>JAVJIF010003462.1:0-312738 GCA_038442645.1 Agave tequilana | reverse complement strand
TACATACGCAGGTCAGAAATACCCTACGTATATACGCTAAGCATCAGTACAAACAAGAATCAGAGTACGACGAAGCGTAGCGTCCTTTCATATGCCAACATAAGAAGTACAAGGTACAAGGTTATCACAGAATGTGACATATATTTACATATCGCATGCATCATATATCACAACCAAACTCAAAAGTACGATTTACAAGATAATTACAAGGATGCTCACGAGCTGAAGAAAGGTCCCGCGAGCCAAAAGGAAAGTCTGGGATGACAGCAACCGAGACTAATCAGCCTGCTCGGAAAGGAAAGCCTGGTCCTCCACAGAAGGCTCCACCTCGAGCCAAGGTTCGGAACCTGAACATACAAATTCAAGGGAGTCAGGACCTCCCAACAAGTAGAGCAGGTAACAGCCGAGCGGCAACAGAAACATGAACATGAGGGTTGGTACAATATCAAGAATAATCATCCAGCAAGTAAAAGGAGCATAGCATGTTATAAACGTAAGGGCATTGTATAAGCTTAGGCTACAGCTCCATGAGACCAGTACTTCGAGGGGATAATCCAAACAAGGAAACCCTCATCTATATACCTTCATCTCATGTCACCGTAATCCAAGCGCATACAACAACCACAGTTAACGTCTTTTATTGTTATTATTATTACTTGTCTTACTTTGATATCTAGCTATGTGAACTAGCGTCCCAGCACACATAGATCCATATCCTAGTAAAGCAAGGTTGTTATTGGAAACCAGCGGGGGTATCAACGAACTATGTTTACAGTGGGTCCCGTGCTTGCCCGGGACCACGGTCCAGGGTGTTCCGTTGCTTGGTGACGGAAACCAGCCGCAAGGCCTATCAGGAGGGACTTATGTATGCCCTTTATCATGATGGTATCAGGAGGAGGGAGCCAGCACTCCCCTCGGTCGCCTGGAGGCCCACAGGTCAGACCGGAAATTTAGTTGCACAACATACCTAATACCACTGTAAACACGAACACATATTGATAGCCGCATGTTTTCCCCCGACCCAATGTAAGTTGTCTCATTTTATGAATATTAGATAAATTTCGGGAATGAGCAGGAACATGTCAGGAATGCGGGTATATCAGGAGTACTGGTTCGTACTTATCATGTAATCAAATCATGAAGTCCGGTTATCATTCCCGTTACAGTGATAATTACAGGAGTCAGGTGTATCATGCCTTGTGTTGATAGATAGCATGATAAGAGGTGATATTCATCAAGTAACAAGCCTCGCAAATAGCAACATAATATACATGATCCAAAGATAATGTTCATAATCAAAAAGTAATTAACCATAATAAATAGTCAAGGTTAGTCGACTAGGAAAGACAAGTAGTCGACTCATGAAAGAGTTAGTCGACTATAGAAAGGGAACAAGTCGACTAAGAAAGCTGCGTTTTTTCAGAGGAAAGTTAGTCGACTAAGGCGTTTGGGTTAGTCGACTGGTCAAGTCTGCGTCTCGAAGAGCCGCGTTTCAAGAAGCTGCGTTAGTCGACTAGGAACAGTAGGTAGTCGACTAGGGAAATCTGCGTTTCAAGGAACCGCGTTTTCAGAAGGGAAGTTAGTCGACTAGGGGAAAACACCAAGTCGACTAATAAAGTGCGTTTCAAAGAGCTGCGTTTGCAGAGAAAGGCTAGTCGACTGGACGCAAGGGAGTAGTCGACTAACTATGCCGCGTTTCAGAATCAAGGGTGCGTTTCCAAAGGATTAGTCGACTGATAATTGGTCAAGTCGACTAATGAAGTTCAAAACTGAGCAGATCCTATTATTTGAGAGCTGCGTTTCAAAGGGTTAGTCGACTTGCGTTTGGGCCAAGTCGACTAATAGAGGTTCAGAACAGAGAACAGGTCCAAATATTCGAGGGCTGTGTTTGTTTTACAAACATGAAATAATATCAAGTCATGGCGAGTAGAATTACTCGCCTAAGGTGCGTCCGACGCAGAGAAACGCGGTCCCAATCCAACAGGAGGGTGCCGGTTCTCACAAGTTGATGGAAAGGGTTGTGGTTGCTTTGGAGAAGATGGAGGTGCAAGTCTAGTTCATCAAGCCAAAACGGGATCTTGCAAACGTTGTTGCGGGGGACGAAACTATAGTCCGTTAGAAAGAGGTTGTCGAGGAGGTGAAGGTGGTACGCTTGGTGGAGGCTAAGGTGGTGCTGGTGGTGGTGGAAATGGTGGTGAAGCTTTTTGGTGAAAGTGGGTTCTTTGAGGTTCTCTGGGTGAAAGAGGTTGAAGAAGATGGTGTTTGTTGTTAAAAATGGAGGAGATGGAGTAGAATGAAGTAGAGGGATTTGTGGTGGAGAAAATGGCTTTGGTGGGTGGTGGTGATGGCCGGCCAAAGAGCTTGGGGGGTTGTGGTGGCTGTTGGAGCTTGCTGGAACAAAAGAGATGAAGGAAACAATGAGAGAGAAGATGGGAGTGCATTTATATAGAAGGGGGAAAACAATATAATAATTGCCATCCTCACTTCCCTCCAAAGAATGCTGCGTCTCAAGGCTGCGTCTAGGCAAAAAGAAGCCAAACGCGGGATTCAATGTTGCGTTCAGAAGAAAACGCAAAAGGCTGCGTTTCAGAGAAAAGGACAAGGGCATGGTTGATTGGACTTGAGTTGCTTTAGCCCATAAGCATTAAATTCAGCAAGGGAAGGGTCTCCGCATTTAATGATGGATCCAGTTGGCCAAAACTCGCGTTTGAGGAAGGAGAGAGAAAAATGGGAAAAAAAGAGAGAAGTGAAATAGTAAAATGATTTCCCGATATCTGGGAAAATACCGAGAAGTCTGGAAAGGTCCAAAAATTGAAGTGTCTCGGAAAGCTTCCCAAAAATTCACAAAAATCACAAATATTATAAAACGATTTATGGTGAAATCGGTTTTCAGAAATCAATCCCATTTTTAAAATAAAAATCCTAGAGTCCACTATGAACGGTGTCTACACCGGGTAAGCTAGATTTTGATAAAATCTGAAAATTCCCAGAAAATGCCCGAAGGAAGAAAATATAATTTTAAGAAGGAATATGAAAGCGGAATCCATAAATTTGATTCCAATTACAAATTAAAATTCCTGGAATCAACCAGTGATGCTGGCCGACACCGGTTTTGAAGATTTACAACTTAATCCCGAAAAATTCTAGAAAATCATGAAAAATCTAATATATTAAGAAATAATATTTGAAACTAAAATTAGTCAAATCTAAATACCAAACAGATCAAATCATGCAGTACTGCTATACTAGTAAATATTCAAATAGTAAAAAATAAAAAGAAATATGCTCAAAAATCAAGATACGTAACTGTGTACGTATGCAGAGGATGGGGTATTACACTCTATCCACCTTACAAAAAATTTCGTCCTCGAAATTTCAAGAAGGGGAAGATGACGGTAGAGAGAATAGGAAGAAAGGTTTTACCAATTAAGTTGTAAATAGATGGGGATATCGCTCACGAATAACGTCCTCTCGTTCCCATGTGGCTTCTCCTGGCACATGCCTATTCCAAGAAACCAATACTAATGGTATTGCCTTATTCTTCAGGGTCTTAACACTTTTGTCCAGGATGGCCATCGGTTGCTCTACGTAAGACAGATCTGGCTGCAATTCCAATTCTGAGTGATCTAGAATGTGACTCTCATCCTTGACATACCTCCTCAACTGTGATACATGGAATACATTGTGTACTCCTTCCAAAGATGGCGGTAATGCCAAACGGTAAGACACATCTCCCACGCGATCCAAAACTTCGAATGGGCCGATGTATCTCGGACTAAGTTTACCACGAGTACCGAACCGGATTACCCCTTTGTGGGTGATATCTTCAAAAATACATGATCACCTGATTTGAATTCCAAGGGTCTTCTATTTATGTCAGCCCAACTCTTCTGTCGGCTCTGTGCTGCCCGGAGGTGATCTCTGATAACTCGGACCTTGTCTGTTGTCTGAACTAGAATGTCTGGTCCCATAAGTCTTCTTTCGCCGACTTCGTCCCAACATATCGGTGATCTGCATTTCCTGCCATACAATGCCTCATATGGTGCCATTTTGATACTGGCCTGATAGCTGTTATTATAAGAAAATTCCACCAAATGAATGTAGTCTTCCCATGACCCTTTAAATTCTATCATGCAGGCTCGTAACATGTCTTCAAGGATCTGGATAGTCCGTTCAGATTGTCCGTCTGTCTGGGGGTGATATGAAGTACTGAATTTCAGACGAGTTCCTAAATTCTCTTGGAGACTTTCCCAAAAATGAGATCGGAATCTTGTATCTCTATCTGACACGATGCTAACTGGGACTCCATGTAGACGAACTATTTCTCTCATATATTTGTCTGCCAGAACTTCTGTTGACTGACCTACTCTGAATGGTAAGAAGTGAGCTGATTTTGTGAGACGGTCAACGATCACCCATACTGCATTGTTACCCTTAGGACTGCGGGGTAGTGCTGTAACAAAATCCATGGTGATATGTTCCCACTTCCACTCGGGTATTGGTAAGGGCTGAAGGAATCCAGCTGTTCTCTGGTGTTCTATCTTTACCTGTTGGCAAACTAAGCACTTGGCCACATACTGGGCTATCTCCCTCTTCATGGCATTCCACCAGAACTTCTGTTTCAAGTCTTGATACATTTTATTTCCTCCCGGTGTATGGAATAGGCTGAACTATGTGCCTCTGCCAAAATTTTCTGTCGAACTTCTCCTTGGGGAACACAAATTCTGTTACCAAAATATAATGCGTTGTCTGAATGAATACGGAGGTCAGTTCTCAATCCAGCTTCTATTTGAGCTTGAACTCTGCAATCTTCTGCATGGGGTCTTCTTTCTGAGCTTCTTTAATTTCATCCATCAGGGTTGACTGGATCTGAAAGGTCATCAACTGTCCCGTTTTATCAATTCCTTGTACTATCATTAAGTCCAGTTTATGATATCCTGAATCAACTCCTTCTGTTGTGTGAGTCGTACTAGCATTCTATTTTCTGGCTTCCTGCTCAATGCATCAGGTACTGTGTTGACTTTGCCCGGATGATACTGTAAGTCTATGTCATAATCTGCCATCAATTCAAGCCACCGTCTCTGTCTCATGTTTAATTCCTTCTGCGTGAAAATATACTTTAGACTCTTGTGATCTGTGTAGATTAACACCTTGTCTCCCAGAAGATAATGCCTCCAGATTTTCAATGCGAATATTACCGCTGCCAGCTCTAAGTCATGAGTTGGGTAATTCCTCTCATGTGGTTTCAATTGCCTAGATGCATAAGCTATGACATGACCATGCTGCATTAATACACATCCTAGGCCTTTCCCGGATGCATCACTGTATATAACCATTCCTCCTGTTCCTGAGGGAGTCTTCAAGACTGGAGCTGTAATGAGTCTTTCCTTTAATTGCTCAAATGCTGTAGCACATTCCTCGGTCCATATATATTTTTCTCCTTTCCGGGTGAGCTTCGTTAACGGGGCTGCAATCTTAGAAAAATCTTGGACAAAGCGCCTGTAATATCCGGCCAACCCAAAAAACTCTTAATTTCTGTTACTGTCCTTGGAATTGGCCAGTCCTTTACCGTCTGAATTTTACTGGGGTCTACCGAAATTCCTTCTTCTGAAATTATGTGTCCAAGGAAGGCCACACTATTTAACCAGAATTCACACTTGCTTTGCTTAGCATGAAGTTGTTCCTGTTGGAGAGTCTGTAATACTAATCTCAAGTGGTCTGCATGTTCCCTGTCGTTCTTCGAGTAAATCAAGATGTCGTCTATGAAAACAACCACAAATTGATCCAAATATGATGAGAACACTCTGTTCATCAAATCCATGAAAACTGCGGGGGCATTGGTGACTCCGAAGGGCATAACTAGAAACTCATAATGGCCATAACGAGTCCTGAATGCTGTCTTCGGAACATCTTCTTTCTTTACCTTTAGCTGATGATAACCTGATTGCAAATCCAATTTTGAGAATACCCGAGCTCCATGAAGTTGGTCAAACAGATCATCAATTCTTGGTAAGGGGTAATTATTCTTGATGGTAACTTTGTTTAACTCTCTGTAGTCTATACACAATCTCTTACCACCGTCTTTCTTGTGGGCTAATAGCACTGGAGCTCCCCATGGTGAAGCACTTGGTCTAATCAATCCCTTGTCAGAATATTCTTGCAGTTGCTTCTTTAGAATCTCCAACTCAGTGGGTGCCATTCTGTATGGGGCTTTGGATATCGGAGCTGTACCTGGAAGGATATCAATAGAAACTCGATTACTCTATCGGGTGGAAGTCCTGAGATCTCCTTAAATACTCTGGAAACTCATTCCAACTGGCACTCTCTTCTTCTGGATCTCACAATAGTAATCTGTGTTTTTCCCTTGTCAAGTTTGTGTTCTCCTTCAAATTGGAACTCAGGCTGAAGTGGCATTCTGAAATGACTTTCTTGTTCCGACAATCAATGACTGCATGATATTTACTGAGCCAAGTCATGCCTAAGATTACGTCATACCCCTTAGTATCCAGCACGATATCCGCTGTTAATGTTCTGCCACACAGTTCCACCGGACAATCTACACAAACCCTATTAGATGACTACTCCGTTACCGGTACTAATCTCCCACTGGTGGTCTAGATATTCAACAGGTATAGAGTTCAAAGCAATGAAACTGTCTGATATGTAACAATAAGAAGCGCCAGAATCAAAGAGTGCTAAGACAGGTTTAGAGTGCACCATAATCTTACCTGTTACCACATCTCCAGAAGTTTCGGCCTCTTCCACTGTCAAATTGTAGGCTCGTCCTCTTCCACGACCTGCTGCATTTCTAACTCCCCTCTGGACTGGGCGGTTAACTTGTAGTGGGGGAGGGGGAAGAGCTCTCCTAACCATTGGTCCTTGGTTCCTCTGTCCATCTGGCCCTGGAAGTGCTGGCAAGCTTGGTTGACCATCTCCGTTCTTTTGTGGGGACAGACTTCAATTGAATGATCACGGGAACCACATATCTGACATAATCCATTTGCACTACGGCAATTCTGTTGAGAGTGACCTGGTTTCTGGCAAAAGTGACAGATAGGACCTAGTTGGGCCCTCTGAAAAGGAGCTGGTCGAAATGGTCGTCTCATGGCTGGGACTCTTGCTGTTCTGAATGGACCTCCTCTCCCTGCATGTGGAAATGGCCTCTTCATGGCCTGGTTCCTTATCATGTTAGATTTCCCTTTCTCCAGTCCTCGCTCCACCTCTCGAGCTATGGTAAGGACTTGGGAATAGGTTTTCAGCTGTTGGGCATTAAGAGGATTTGAATGTCCATTCGCAAACCCTGTTGGAACCTACTCGCCTGCTTTTCCTCATCAGCCACCATATATGGAGCAAAGCGGCTCAGTCTCAAGAACTCAGCGGCATACTCATCTACAGACCGGTTCCATTGTTGAAGTCGGATGAACTGTTCCTCCATCTCTTTCTGTGCTGTGGCGGGGAAGAATCTACTATAGAAGCTTTGGGAAAACTGGTCCCAAGTGACAGGTTTTTCTAGTCTTGCTTCTTCAGCTAGCCACCAGGTCCTGGCTACATCCTTAAGTTGAATCTTAGCGACCTCTACCTGATTTTCTCTTGGGATCCGGGCTGCGTTCAACAAGTCTGTGTGGTTCGATCAGCCATTGTTCAGCATCAAGCGGTTTCTCTCCTCTTGTGAATATCGCCGGCTGTAACCGCCTAAAATCTGATACGTTCCCCGGCTCTGTTCCTTAGGAGTTGCTAACTCTTGCCGAAGGAGTTCCGTCTGTTGTTGCTGGTTCTCCATCATAGTCTGGATGACTCTCAGAATCTCAACATTCTCTCCTGTGGGTCCGTTGATGTTTGCCCGGAGTTGCTACGACCCGTCCTTCTATCCATACTTATGTTGGTAAAAGAAGACTGGAAACTGGAAAGATAGAAGGATTTCAGGACACAAGGAAAGGAATCAAGAAGGACTAGATAACTTGTACATTGTAGTTGGCAATGGCAAATTCCATTAATTTGCTGCTTGATTGTACTATAGGTGTGAGAGCCTAGGCTCTGATACCAACCTGTAACGCCCCGGTCCGGAGGGTACGGGGACGTCACTGCGACGTACATACGCAGGTCAGAAATACCCTACGTATATACGCTAAGCATCAGTACAAACAAGAATCAGAGTACGACGAAGCGTAGCGTCCTTTCATATGCCAACATAAGAAGTACAAGGTACAAGGTTATTACAGAATGTGACATATATTTACATATCGCATGCATCATATATCACAACCAAACTCAAAAGTACGATTTACAAGATAATTACAAGGATGCTCACGAGCTGAAGAAAGGTCCCGCGAGCCAAAAGGAAAGTCTGGGATGACAGCAACCGAGACTAATCAGCCTGCTCGGAAAGGAAAGCCTGGTCCTCCACAGAAGGCTCCACCTCGAGCCAAGGTTCGGAACCTGAACATACAAATTCAAGGGAGTCAGGACCTCCCAACAAGTAGAGCAGGTAACAGCCGAGCGGCAACAGAAACATGAACATGAGGGTTGGTACAATATCAAGAATAATCATCCAGCAAGTAAAAGGAGCATAGCATGTTATAAACGTAAGGGCATTGTATAAGCTTAGGCTACAGCTCCATGAGACCAGTACTTCGAGGGGATAATCCAAACAAGGAAACCCTCATCTATATACCTTCATCTCATGTCACCGTAATCCAAGCGCATACAACAACCACAGTTAACGTCTTTTATTGTTATTATTATTACTTGTCTTACTTTGATATCTAGCTATGTGAACTAGCGTCCCAGCACACATAGATCCATATCCTAGTAAAGCAAGGTTGTTATTGGAAACCAGCGGGGGTATCAACGAACTATGTTTACAGTGGGTCCCGTGCTTGCCCGGGACCACGGTCCAGGGTGTTCCGTTGCTTGGTGACGGAACCAGCCGCAAGGCCTATCAGGAGGGACTTATGTATGCCCTTTATCATGATGGTATCAGGAGGAGGGAGCCAGCACTCCCCTCGGTCGCCTGGAGGCCCACAGGTCAGACCGGAAATTTAGTTGCACACATACCTAATACCACTGTAAACACGAACACATATTGATAGCCGCATGTTTTCCCCCGACCCAATGTAAGTTGTCTCATTTTATGAATATTAGATAAATTTCGGGAATGAGCAGGAACATGTCAGGAATGCGGGTATATCAGGAGTACTGGTTCGTACTTATCATGTAATCAAATCATGAAGTCCGGTTATCATTCCCGTTACAGTGATAATTACAGGAGTCAGGTGTATCATGCCTTGTGTTGATAGATAGCATGATAAGAGGTGATATTCATCAAGTAACAAGCCTCGCAAATAGCAACATAATATACATGATCCAAAGATAATGTTCATAATCAAGAAGTAATTAACCATAATAAATAGTCAAGGTTAGTCGACTAGGAAAGACAAGTAGTCGACTCATGAAAGAGTTAGTCGACTATAGAAAGGGAAAAGTCGACTAAGAAAGCTGCGTTTTTCAGAGGAAAGTTAGTCGACTAAGGCGTTTGGGTTAGTCGACTGGTCAAGTCTGCGTCTCGAAGAGCCGCGTTTCAAGAAGCTGCGTTAGTCGACTAGGAACAGTAGGTAGTCGACTAGGGAATCTGCGTTTCAAGGAACCGCGTTTTCAGAAGGGAAGTTAGTCGACTAGGGGAAAACACCAAGTCGACTAATAAAGTGCGTTTCAAAGAGCTGCGTTTGCAGAGAAAGGCTAGTCGACTGGACGCAAGGGAGTAGTCGACTAACTATGCCGCGTTTCAGAATCAAGGGTGCGTTTCCAAAGGATTAGTCGACTGATAAATTGGTCAAGTCGACTAATGAAGTTCAAAACTGAGCAGATCCTATTATTTGAGAGCTGCGTTTCAAAGGGTTAGTCGACTTGCGTTTGGGCCAAGTCGACTAATAGAGGTTCAGAACAGAGAACAGGTCCAAATATTCGAGGGCTGTGTTTGTTACAAACATGAAATAATATCAAGTCATGGCGAGTAGAATTACTCGCCTAAGGTGCGTCCGACGCAGAGAAACGCGGTCCCAATCCAACAGGAGGGTGCCGGTTCTCACAAGTTGATGGAAAGGGTTGTGGTTGCTTTGGAGAAGATGGAGGTGCAAGTCTAGTTCATCAAGCCAAAACGGGATCTTGCAAACGTTGTTG
This sequence comes from Agave tequilana, assembly GCA_038442645.1. Classification (NCBI taxonomy): domain Eukaryota; kingdom Viridiplantae; phylum Streptophyta; class Magnoliopsida; order Asparagales; family Asparagaceae; genus Agave; species Agave tequilana. The sequence goes on along the minus strand of JAVJIF010003462.1, from coordinate 302,562 downwards.
CGGGGGACGAAACTATAGTCCGTTAGAAAGAGGTTGTCGAGGAGGTGAAGGTGGTACGCTTGGTGGAGGCTAAGGTGGTGCTGGTGGTGGTGGAAATGGTGGTGAAGCTTTTTGGTGAAAGTGGGTTCTTTGAGGTTCTCTTGGTGAAAGAGGTTGAAGAAGATGGTGTTTGTTGTTAAAAATGGAGGAGGAGATGGAGTAGAATGAAGTAGAGGGATTTGTGGTGGAGAAAATGGCTTTGGTGGGTGGTGGTGATGGCCGGCCAAAGAGCTTGGGGGTTGTGGTGGCTGTTGGAGCTTGCTGGAACAAAAGAGATGAAGGAAACAATGAGAGAGAAGATGGGAGTGCATTTATATAGAAGGGGGAAAACAATATAATAATTGCCATCCTCACTTCCCTCCAAAGAATGCTGCGTCTCAAGGCTGCGTCTAGGCAAAAAGAAGCCAAACGCGGGATTCAATGTTGCGTTCAGAAGAAAACGCAAAAGGCTGCGTTTCAGAGAAAAGGACAAGGGCATGGTTGATTGGACTTGAGTTGCTTTAGCCCATAAGCATTAAATTCAGCAAGGGAAGGGTCTCCGCATTTAATGATGGATCCAGTTGGCCAAAACTCGCGTTTGAGGAAGGAGAGAGAAAAATGGGAAAAAAAGAGAGAAGTGAAATAGTAAAATGATTTCCCGATATCTGGGAAAATACCGAGAAGTCTGGAAAGGTCCAAAAATTGAAGTGTCTCGGAAAGCTTCCCAAAAATTCACAAAAATCACAAATATTATAAAACGATTTATGGTGAAATCGGTTTTCAGAAATTCAATCCCATTTTTAAAATAAAAATCTTAGAGTCCACTATGAACGGTGTCTACACCGGGTAAGCTAGATTTTTGATAAAATCTGAAAATTCCCAGAAAATGCCCGAAGGAAGAAAATATAATTTTAAGAAGGAATATGAAAGCGGAATCCATAATTTGATTCCAATTACAAATTAAAATTCCTGGAATCAACCAGTGATGCTGGCCGACACCGGTTTTGAAGATTTACAACTTAATCCGAAAAATTCTAGAAAATCATGAAAAATCTAATATATTAAGAAATATATTTGAAACTAAAATTAGTCAAATCTAAATACCAAACAGATCAAATCATGCAGTACTGCTATACTAGTAAATATTCAAATAGTAAAAAATAAAAAGAAATATGCTCAAAAATCAAGATACGTAACTGTGTACGTATGCAGAGGATGGGGTATTACACAGACTGTCAAGAAGCCAGCCAGCAGTGCCTGCCGGGACATCGGTCGACGAGCCTGGTGATGGAAATTTCGAAGAACATCGCCTTTTTCATAGGGACCGTCGTCTTCTTCCACAACTAGATCCCTTTGGGAATACCTTTGCATCCGGTTAAAGATGTCTTCGACAGTGACTCCATAGTGAGTTGCTTCAGGAGTGTTCTCCATATCTGGGAACAAATAATCTCCCCAACTCTTCAAGCTACAGGAAGTTCCCTTACTATTTCCGTGCATGCTGAAGTAAATGTACAAATGGCACATTAACTCCCGGTAAGTCTCGAACATGGCAGGCTCCTGCTTCTCCAGAAGTGCCAATTCCGCCTCGCACGGGAAGTATTCTTCATATGGGATAGATCCCAAAGGCAGACCAGAAACTTCCCACATCTCATGCAGAGCTATACCCAGTTCGCCAATAGGGGTGAAGAAGGTCCCTGAAGCCGAGCAGTACAATTCAAAGATGGCGTAGAAGCACGCCACGTTCATCTCAATACCGTAGCAAGTCGCCCTGACGGCCTCATGAAGGTTCAACCTCTCCAGATCCTCCTCGAAATGAGCGAGGATGTATACAGTTAAATCCCTCCACCTTGCCTTCGGAGGGTGAATCCAGCCGGGAGTTATGAAGTCAGTGGCTGGGTAGTTCCCATTAACCTTGAAGAATTGGTTGCCAAAGGTCAGCGTCACTGCAGGATTTTCTCCCACTGGGATCTCTCGCGATACATTCCCAGGATGTAGACCCATTATGCAATGAGGAGGCCCCGCTCTTGCATAACCAGGAGACTGAAGCATCAATTTCCCTACATGGACGGAGTCGGTACTCCGGCTCACTTCCCACGACTCTTCCGAGCCTGCGTCACGCATTGGAAGGAAGACAAAGAAAAATGCCGCTTGTTAGACGGAAGATAGAACTTCTCGCCATCCAACTGAAAAATCCATTGCCCTTCCCCGGCCAGCAGCTGGCGATCAGGATCTGGCGCGGCATCCCCGAACACGAAGTCGGGCTTCCTATAGGTTCGACGGTCAAAATCTTCAAGGGGACCCGTAGTCAGAATGCTCCTCGTGGTGCGTTGCTCCCCACCATAAATAAGCGTGTCTCGAACGAGAGAGCTCCGATCACTAAACAGAGAAGCCTGCTCTTGGAATTGCAAGCTGACATTGCCGTCTAATCCCCTGGTCATCCCAAATAGATTGTTCGAAGGACCAGAAGTGTAGTGCACTGCAAGAACAAAGAGAAACTATGATCAGTTCATCAGCCAAGCGAAGGCCTAAACAAAAACACAATTTCCGCTAAGGCATAGCTTCGCTCTCTGAGCGAAGCTAGCAGACGATAGCTTCACCCCGAAGCTTAGCCTCGCAGTTGCAGTTAATTCCGCACTTCACAGCAAAAGCCATATACAAGGAAATATCCAAGTGTTAGCTTCGCTTCAGAAGCTTAAACAGAATGTGATACAGCCCTGAGGATTAACTTCGTCAGAAGGATATTACGGTCCTTTTCTGTCAAATTTCAAAGGATAGCTTCACATCCTGTCATTCAACAGGATATGAACAGCCTAAGGGATAACTTCGCCTGGAAGCCCAAAGAAGAACTCTTCAGTTCTTGGATTCCCAATCAAGAAATCAAAGAGGAAATTTAGGGAACCAAATTCCCTAAGAGCATCAGATCATAATTGATCATTTTTGGGTTCATCCAAAGACAGCCAGACATCGGCTTTAAAAGAGAGACGACAGTCTCTAATCGAAAGGGAAAGTTCCCTACCTGCGATTGGTCGTTCGATGACCGGAAGAGGAGAAGGACCCTCCGCTGCAGAAGTGGCCACTTCTTTTCCCGCTCGTCTCTTAGGCGCCATTGAAGAACTGTGGAAGTTCTTAAACTCTCGAATGAAGAGGAATGAAGAAGAAAGAAGAAGAAGAGTCAAGTGCTCTGGAAAATTCAAAGAGAAATGATGACTTTCTCTCTCAGCCCGACCGGGCTTTTATAGGCCGATGATCGCCTGAAATGATGCCTCAAAAAGAGTACAGGCTATCATTTCAAATTAATTTGAAACGGCGCCTAAAGCGCCTTCCCGAGAAGCGCTGATTCAGCCCCACTAAGGGCTAACTTCGCCACGAGTTAAAATGCAGACTTCGCACAATACATCAATGACTTCGCCAATAGGATTGCCTTAACTCCGCTGAAGGCATAGGCCGAACTTCGCAGATATGCTAGCTTCGCCGGAATCTCATTCCTGTTTCAGATGAAATTCTATCTTTAACCCCGCATGGAGTTTAGCTCTGCCGAGCCAAGTTCAGAATGAAGGCAAAGCAAAAATCAAATGAGCAGAAAATGAACTTTCATTGATTTAAAAGGAAAGGTACATTGATACTACATCAAGGTTGTATTTCATACAACAGAATCATTTGCTCAAGAGGCATACAAGTGGTCCTATCTACTTTCAAGCCAAACCAACTGGACACGAAAGGCCTTCCTCCTGCACAAGGCCATAATCCTTCACATAGTGATAGAAGGTGCCACAAGAACAGATTGTGCCACCAGGAAGCCGAACCTTCTCTGAATAAAATTGGCAAAGGACTGATCGCCACCAGCAGGTTGGATCTTCTTTGATGAAAATTGGCAATGGGAAGATCCGCGACCTTACAGGTGACGTCCGCTTTCCCGAAGTGGATCATCTCGGATAAGCGACTGCCAACCTCTTCGGGGACAAACATCGGCTGCCCCAGTTTGTTCCTCCTGCTTAAGGGTAAAGTCTCAACTGGGAAAGCAAGAGAAAATTTCCTGGTTTCTTTCATCAAGTCACAAGATTGGCGAACATAGCTCACTGCAATGTAAACCGAAACAAATTAGCAGTTAAACACAGGAGAAGCTGTAAAAGCACTAAGTCAAATTCTTTGAGGCGGAGCAATCTGATTCAGTCAAGCATTGATTTCAATTAAGCAGAGGATAGCCTCACTTGCGCAGTGATGATGGGCTAGCTCAGCAAATGCCAAGTCCTAGCCTCACCTATATGGCTAAGCGAGACTGACCCTGAGGGACGCAGTCTTAGCCCCACCTATATGGCAAGACTGGCTCAACTTTGAAGAGACTGAGTCCCGAGTTTTGCCTGTGTAGCGGACTTAACACGCATGCAGTATCTTTCTTTGATCAAGTCAAAATGATAGCTTCGCTGGGAAGCTATGCTGAAATCCTTCTCTGCAGATGAGTCAATTGTAAAATGAAGAACAAGGAAAATCGATCCCTGAAGCAGCTGTTAGAGCTAAGTTAAAAGAGATGAACTCCCTAAAAGTTTATTGGTAAAGTCTCTGAATGATCAAGACTTACCAGTCCTTGGCCATGTAATAACCAGAGTGGGCATCCCCTCTAATTCAGAGATCTGAGTATCTCTCTCAACCAGGAGAAGAGAAGAAGAGCAGATCTCTTCTCTTCAGAGGATCTCAGATGTCCTATTTATAGGCCTCATGGTCTGAGCACTGCCGCCTCGATCGTGGAAGCACGAGCGCATTTAAGGCATTTATTGCGCCTTGAGAAAAGGGACGGTTTCCCTTGGAACCGTGCAAAGGGAGAAGCGTCTCCCTCATAAAGGCATTGATGGCGCCTTGAAAAAGGGAATATCCTCTCTCAGAAACGCACAAGGGAAGAATATCTCCCTCGATCAATGCGAGAGAAGGAGTAATCTTTCTCGTAACCGGCCCACAGCAGTTGGCCTCGGGAAAGCAACAGATGCTCCAGAGCGAACTTATTCCGGGAAGCCCAGACGCGAAGCTACCCAGACGCGAATCTACATGATTCTTCGGCGAACTTATCCCAAAGCAGGATTAAAAAAATGAAGCTGAACTCAACCACCATGGCGACGTTCGTACTTCACATATCACCGATCAAAGCAGTTCAAAGTATTTCGAAGTCCGATCCATTGCAGACTTTCGAAAACTTTGAAGGGGGTCTTGTTGTCACTTAAAAAAGACAAGATTCTTACTGGCCCGAATAATGTCTAAACTTGTTGACATTTATAAAAGACGAGTGACAGACAAGCTGACGATCAGTTTTCACCCATCTCCGAGGGACAAGGAAGCAACTTGGACTCCACTGATCCATCAAGCAGACAGTAAGCCCGGATTGCCTCTAAACAGACCTCAGCAGGTCTAAGATGCTAGCACTTAGCATTACATGAGCCCAAAGGGATAGCCTCGCCTGAGAGGCTAAGATCATTCAACTTCGCATTGAAGCCATTCACAGCTCCGCCAGGAATTAACTCATAGCTTCGCTTGAACTGCTGAAGCGCAACTCCGCAGAGAGAGTTAGCCCGCGAGTGGACAAGAGTACCTGCACAAATATTAGTATAAGCATATGCATATACACAAATATCACCTACACTATTATAAACAGTCACCACACATATTCAAACACACGCCCACAGAAGTGCAAGCACCACTACACAGTTATAAACATTGCCCACACAATACAACAACGCCCATCAAATATTCAAACATCCAAACACAATATACATGTACTCGCCCAAATATAAAATAGATACTCGCCGCAGGTGGAAAAAGATACTGGCAACACAGAAAATGATACTAGCCTAGCAAACATCTCAGGCACGGTGCCAGACTCTGGGGAACGCTGATGGCGTTAACGCACTACATACACGAAGAGAGAGAGAGAGAAAGTGAAAGAGAGAAAGAGAGAGGGGTGGCAAAAGAGAGGAATGAGAGAGAGAAGAGAGAGAATAAGAGGAAAGAGAATGAGAAGAAAGAAGAGAGAACAACGAAAGAATAAGAGAGAGAATTAGAGAGAAAAGAGATAGAAAAGAAGAGAGAGGGAGGGGAGAATGAGAGAGAAATAGAGAGAGATGTAGAGATAAAGGGAAAGAAGGAGAGACAGAAAAAGGAGAGAGGGAAAGAGACTGGGTCAGGGTGTGGCCAGGGGGACGATCGAGGAGATATTGCTGGCGGTAGAGGTACGACCGCGATGGCCGTGGGGAGTCGGTGTCCAAGTGGGGCCCACACTTATCTTTTACTTGTCTCGAGCAAAAATCAAAGACTAAGATTAGAAATTATTGAGCCACTTTTGCAGGTCTCTCGACTGCACTGAACAGGTGCAACAAGCTTTTAAACCTCTAAGTTTCCCCTAGAGGAGTTATAGTCTCCTGAGGGTTTTCAGTGGATTACATCCAGAAAATTCAAGAAAAAAAGAGAAATTTTAGTGTTTTTGAAAATTCATTTTGAAGAAGAGAAAATATTTGAAAAACTTTTACAAAAAATATTAGTGATCAATAAGTCCTAAGTTCACTAAATTATTCATTCGTAAACTTAGTCTTTATGCAAAAACTTGTAATCATTAAACGTAAGGATTCAAACTGTATTTCTCACTTGGTCTATTATTTTACCGTAAATCATATGCAGCTTTGTGATTGTGAATATTTGACTTGAGATTCTTCAACTCCAACCTTATGTCTTATTATTTTGATTATAGCGCTTTTTATCCTTTAGCTTTATTAGGCTTTCTAATTCACTTATGTAATAAGTCTTTAGCCGATGAATCCTAAACCAGATGGTCTTAGGGCACCAGGTGAAATACCCCTTAGACTTAAGGACTCAAGTAAATAAGGTCACAAAATTAAAGGGTTTATTGGTGATATTCATCACTTTTAGGCGTAAATACTTATACTTTAAGAGGCACAACTACCCAGCTTAATAAAAGTGATATATATTTTTATTTTTATAAGGCACATGAGTCTTTGTTTTGAATCTTAGTGTATAAGTGTATGTATAAATTGCAGATTCATCAAGGTAAAAATCAAGACCAAATTACTTTTTTAATTTTTATTTCTAAACTTAAAAATCAAACAAATAATCTTATTTAGACTAAGTATTAAGAAATCCTAATAATGGTTCCTCTAATTCTTAAGATTATCTTAATTTTTTACAAGAATAAATCAAAATGTTGTTTCCCACTTCAATTTTTTTTTTTTTATCATGTTAGTTCTCCTCCCCCACGCCTATCATGTATTGTCCCCAATGTATGCATGAAATGCATAAATGAATGAAATAAAATGTAAAAGAGGTGATGTTACCAATACATTGGGTCAAACAGACCCATTGCCGTCTTATTTTTCAATACCGATTTCGAGAACGGTTTAATGTGTTGACCATTTATCTTAAATTCATTACCGTTTTTAGGGTCGCAAATCTCTACTGTACCATATGAAAACACGGTTCTCATAATGAATGATCTTGTCCATCTTGATTTCAATTTTTCTAAAAAAAGATGAAGCCTAGAGTTGTAGAGTAAGACCTTTTATCCGGGGACAGAAGTTTTCTTATTATAAATTTATCATGAAAGACCTTAACCCTATTTTTTGTTATTTTTGCATTTTCATAGGCTTCGTTCCTTAATTTCTCAAGTCCAAAAATTCGCAGTTTGTGAAATTTACCAGCCTTGTCTAGATCAAAGTTCAACTGCTTAATAATCTATAAGACCCCGTGCTCAAGTTCAACAAGCAAGCGGCAGGATTTTCAAAAACTAACTTATAAGGAGGCATTCTCAAAATTATTTTGTAAGCAGTCTTGTAGGCTCATAAGTTATCTACTAGTTTGGTGGATCAACTTTCTGATTTTGACTCGCAGTCTTCTCCAAGATAAGTTTGATCTGTCTATTAGAGACCTCTACTTGCCCACTGATTTGAGGATGATATGTTGTGGACAACTTGTGTATTATGACATATTTTCGCATAAGAGCTTCAAAAGTTCGGTTGCAGAAATGAGTGTTATTATCACTGATTATAGCACGAGAGGTTCCAAAACACGAGAAAATATTCTCTTTCAAAAACTTGACAACAACCTTGTTGTCATTAGTCATGCTAGGAATGGCTTCTACCCACTTAGATACACAGTCCACAACAATAAAGATGTATTGGTTCCCAAATAAATTAGGAAAAGGACCTATAAAGTCAATGCCCCAGACATCTAAAAGTTCTACTTTTAGAATTCGGTTAAGGGGCATCATGTTACATTTTGAAATCATCCTTATCATTTGACATCTTGGGCACGTTTTGCAGAATTCAAAAGTATCTTTGAACAAAGTGGGCCAATAGAACCCACTCTATAATATTTTTTCTGCAGTCTTGCGGGGACCAAAGTGTCCACCGAATGCAAGCTCGTTAAAAAAGAAAAAACACTCTTGAGTTTCTCATCGGGGATACACTTCCTAATGATTTAGTCAGAACAATACTTAAAAAGATATGGTTCCTCCCAAAAGAAATACCAGACTTGCGATAAGAACTAGTAGACATCTTATTTCGTCCAATGAGATGGTGTTTGGTTTGTGACTAAGTAGTTGACTATGTTGGCAAACCATGATTCCCTAAAAGCAACTAGGAATTGTTCATCAGGAAAGTTGTCATTTATCGGCAATTCATTGAATAGAGTGTTAGGTGTACGTGAGAGATGATCGGCGACAACATTTTCTACGCCCTTTTTGTCTCAGATCTCAAGATCAAATTTTGAAGAAGAAGGATCCAATGAATGAGTCGGACCTTGACATCCTTCTTAAGCATGAGATATCTAAGTGCAGAATGATTGTGAAGATGGTGGTTTTTGACCCAAGTAGGTATGGTCAGAGTTTCTCTAAAGCAAGCACCTCAGCCAAGAATTCTTTCTCGATTGTAGTGTAGTTCAATTGGGCCTCGTTTAGAGTTCTCCTTGAGTAGTAAATCACGTGTTGCTTGTTATCAACGCGTTATCCTAAGACAACGTCAATGGCAAAATATGAAGCATCATACATGATCTCAAACAACTTAAACCAATTCATAGCAAAAATGATTGGTGCGAAAATGAGTTCTTTCTTAAGCTTCTCCTAAGCAATAAAACATCCATTATTGAAATAGGAATATTACAATCTACCCACTTTAAAAAAATTTCGTTCTCGAAATTTCAATAAGGCAGGGAAATCATAAAAGAGGATCAAAATTGATAACGAATAAACATGATCAAGAATGGACGCAATAGGATGGGACTCAAAAGAAGAATGATCGATCACGAATGATGTCTTCTCATTCCCATATCGTTTATCTGTGCATTATGGGTTCACTATGCTTCCATTGTGTACTCTAATCCCTGTCGTCGGTTCAGATATGACGGCCGATTCCAAGAGACAAAATAGAGTAAAATGAATCTAAAAGAACATAAAAATCAAGAAAGAAGTCCAAATCACTCTAGAAGGAGAGTTGAGATCAGAAACATCAAAAGATCAAATAAATGAATTTTCAAAGGAAAGATGGTCGATTCTCAAGTGGACTCAATACTATTGTGTGAATATTATATGTTTACTGCAGTGTAAATATAACTCATTTCGGATCATAGGCATGAACTTGGTCCATTTTATTGCGAACCTGGCTCTGATACTAAAAAAAATCTTGTTAAAAAAATCTTGTCACGCCCCGCTTCCCAAAATACGTTGGAAACGGAGTCGCGACGAGAGTCGGTGATGTATATACGCGAGGAGAATACCCCATGTATAGACGCTAAGCTTAAAGCAGTCTGAATAAGCTATATAATCACTATGATGAATCAATATCACTGCTATAATACATATAAACTTTTACACATGATATCATAGGAATAAAAAATAGAACAAAAGTCTAGTATAGAGAATCAAGAGAACGATATGAATAAAAAAAGTAACAATATATCGAGAATGGACGATCAAGTAAGGGAACTCCGGCTTCTCATAAGGCATGTGATCCTTCCAAATACCTGATTAGCAAGATAGAATATATATAAATCTGGATGTGCAAATCCAGGGAGTCAGAACTCCCAATGAGTATATAAGAATAAAGGGGAAGGTGTACGTGCATATATTGTGCGATCATATATGATACTATCATGAAGATATGCTGGATAAGGTGACATGAATAAAACAGTAATAAGAAGAGAGTATGATGCAATAAATATCAATCAGCATAGTACAAGTATCATGATGACATGCAATACCTATTTTAAAAGTAATGAGATCAATCTGTTATAATATTATTTGTCAGGTCATGAGCACAGCTAGGTATCTATCATAACATGTATGTATTAGGTTCGGTCTACAATGTCAATGTAAGATTCAGTTTTGTTATTAATTGCGTCAGCAAATACCGATTATCACATGCAATAGACGCATCCCATACTACGCCTACTGCACACGTCAATCGCGGTCTTATGTTATTGAAACTAATTAGTTGGAGATATTGTCTGTGTTTTAAGTGGGTTTCGTACATACCTGGGACTACGACCTAGACTCTTGGCGCTGAATTAGGCTCTAACGCAAGGTAGTCAGATAACATGTATAACATGTATAACAAGAACAAGAATAACAACAGGACAGGGTGTTAGTCACCCAACGAGAACCCTGCAGTGGAACCCTCTTTCGGCTGCGCAACCTATATCCTAGGTCCACCTAAAATACAGACGTTGTCTCCTCTAATAATTTTTCCAATATCGATGTAAGTTATTTAATATCATGTTATTCAGATTATCATGATCGATTAATGTACACGTCACCTAGACCACTAGGATAACTCGGTGATGGCAATAGTAACAACATCAACAGTGTAATCAGGATATATGTGTCTGTGAACAGGATAAGTAGGATGATGTTATTACCGTATAACAATATTTCCCAACGATGTTAGTAACATGAACAATATGTTTATCAGGTAATTGTCATGTATAATCAGTCAAATTTTCTGCGTAATATTATGATGCCCATGATCAAGAATAATATGCAAATTTTTTTAAAGAGAGATAAAAATATTCACAAAGCAATTCATTTTATGTATAATACATGTGGATGTGAATAGTAGTTAACGGGTGTGAATCATCATGAATAATAATTTAAACATAAAAGAATATTTATTGAAATAAGGTTAAATATACTCACATGAATGATAATTTAAAATCCACAAATTAAATAAACAAGTAAGACAAACACTCACAAGGTAATTTATTTTGTATTTAATACATGTAGATGAGAACAGTAACTAACAAGCATGAACCATAATTAACCTTGAACAATTATTTAAATGTAAAATAATATTAATTAAAATAGACAGGATAAAACACTCACTAATTTAAATGGATAAAGAAAATGCTCACATTATTGTTTAATTATCAATTCGGGTATTATGAAATATGAATATACATGATGCATGGACAAAAAGTATTTAAAATATTTTATTTTTGATTTATAGATACTTTAAATAATATAGATCAACTTCAACAAAATAGATCTTGTATTCGAATGTCGTAGGGTTATATTTGAGTCAGAAAGATTCGAGCTCGAATCCTTCTAGAAGGACACAAGTCTCTCTCTCTCTCTATACATGTGTGTGTGTGTGTGTGTGAGTTGGACTACAAAATAAACGTTTATTTTTGGGTTAACTCTACATGGTTCAATTCTCATATTTCAGCATTCAAATGCAAGATTCCGTTGAAGTTGATCTATATTCTTTGAAGTCTCTAAAAACAAAAAATCATGTTATTTGAATATTTTTTGCTCAAGTGGGCACAGTATGGACGGTCGAAAGTAGTGAGTTTTTTAGTTTACGGTGTAAAATAATTAAAATCTAACAAAAATTAGTGTATACGAAGGTTTTAAGTATTTAGATCATGATAAAATAGTCGAATTGAGAATTTATATGTCTAAAAAAGTAGATCTAAGCAATATGTTACTTTCGGCCGTCCGTTTTTTTGCCCACTTGATGGGTAAGTAAAAAGTAATCAAATAGCATGATTTTTTATTTTTAGAGATTTCAAATAATGTAGATCAAATTCAATGGAGGTGGATCTTACATTTGAATGTCGGAACATGAGATTTGAACCGTGTAGAGTTGAACCAAAAATAATCGTTTATTTTGTAATCCAACTCTCTCTGTTTCTCATTATATATATATATATATATATATATATATATATATATATATATATATATATATATATATATATATATATATATATAGGGCTTACTGTACCTCAGCCCGCGGGCTGAGAGAGTTTTCTCAGCCTGCGAGCGTGGCAACATCACCGCCCCACATCTGTAATAATTTTGGCGGGCAAAATCCTGTAAAATCCCGCCCAATTTAATGCCAGTCACCTCAACATTGTAATTTCCAAAAATACCCTCCCTCACAACTTTTTACCGACCTTGGTAGCAGTCCTCAGAAAAAGACTGCGACCTTGGTAGCAGACCTTGGTAGCAGTCCTCAGAAAAAAACTGCGACCTTGGTAGCAGTCCTCAGAAAAAGACTGCGACCATGGTAGCAGTCCTTAGAAAAGACTGCGACCGTGGTAGCAGTTCTCATAAAAACACTGCGACCATGATAGCGGTCCTCAGAAAAAGACTGCGACCTTGGTAGCAGTCCTCAGAAAAAGACTGCGACCTTGGTAGCAGTCCTTAGAAAAGACTGCGACCGTGGTAACAGTTCTCATAAAAACACTGCGACCTTGGTAGCAGTCCTCAGAAAAAGACTGCGACCTTGGTAGCAGTCCTTAGAAAAGACTGCGACCGTGGTAGCAGTTCTCATAAGTACTGCGACTATATTAAAAATCATTAAATATCAAATCAGATAAAAAATTAAAGAAGCAGCATTCACTGTCTTTTACCGAAAAAGTAGCTTTTCATAAGGGGTATTTGGTAATTTAACTTCTTTCGATAAGCGGGCCGCAAGTTAGTGGGGTGCAAAATTGAGCCACGTCAGCGCAGGCTGAGAGAGTTCTCTCAGCCCGCGGGCTGATATACATTTTTCTCATATATATATATATATATATATATATATATATATATATATATATATATATATATATATATATATATATATATATATATATAGACTTGTATCCTTTCAAAAGGATTTGATCCCGGATCCTTCCCACTCAAAATCAACCCTCCAACATTCGAATACAAGATCCACTCCGTTGAAGTTGATCTATACTATTTCAAGTATCTATAAACAAAAAATCAAGTGTTTTAAATACTTTTTGCCCATCCATCAAGCGACGCAAAATGGACGGCCGAATGTAGTGAGTTGGTTAGATCTATGTCTTTAGACATACAAATTCTCGATCCGGCCATTTCATTATGATCTAAACATTTAAAAACCCCTATAAACTAATTTTTGTTAGATTTCAAATGTTCTACACCGTTAAACTAACCAACTCACTATTTAGGCCGTCCGTTTTTTCCCTACTTGATGGATGGGCAAAAAGTATTTAAAACACTTGATTTTTGGTTTATAGATACTTGAAATAGTATAGATCAACTTCAACGGAGTGGATCTTGTATTCGAATGTTGGAGGGTTGAATTTGAGTGGGAAGGATCCGGGATCAAATCCTTTTGAAAGGATACAAGTCTATATATATATATATATATATATATATATATATATATATATATATATGGTAAAGTGTTCCCACTAGGTCTCCTTAAATTACAATCTATGGAGGCGGCTTAAAACTTTAACATCCCGATTTTTTTCTCGATCTGACTGCACATTATCATCTTCATATTTTAAGATATACACATTTAAAAAAATCAAGTGATTTGGAGTTCGTTTACTCATTAATCTAATTGTTTCATTTTGTTCTACAATTAAAAAATCGTGAATGCTTGAACCGAAAGAAAATAGAGTAAACAAACTCCAAATCACCTGTTTTTTATATGTGTACATTTTAGAACATGAAGATGATAATGCGCGGTTGGATCGTAGAAAAAAATCAAGATGTTGGAGCTTTAAATTGCCTCCTTAGATTGCAATCTAAGTAGACCAACTGGGAACACTCTACCCATATATGTTATAAAAATAATTATGAGTACAGTTTGTGAATGTATATCTTACATTTTCTTTAATAAAAAACAAAAGTAAGCGAACCGATGGAATAAGTAAGAAAGAACTAAAATATTTCAATTATGCATAACGAAAATGAGGAACAAATTAAGTGGTCTCTGCGCGCATTTGTATAAGCGAATAATGAAAAAAATTATTATGATACTTCACCAAATAGAGCTAAGCAAAGAAAAAAAAAGTCCGATAAAAAGTGAGTATTCACGTGGGAATATAGTTGGACACCGAACACATTCTTAACATTTCTATTTTGATAATTGAAAAAAGTAAAAAATATATTTTAGGAAAAGCTTGCATCACACCGGAGGAGGAAAAAAAAAAAAAAAAAAAAGAGGGACACAAATGAGAATTGGGTAATTCGAAAATCCCTTGCCTCTAGGTTTATTACATAGAAGAAGATTTAAGCTCATAACATCTAACAAGAAAAGAAAATGTCACGAGCGTGAACTAAACTCATTTGCAAGCATATAATCATTTATTCACCTTTTTTGTGTTTTTGATAAACAGTAAGGTACATGTAACCACAATACCAAACATCGCCTCTTGCATAATCAAATTATCAATGTTTAATCATTTAATCAAAGGTATATAATAATTTAATCAATGGATGATCATTTGGGCTTGTGCTTGTCGGGCTTGAGCCGGCCTAGTAATGAGTTGAACCGCAATATTTCGGTTCTAGATTTTGATGGGCTTTTCATGAGGACAATTGGAATGATTTTGTTGGGCTTTAGGCCTGTACGACTAATTCCAATCAAGTGGCAATATTTGGTCTTTTCGAGTTATTGGGCCGCATCCCATGGAATCAATAAGCTACCCATTGAATAACCACAGAATAATAAATAAAAGTTAAAATGAATAAAATCCCCACTAGTGTTCTATTTTACCCTCAAATATATGATCACCTCAATTTTTTAGCTAGTTTCTTACTAAATTTCCGAATACATGCAAATGCACTAATTTATTTCTCTTACATAATTTTTTTGCTCCGTGTAATTTATGTTTCATATACCAAAGAATCTTTTTATTTAAGTTTCGAACCCTACTTTAATCTTAATCTTATGTGCGCAAAAAAAATCTCGATTTCAAATTGATTTAAATGCTATTAATTAGAGCATCTTTTCTAGTTGGACATTGATAAGGGCTAGGGTCCAAACGCGAAGTATAATAGAAGAATAAGAAAGAGCTGCAGTTGCGGAACTGGGGACAAGTCGTGAATTCGATGATTGGGATCCTGTCATGAGCGGATCAGAACTGTAGATACTTGACGGTGACCGGACGATGACCAGTGCTAAGCTTCAGATGTCACAAGTACAGTGAAGTGGGGATGCCACGTCTTTGGTGGTGGGGGCTACGATCACGGGATGACCGGATGCGAGCCGCCGATGTCTTGATGATACTAACAGGAGATTCAGCCAAGAGTTGGACATATTTGAGTAGCAAACGACACATATACGGTGGAGGAGAGAAGCCGCGACTAAGCATTTTGTTGGCTTTAATTTTTCCTCTCTTTTGAAAAAGATAAAATTATGCATTAGTGTTTCTATACAAATTTGTGCCCTTATATCTTGAAAATATTTCATTAAATTTTTATCAATAGAGTACATGAAGTTTCTACTCACGATTTTATTTTAAAAAAATAAGAAAGAAGGATGCAAAAAGTATAAAGAGGGGGTAACTTCTACGTATCATGTAAGCACACGTACAATTCAACATCTCGTTCTACAAGGCGACAAGTGACGCTCAGTTGTTGTTGAAGTTACCGTCCATGTTGCGTGCACATCCACGGTGAAAATTTTGTTGGCAAAAATATTTTTAATTAGAGTATCGCAGACAGCCAGCTAATGATTACATAACCAACAAACAGATACGCAACATCATCTGTCCCATGCCAGACAAATAAATATGGTCTCCACTCCACTCCACTTTAAGAAAGGATAAGCTCCTCACTAATTAGTGCATTACTCCTAACTCTTAATAATTGCCCATAATTATTGCTAATGGAGAAGATGATCATCTAATGCTAATAAAAATGGCCTTCGCTCTCTCTAGAGCTATTATATAGGCCCTCTTAATTTTCTTCCTTCCTCCATTGATTTCAGATTTCGTTGTCAATGGCCGAGAATGTGAGCTCACCCGCAGCAAATCTCCCTGAAGAAATCTACGGCAACCGTCCCATTCGATGCTATCGGGGGGTCTGGCACTTAAGAGCCGCTTGTGCCGGCGCTGGCCACGGTGCAATAGGGCTTCAACGCTCGACCAACCGACGTGCTCTTGTGCTTCCCGCCCAAGTCTGGCTCCACTTGATCAACAGAGCACGCTACCGCCCCACTGACCCAAGCCACCCACTCCTCTCCTCCCACCCTCAGGTCTGCGTCCCTTTCCTCGAAGAGGCGATGTAGGACCATGGGCGGACCCATTAGTGGGCTGGGCCGGGCTACAGCCCGGCCCATTTTTTTTTTTTTTAATATATAGACTTAAAACTCATTTTTTGTTCATTTTTTTAGTTGGAATTTGTTGGGATTGCGGTTGGTTGGCTTTGACTCTTGCTTTCTCTGTGGTAGTGGAGTAGATTTCGAATCCTTGTGAAACTATTTCTTGAATTAGAATCCTGAGTGTTAATTTTGTGCTTTAGATTTATTTGTCAGAATCTAGAAATTAAGGGAGATGTCTTGTTCATTGTATAGGAATTTGGAGAATGAGAAGCTATATTGATGGTGAGATGCAATTAAAATGGAAGAGATTTAACGAAGCGATGGTTGTGAATGTTGATGACATGATGTCATTCAAATGAGAATACTGTTTTGACTTTTTTTTAGTAAATTTATTTCTAGTTCCGCTCCTGAATGTTGATCCCTTTTATTTTAGCTTTTTTAGTAAATTTATTTCTAGTTCCGCTCTTGATTTAGTAGAGAATACTGTTTTATTCTTTTGATAAGTTCATATAATTCATAAGTATATGCTATAAAAAATTGCAGCCCATCCCAAAAATTTTTCCTAGTTCCGCTCCTGTGTAGGACCATTGGTTGGAGTACTGGAAGGAGAGGTTGAGGACCCCGTCCAGGGTGCTTTTCTTGAAGTAGGAGGATGTGAGAGTAGGGATGGAGCGGGGAATTTGAAGGCTTTGGCGGAGTTTGTTGGTTGTCCCCGTTCTCTCGAGAAGAGGAGGAGATCGTGCGACTGTGTAGCTTTGTGAAACTGAGCAGCATCGAGGTGAACAAGACGGGGTCTCGCAACAATCAAAAGAACTCTGCGTACTTTAGGAAAGGAAAAGTTGGGGACTGGAAGAATCAGTTCACGAGCGAGATGGCTCAGAGGTTAGAGGTTAGATGAGATCGTCGAAGAAAAACTGGCCTCAGCTTTCGTACTGCAGAGCCAACAAGGTCAAATGAAGATCAGTAGCTCGAAGATCATGATGTTATGCATTAGTTTAGTTTTAGATGATTTCTTTTTCCGTTTAAAAGATTAATGTGTAAACTTATCGTCAACGTTAATTGTTGTTGTGTTTTTAACTTGTAAATCAAACATTGGATTCAGTGTTAGAGAGCTAAAAGTGTTGGTTTCCTAAGTTTTGACGTCTTATAAAACCCTCCCTTGGCATGTTTTATACATATTAAATTGACAAATTACAAGAAACTACAGAATTACGCTTATTGTTACCATCGGTCTCTCTTTCTCATCTTCCTTTCTTGCAGACGTTTGGGTACCACCTTTGCCTCTAACCTCGTCAATGGCTGGAGATGGAATGGAGAATGCGACTCCACTAACATCTTTTAGGCAAATTGTCGAAAGCACTACTGTCCTGCAAAGGGTGTTGCACCAAATCCCCTTTGAAGTATAGAAACTTGCTTATTAACTCTCAGAGCGTTACACTATTAACTTTTCAGTTAAAGATACATGCGTAGAGCACGTGACCTTATAAACTTAATTTTTTTAAACATAACAAAAAATCAGTAGCACCTCATTCTCTTCCTCCTCCTCCACGATCCCCTGCCTCCTCCTCCTTCTCCTCCTCCTAAACCTCAAACCCACCACCATCTTCTCCTCCACCTACCCCTTCTTCTCCTCTTTACACCCATCACCACCGCTACCACTGTCATCTCCTCCTACTTAAATCCACAACTTTCTTCTCCTTCTCTTTCCAAAACTCGTTATGATCATCACCTCCTACTCCTCCATCACAGCCTTTTCCTAAAGCCCACTACCACTTCATTTTCAAACCCACAATCTCCATCCCCATCCCCATTACCACCATCTCCTCCACCTCCATCACCACCATCCAACCCAAAATGACTTCTTAATGTGAATCCTAACTTAAGTTGTGAAGCCCTATTCTCCTCCTCTTTACTTCCTCTCTTTTCCACTATCACCACTATCACAACAATCTCATTCTCCTCTCTATTACTTAGGGTCTTAGAAAGAAGATAATTAGAAAAATTGATAATAATTACATCTAATTAAAAAATAAGTCATTGAAGTAATTAAAGAAATTAAGTAGGTCATGTGCTCTACACTTGACTTATTTAGACAAAAAGTTACCGATATTATTACCCAGGGGGTCTATGTGCAAGTTTCAATAGTTCAGGGGGTTAATGTAACACCCCTGATAGTATAGGGTGTTCCCACAATTTACCTATATCTTCTTTAATTTTTCTTTTTTCAGAAATATTTGTAGGCCTTGAGGAAAATAAAGCGCTTGGTGCACATTAATGAATCACAATAATAATCTCTATAAAACTATCACTAGCCTCCATATGTATCCCTCATAAGCTATGAGTGAGCTTTCACGAACAGATAATCGAGCCGGTGGCCTTTATATGTTGCGAAATCTCGCTACATTACGCATTTTTGTGCATTTTATAAATTTATTTCAAAAAAAATCTCCTGATCTATCATGGATAGAAAGATTTTAACTCATGACTTTTGATAAAGGAAAGAAGTGTTATACCACTTGAGTAATATACTAAGTTGGTGACCCTACCAATATCATATCTTTGTATTAGATACCACTTTAGTAACTATCATTACGTATGGATGGATATATATAGGCCTGCACATTGGGTAGAGAGGTTGGATCCATGCGTAAACCGATCCAAATCGAATAGGCTAGATTTAGATTTAGGGCCTTTTTGGGAGAAGAAGAAAAATCAGGAAAAACTGAAGCCAGGCCCACTCACTCAGATTTCTTTAGGAAAGATGAATAGTGGGGCCCGTGTGCTCAGTTTTCTCACCAGTTTAACACCCAGACAAGCGGAAACGGGTGAGAGCCTAGGCTGTGTATGACGTGCACTGTTCCATGAACCCACGGTGAACTTTTTGATTTTTATTGTTTTGACCACCAAACAAGTTTTCACATAAAACCCCGCGGTGTCGCGTTGACAATGTTTCCTACTCCTTTCTACAACCAAACAGGCCCTTAGATGAGGAGTGTCTTTTGTGAGCCACTATTATCGTACAAATGAGATTACTACCAAAAGGCCGTTAAATATAATCGTACGAATGAGATTACTACCTCACATGCCAAATAATTTTGGTTTTCGAAATAAATTTGAGTTAGAGAACTCGAGTTAGAATAACCTTGGGCCCATCACAATTATTTCTAAGGGCCGACCTTATAATATTGTAATTAAGTCTCACAAGCCTCCCTGATGACATCTCACGTCTTGCATTAAATGCTTGATATAACCTATGATTAGCTGAAATTAAAAGGGTAATGATGCATGTGATGACAAGTAGCGTTGAACTAAGCCCAAAATCTAAATATGTTTAATTCTCTCTCAAGATTCAATTTAGGTCGGATCCACTTGTTTTATGATAGACTTGGGGAGAGGCTAACAACTCTTTTTTTTTTTTTGATATATGAAATGGTCATCATTTATTAAAAGTTAATGAAGATTCCTTAGTGACAATTTTGTTAGAATTGTTCCACACTTGACAAATACAATGAATCATTTGGAAACTATAAACAAAGCTCTAATGTGTTCTTGAAAATTTCCAAACTTCTCGTTTGGGAAATTGAAAATTTCTAAACTTATTCAAAGAAAACATAAATCCGTTTTAAGTTTTTCCTACTTAGAGTATGAGACAAAAAGAGTTAGTTCATCAAATGGAGAATGTGTTACATATTTTGTAATTGCCAGTGAATTAATAATAAGATCTCCCTCTTCTTCAAAACTCATAAAACAATGCTTATCATCTGTTGGAAAATATTCAAATTCTCCCTAAATTAAGCTAAGCATGTGTTCCATGTGTCTTTAATATATTTGGTATCCTTTGGAATTTTTGTCATGTCTATTCTAACATGTGTTTTGCAAGGGATTCCTCTTTAAATGGATCCTATGTGTCAAGTAATAATTATTTAATCCGGTGGTAAACAAGAGGAATCATGCAAATTTTGTCTCCTCTCTTCATTTAATTTTATTTCATGGTATCAGAGCTTCGACGATTCTCCTCATCTTCAACTTTTCATCTTCTGTGAGAAGAGACCCATTCAGTCACAATAGAGTACTGATTAAAGAATTAATCATACATTTGTTCTCAAATCACGTTGTGTTTTGATTTATTTTTTTCTTCAAACCTGCAGGAAATTACTTTGTATGATATTAGTTCCTTCTCATAATTTTCTCTTTACTAACTGTGCAAGGTTAGATCATTTTTCCTTTCTTATAAATGCATTCTAAAGTTTCGGCTCAAAATGTGTGCTTGCATGATCAAGATTTTCAATTTTTAATTACTAAGGGCTTGTTTGGTTAAGGGTGGAAGTGAGAAAGTGAGGAATTAAGGAAGTGGTAATATTTCCTTTTGGAACTTGAGAATTGGTTAGTAAGTTTTCCGGTGTTTGGATGTTGTTAGGAAGTGCGATTTGGAAAATGTTTTGTCTTTTCCGATGTTTGGATGGTAATGTGAAAGTGAAAGTGGAAAAGTTGACCACAAAGTTGACCGCAAAATAATATTAAAATAAAAATTAATTAAGAAAAAAATGGACTGTAATTAGAATGCAAGTGAAATTTACATGATCAAAAAATTAACTGTTTTGTGCTACAACTTATTACAAATGAGATTTACATGACCACAAATTAACTGTAGCACTCTAGAAATGAGGAAATGATTGTGTAAAAGAGAAAAGAGAAAAGGAAAAGGGATTTTCTTATTTTCCTTTTCCGGTGTTTGAATAGATAGGGAAGTGAGCAATTATAGTTCCCTATTTCCTTACTTCCGTCCACTACCTTGCAACCAAACAGCCCCTAAGTTGACTCAAGTATTACAACAGTTTTCTAAACAATGATTGCTCTAGTCAATAATTTCATCAACCTCATATTCTACATTACCTGTATGCTTTATTTTCTAATTCAACTGATTTTTCAACTTGAATTATTGATTCAGGGGCCGTGACCATATGATAGGTAATATTGATTTTTTGTCAAATTTAAGAAAGATAATCTGATAATCGATTTGTTTCAATTGCTAATTGATTTTTTGTTCCAGTAGAAGGAGTTGGTGAAACAAACTATTTTGGCGATTCAAATAATTTTGAAATATTTTATATTTCTTCATTTCTAATAAATCTTCTACCAATTAGTAAGATTTCTCAATCATTAAATTGCAATGTTATATTTTTCTTTTAATTCAGTTATTTTTCAGGATAGAACTACAGGAAAAAGATTGGAGAAGGAAATCTTTAAAATGGACTTTATTTATTTGAGCATAAGAATAAAGCTCTAACTGCAAATATTGGTAATTTTAATTTGTGACACTTGAGAATGAGACATCAATTTGATGAAGTTTTAAAAGTTTTGATGCCTTTATTAGATATAGATTCTCATGCATGTTATACTTGTAGGTTCTCTAAGTAAATTAGATTACCTTTTCAATCTTCCACTTATATGTCTGAAGAAATATTTACTCTTATTCATTCTGATGTTTGGGGGCTTACTTCCGTTGATTCATATAATGATTTTAAATATTTTGTTACATTCATCGATGATAAATCTCATGCTATTTGGGTTTATTTATTAAAATTGAAAAGAGATGTTTTAACTATTTATAAAGGTTTTGTTAATATGATTTCAAATCAATTCAATGTTTATGTTAAGATTCTTAGAACTGATAATAGTAAGTGGTATGACAATAGATTATTTTCTGAGTATCTTCGTAGCATTGGCATTATCTCTCAAACTATATATGTTGGAATACTTCAATAAAATGGTATTGTTGAGAGAAAAAATAGGCATTTGTAGAAGTTATCAGATCTATAATGTTTCAAATGAATGTTTCTAAAATTTTGTCTCACGCTGTGTCGACCACATGCTTTCTTAGCAATAGGCTCCCATTCTTCAAGACAAATCTCCAATTGATATTTTACATGATAAAATTGTTATTTGTCGATTTTACGAGTTTTTGGTCATTCTTGTTATGTCCATATTTCTGAGAATAATGGAGATAAACCAGATCTCTAGTAAATATGTTTTTCTTGGATACTGCATTACCAAAAAGGATAAAAATGTTTTGATTCTAAGTTAATTTTTTTATATATTTCTAACGATGTATATTTTTTTGAAAGTGAGCCATATTTTTCATAGTCTTCTCAGATTTATAATGAAATTCATACTCAAGGAGAGAATTCCATAATTTTTGTTTCTTTACCTATGATTGACTCTAATAAGACAATTGAATGTTTTGAACGTGAACAATTTGTTAAGAATAACTATTAGGGAGAGAATGAAGTTGAGCATCAAGATCAAGAGCATCACGATCAATGTACTACTTCTCGAGGTGATCATGATCAAACTCAAAATCTGGTGCTTTATCTTGAAATTTATTACGCAAGTCTACTCGTGAAAATTTTCCTCCTGCTTGATTTAGAGACTTATATATATATATATATATATATATATATATTATATATATATATATATATATATATATATATATATATATAGAGAGAGAGAGAGAGAGAGAGAGAGAGAGACTTGTGTCCTTCCAAAAGGATTCGAGCCCGGATCCTTCCCACTCAAATTCAACCCTCCGATATTCGAATATAAGATCCACTTCGTTGAAGTTTATCTATATTATTTCAAGTATCTATAAATCAAAAATCAAATGTTTATAATACTTTTTGCCCATCCATCAAGCAACGCAAAATGGACGGGCGAAAGTAGTGAGTTGGTTAGATCTATGTCTTTAGACATACAAATTCTTAATCCGGCCATTTCATTATGATCTAAACATTTAAAAACTCCTACAAACTAATTTTTGTTAGGTTTCAAATGATCTACACCGTTTAACTAACCAACTCACTATTTAGGCCGTCCATTTTTCCCCTACTTGATGGATGGGCAAAAAGTATTCAAAACACTTGATTTTTGGTTTATAAATACTTGAAACAATATAGATCAACTTTAGCGGAGTGAATCTTGTATTCGAATATCGGAGGGTTGAATTTGAGTGGGAAGGATCCGGGCTCGAATCCTTTTGGAAGGACACAAGTCTATATATATATATATATATATATATATATATATATATATATATATATATATATATATATATATATTATATATATATATATATATATATATATATATATATATAGTTGAGCTGGGCTACTTTCAGAAGTATCAAGAATGTCGATGCTCCCACTTTGATTTGGTTGATACTCCCACCTTGATTTGGTTGATACACCACCCATATGCAAGACCTAAATTGTTGTATGTGATCTACTAACTATAAATTAGTTAGCATAAAATTTCACAGATTTTTGTTATCATTTACCCGTTCATTAAAGTGGTTTCAAAGTTAAGTAGTTTTAGGTCTCTTAAAAATGTCAATTTTTTAGTCACTTTGATGAACAAATAAATGTTAATGAAAATCTGTGAAATTTTATTTCTAACTAGTTTATACTTAGTAGATCACATCCAACGATTTGGATCTTTCATATGGGTGGCGTATTGATATTGTCGATACTTCCGAAAGTAGCCCAACTCAACTTTCTCTCTCTCTCTCACTCTATATACATACATATATATATATACATACATAATATATATATATATATATATATATATATATATATATATATATATATATATATGTATGTATGTATATATATAGAGAGAGAGAAATGTACCTCAGCCCCCAACTGAGAGAGACTCTTTCAGCTGTCACTTGAAAATAGTCGCAAACTTACTACAACATGGTCCCAGTCCATTGTAACATGATCGCAGTCCTAAAAAATCATATATTTTCAGTATAATTAGGACTACGACCATGGTAGCAGTCCTCAGAAAAAGACTGCGACCTTGGTCGCATCCTGAAAAAAGACTGCGACCATGACAACAGTCATCATAAAAATATTGCGACTTAATCACAGTCCTCATATAACACTGCGACCATGGTACCAACATTCAAAACTGTGGTTAAAATTAGCCACATTGAGCCAGCTGAGAGAGTCACTCTCAACTGGCGGCTGAGGTACAGATCCCTCATGTATATATATGTATATATATATATGTACATGTACATATACATATATATGTACATGTACATATATAGATGTATATGTACATGTACATATACATATATATATATATATATATATATATATATATATATATATATATATATACACACACACACACCACACACACACATATGTACATGTACATACATATATGTGTGTGTGTGTGTGAGAGAGAGAGAGAGATAGACTTGTGTCCTTCTAAAAGGATTTGAGTCTGAATCCTTCCAACTTAAATACAACCCTCTGACATTCGAATACAAAATTCACTCCGTTGAAGTTGATCTATATTATTTGAAATATCTATAATCTAAAAATAAAATGTTTTGAATATTTTTTGTCCATCCACCAAGCGGCACAAAATGGACGGTCGAAAGTAGTGAGTTGGTTAGATGTGTGTGTGCGTGTGTGAGAGATAGACTTGTGTCCTTCTAAAAGGATTTGAGTCTGAATCCTTCCAACTCAAATACAACCATCTGACATTCGAATATAAAATCCACTCCGTTGAAGTTGATCTATATTATTTGAAATATCTATAATCCAAAAATCAAATGTTTTGAATATTTTTTGCCCATCTATCAAGCGGCAAATGGACGGCCGAAAAGTAGTGAGTTGGTTAGATCTATGTCTTTAGACATACAAATTCTTGATCCGTATATTTGATTATGATCCAAACATTTAAAAACCCCTACAAACTAATTTTTGTTTGGTTTCAAATATTTTACACCGTTTAACTAACCAACTCACTATTTAGGCCGTTCGTTTTTTCCCTACTTGATGCATGGGCAAAAAGTATTCAAACACTTAATTTTTAGTTTATAGATACTTGAAATAATATAGATCAACTTCAACTTGAGTGAATTTTGTATTCGATTGTCGTATGTTAGTATTTGAGTGGGAAGGATTTAACCTCAAATCCTTTTGCAAGGACACGAGTCTATATCTCTCTCTTTCTATATGTATGTATGTATATATAAGGTAACCTCAGCCGCCAGCTGAGAGACTCTATCAGCTGGCACTGTGATCCTGATCACAGTCTTAAAAAATGTCAAGTATTCTTAGTCTAATTAGCACTGCGACCATAACAGCAGTCCTCACAAACACTGCGACCATGGCAGCAGTGCTCACAAAACATTACGACCATGGTAGCAGTGCTCACAAAAAAAACTGTGATCATGGTAGCAGTCCTCACAAAAAAATTGCAACCATGCTAGCACTGCGATTAGGATCTGTGGCTGAGATTCAGCCACATCGTCGCCAGCGAATCTCAGCTGGCGGCTGAGGTACATCTCTCTCTCTCTCTATATATATATATATATATATATATATATATATATATATATATATATATATATATATATATATATATATATATATATAGGGAGCTGATCCTCTAAGAACGGTTTCTCACGGATTTCTGTGAGAACTTTCACGTGGGTCGTCGGATCTGATAGAACTAGATCTCTATTAGATCCGACGGCCCACGTGAAAGTTCTCACATGAATTCGTGAGAACTGTTCTTAGAGGATCAACTCACTATATATATATATATATATATATATATATATATATATATATATATATATATATATATATATATATATATCATGTTCTTTCCTTTCCTATTCATAATTATTATATATTTCTTTTGATTATTCTACATTTTTAAGTTTTATTTCTAATAATCTTGAGCCTGCAAGTTTCAATAAAGCAAATTCTCAACTTGTGTGGCGAGGAAGCTATGAAAGAACTTCAAGTCATTCATAAAAAATCATTTTTGGGATATTGTTAAGTTACCTGAAGGTAAGAAATCTATTGGATGTCGATGGGTATATAAAATTAAGTATAATCAAAACCGATCGAAGTGAAGTTTTCTCATAAGTCCTTCACAAACTTTGTCCGTTTGTCTGTTCGTCTTCTACGAGAAAGAGCGAGAGCAACACAGAGGAAGCAACGCCAGCCATTGCCCTGTCCCTTCCCCCTCCTTCCTCCACCTCGCTCCCCTCCCCCTTATTCCTCTTCTTCCTCTTTCTCCTCCTTTCAGAAAAGCCAAAGCCCTCCCCCCACATTCTTCTTCTTCCTCCTCCTCATTTTCTTTCTCCACTTTTCTTCTTTGTCGCTCTGTCGACCGTTTTTTACTACCGACAGAGCGGTATACTATAGTGATGGGACAATAGAAAGATATAGGCTTGGTTAATAGCAAAAGGTTTTACTCAAATATATGGTGTTGATTATAAAGAAATATTTGCTCTTGTGGTAAAGATGAATGCATTTCGTGTTTTATTATCTGTTGTCACTAATTGTTATTGACCTTTATATCAATTAGATTTGAAGAATGCTTATTTGCAAGGTGATCTTAACGAGAAAGTGTATATGGAATTTCCACCAGGTCATTTACTAGAATATCAAAAGGGTTTGTTTGCAAATTATGCAAAGCTATATATGGTTTGAAACAATCTTCTCGCGTATGATATTCTAAACTCAGTTATGTTTTACCAGTATTGGTTTTAAAAGAAGTTTGTTGATTTTTCTCTATTTACTAAAAAAGATAAATTTGAGACAGTCATTATGTTAGTTTATTTAGATGATATTATAATAACTGGTGACAATATGATTGGGATTGTTAAAGTTAAACAATTCTTCAAAAAGAATTTGATATCATAGTTCTAAGAAAATTAAAGTTTTTCTCGGCATAGAGCTTGTTCATTCTAAAATGGTCTTTTTATGTCTCAAAGAAGATATGTTTTTGGCTTTGTTAAAAGATACTGGAAAAATGGTTACAAAACATAATACTCATGTTGATTATAATTGCAATCTCAATTTCACAAATGGTAAGTTTGTTGATGATATTGGCCAATTTTAAAGACTTGTTGGTAAGTTAATATATTTAACTATAACAAGACATGATATTACTTATGTTATGAGCTGCGTTAGCCAGTTTATGCATGCTCTAATGACAAGTCACATGATATTGTTGATAGAATTTAGAGATATCTCAGGTCTTCTCCCGTAGAGGAATTTGGATGATGAAAAACAATCACACGAACATTGTTGGATGTAATATTGCAGATTGAGCTAGTGATCCAAATGATAGGAGGTCGACAAACAGATATTGTACCTTCGTTGGAGGAAATTTGATCACGTAAAAAAGTAAGAACAAAGTGTGTTTGCAAGGTTAAGTGCTGAGGCAAAGTATTGAGTGACATCGACTACGAGTGAATTAATGTGGGTAACGTATGTTCTTTCAAAATCTTGCCCGACAACTCTCTTTTCATACGGAATTGTTTTGTGATAAACAGATCGTAATACATATAGCTTCTAATCTAGTCTTTCATGAAAAAACAAATTATATAGAGGTGAATTGTCACTTTGTTCAAGAAAAAAAAGAGAGGCAAAGATTGTGTGCACTCAATATGTATGTACTGAAGATCAACTTGTAGACATCTTGACGAAGGGTGCCACCACATCTCAATTTCATCAGATTTTGTTTAAGTATGGATCAACTGATATCTATTCCTCGACTTGAGGGGTATTGCTGGAAAGTACTCAAATTCTCCTTAAAATAGACTAAGCATATGTTCCATGGTGTATTTGGTATCCTTTTGAATTTTTTGTCATGTGTGTATTTTAACATGTGTTTTGTAAGGGATTCCTCCTTGATTAGGTTTTCAAATTGTGTGATGCAATTGCTATATAATCTGATAGTAAACCAGAGGAATCCCATGAATGATAGTAGAGTGATAGTTCATCGCCCATGGATATAGACTTTGCCGAACCAAATAAATCTTTGTCACCTTCTCCCTTCATTTTATTTTATTTTTATTTCATCATCATATTTTGTACGATTTTTTTTCTTCTTTTTATAGGAATCCTTAGCTTTATTAGATTAGATTAGGCATCGGTTACAACTTGTAATCACCAACATATCAGTCAAGGGTGAGGGATAGAAGTATACCACCAATATCCATAAAGTGCTAGACTGCTACAAAGCTTTGCAATGTTGTGGGAGGCTCTGTTTCCATCTCGTCTTGAGAAATCTAGCTTCACTCTGCGATGGTTTCTTAGGAGCCATCTATACTCTTCAACAATGTAGGCTTGCCTCCAATGTGGTTTTGCTTGGTGTCTGTTTATCCATTACACTGGAGTGTTTGAGTCACTGCGAGGACTTGCTTCTCCAAAACACGCCAGCTTGATAACCATCAACATTGTGTGGGCTTCGGCAAGTAGAAGTCCCCTGGTTTCAATCTGTTCCGCTGTGGCCCACCCCACTCCTCCAAAGTGGTCTCTCGATCGGATCATGACACTCACATTGTTCGGGCCTATAGCAGTGTCTACATGGAGCTTGAGTTCACCTTCAACAGGAGCTGTCCAATGTGGTCCCTGGTGCTCTGAATTATTATCCCGTGACATTACTACAAACACCTTCTGTGCAAGGCATTAGGCACAGGGCATTAGCAGTTATCATGTCCACATTCCATGGTGTTTCCTCAAACACCCCCATTCGCATCATCATCATCTTCTTTTTCTTCTTTTCTCTTTTTGAGAGTAAATGATGAACTCTTAATGTTCCCCATGTTTCATTAAGAAGGTTATAATGAAAACAACCCTGAAAATATATCTAAAAAGAGTTACGATCCTCCCAAGCTATAGAGCTTTGTTGCTACGTGGGTATATGAGGAACATAGATATAAAAGTACATCCGAACATAAAGTAAATAGCAACAGAAATTGGATCCTCCCTCATACAAAATACAGGCAAATCCTGTAATAAAATACAGGCTAGACCTGAAAGACAAAAATCAAGGCCCTCAGATGTCACCAATCACGCATCCTCTGAGTCTCTGTCATCTCTTCTACCATGGGCGTCCTCCGAGTAGCTGTCGAAGGCCTCGCCCCTATGTGTTTGATTCAGAGTCCCTCCTGACATCTCTCTCGCTCTGACTGAAAAGAAATTGAACTAGTAAGACATAAAAGTGATGCAGTTATGGAAAGTTTGATCGGATGAGCTAGCTGAGTCAATAAAGAGTCTATATTATTACGTTCCCTTCAACTACTCCAAAAATTAGCTCCCGCCAATACATCTCATAGCACGCTGTCGCTTTTATTAATAGAGGTAGCCCTCCAAGAGGACCAGAGGAGGTTCACAGTTGTGGGTACGTGTGGGATATTCAAATTTAGATGTTGCGCTTAGCGATCTCACAAGCAAACGCTAACTGAGCAACTTAGAAAGAGATGATCGATAGTCACCTCAACTATTGCACTTATTACACAAATGTTCGATTCTTGTCAGTCCCTCAAGTTATCTCCCGTAAGGATAGCTCTATTAATAGCCTAAAAAAAAAAAAAAATCCTGACCTACTGAGACGCATTAATCCACCGCATTGCATGTGGCCCAACATATAGTACTCTTGACTCATCCCCCTCTCCACTCATCGCCACTCTTTAACAATCTCAGCGCCACACTTTGTATAAAGTCATTTGCACCCACAAAGTGAGAGAGCTTGAGCTTGGACCATACCTCAACGGCTCAGGCGATGGAGGAGGTGGTGTGTCGGATTGATTTTGATCTTATTATGTTATTTATCGAACTAAAGTTTATTAGTTGATCTGTAACTCAGAAAAACCTTGGACAGTACCAAATTTCTCATATATCGGTAATGACCGGGGTGCATTATCCGATATTAAGATATTTGAAAAGATAACTTTAGTCTTTAATAGAAGAGTTATTTTTTTTTAAAGAATAAACCGTGAGGTCAAAGAGACTCGGTGTTTCATTAAAAATTATTAACAAAATATCCCCAAAAATGAATATTACAATTATGTAGAACATACAAATTTGAGCTTTCAAGAAAAAAGAAAAAAGGTACAGTCGCGATCTACTGAAACTTCCGGCACTAATTTCATTGTGCCGACGCGATCAGACACCGCTAAGTCCAATGTAACCCGAACAATAATAGTTAAAATTTTGGTGCTGAGCATTCACATCCTATACACAAAAAACCAAATCAGTTGGTGTTGACAAATTAACACATTTGTGTACAAGATTTTAATCGATTGTTGCCGACCAATCCATACTTTTAGTCATAGCCTGATTTTTGAACTTAAACTTTTGGTACCCCCAAATTAATATTTTTTTTAGAAAAGATCGTGTGAAACCGATAAAGTTTCGCAGCGTTTCATTAATAAGTATATAACAAAACAATCTCAAATAAGAGAAGGGTACAAAGATGGAAAATATACAAAATTGATCCTTCCAATCCCAACAGTAGGTCTCCGACCTAGAAAAGTCTTCACGACATTATTGCGTAGTCTAAAGGCACCCACATGAAATCTGCTGTTGCAGAGAGAAGTCTGATCAGATCTGTTGTACTCTCTTTTGAAACTAACTTACTGTTGGCCCAAAGGCCCATCACTCTAGTTTTGATGATGATTAACTCATGTAGTTATAGTACTAATGATCTTGTGCTTATTTAGTTTCAGATATTTGATCAAGATCGTAGTCAGTGTTTAGTTTCAACAAAACATTCGAAGTCAAGTTTTGAAGGTATACATGTTAATTCAAGAGCTCGCTCATCAATATCACATCAAATACTCAAGAGGAGTCTAACTCATTGGATCAAGATTTAGACCAAGTCAAGAAGGAGAAGAAGATTTTCAGGAGAAGATTTTCATGAAGACTTGTGTCCTGTTTGTAAGTGATATGAGATTTTATTTTTAGATAAAATGTAAGGGATATATTAGTTGTGGATTGCTCAAGCTCACACACACACAAAAGATTTATATGTGTTTTCATAAAATAGTTTTTAGTTTTAAAAAATATCATTTTAGTTTTTGAGCTTCAAAGTATACATTCTTATGTTTCATGATTAGATTTCATCAAAACAAGTTTATATGTGTTTTGGATTTCATCCATACACATTGTTGGTTCAAATGTTTAGAAAAACTTATTTGGTGATTCTATATCATATGTTTAAGGTTTGTATTTATCAAAACTTATTTTAGAACTTATTATCAAAAACATAGATATTTCATATTATATGTGTATTGGATCATATTCATACACACTAAGCTTCAAAAGTGTTTAAATATCTTATTTTTGTATTTAGAGAAGTTTTGAAAAACTCATTTTTCAAATTAAACATTGATTTTGAAAAATACAGATTTTTGTTTTAGACAAAATTTTTATATCATAAAAATGGTTCAAAAAGTTTGTAATATTTGTTGATTTTTTATCACACATATTTGTACTTCAAAGTATTTCAAAAACTTATTTTTGTAGATTTTATGTGATTTTATGAGATTTTATAAGTGTTTTAAGAACCAAGTTTTAATCCCCAAAATGTCAGACCTGGCCTTCTGTCGGTCGACCGGGCGGCCGACCGATGTGCACAGCCACTTTGGCTTGAGGGCCGGTCGACCGACCCGGTCGACCCTCCAGAGAGCTTTGCTCTTTGGATCTGGCCCCAGTCGACCGGGCTGTCGACCGGCAGGTCATTTGCTGGTCATGGTCGACCGGCGGTCGACGGCAGGCCCAACGGTCAAAAATATGACCGTTGGCCGATCGACCGGCCGATCGACTGACAGCAGAATTTTCTGCTGATTTGGCTGCCAACGGTTATATTTTGAGAGGTTATAAATAAGCATCTCTTGGGACTATTTTGTACAAGATTTTAAGAGAGTTTTAAAGCCAGTTTTTCCTACCTCTCTTAGGGTTTTTCTCCACTTGTTTTAGTGCTAATATTTTCATATCAAAAGGAGAGTTTTCAAGAGTGTTTTTCAAAAGAGATTTCTTGAGTTTTCCTCCACTACTCTATCTTGTTTTTCTCACACATACTTGAGTTTTTCATTGCTATATCAATCCTCTAAGGATCTTTATTGTGAAAGTGTTTTTAGGTGATCAAAGTGTTGAGATCACCAAGTGTTCATCTTTGTATTTGAGGAGGCGAACTTGCGGGTTCGTGTTGTGACGAGTTCTTGTTGGAGCTTGGTGTAGAGGTGCGGCCTCGGCAAGCTAGTGTGCTTGCGTGTGTTGCTCTTGCGAAAACAAAAGAGGGACTAGTGAGTCCAAGAGTTCTAGTGTGAACTCGTTGTAAGTGTTGCGGCACCGAGTAATCTTGCGGGATCGATTCTAGTGGAAATTCTTTATAGTGTTGAAGTCTGGGACGTAGAGCAAGGGTGCTCGAACCTCGAAATAATTCTCCCGTGTTTGAGATTGCTCTCTCTCTCTCAGTTGTGTTTATATATCTTGCATGCTTATATTGTTCATCTTTTTATATACTTGATATACTTGTGCTAAATTGAATATATGCTTGGGATTGTTTGCTCACACTTGCATTCAACTAAGAGAGTCATAGTGACACCTCAACTCTTAATCTAGAGGAATCTTGAGGAGATAGTTCAGAGCCCTTCACTGAGAATTTGGCTACACTCTTGTGTTATACATTGTGTGTTACCTTAATAGTTTTAGTTTGCTTATATAATTTTTAATTTCGCATCATTATCATTAGATTAGCTTGCACATCTATTCACCCCCTCTAGGCGTATTTTCACTGACCATCTCCTTTTAAATTATCCCCCACACACCCCCCCCCCCCCCCCCCCCCCCAACACACACACACACACACACACACTATCCAGAACCTCAAACAATCACACAAGGCTTCTAGAATCTGTAGTGTTGAAATTGAACGGCACCCGAAATCAGATCTCTTTTATTAGTCGCATGCATCCACATGACGTTGGGTCGTGGACTGCTTCCTGTAACTAGTCTATTTTCGGGTATATAACGTCAAAAATTAATCAATATTAAAAAACCACTGAAACTTTACACTCCATCTAACAATAGGAAATTAATTATTATTAAATAAAAAGATAAAATTTTACCTGATGATTTTAACTGAATTACTGTAAGATGCTGTGGAGAAAAGTTAAAATTTGTAAGTCCTACTTAAGGTGGATTATATCAAATAACCCTGTGATCCAACTTATCTTAGCCTTTTTTTTTTTTAATCTCTTCTGAATCTGAATAAGAACTATAACGCCAAGAATCACTCCAGATTTTTGTGTATCAGGATATGTTCCTGATTTTTGTAACAGGGTCCTTTTCCCACTTTTGTTTTATTTTTATGACAGTTTTTTTTTTTTAATTTTAGGCGAACATTTGCCGAAGGTGGTTACAGTAGCCTGAGGGATGACATTTATACTAATATTTCATGTTTCGTTATTTACTTTTTAATGAAATGCAGTGATTTATATCCATAGTCACTGTCTCGAGGAAAA
The DNA here is from genome assembly GCA_038442645.1 of Agave tequilana. NCBI lineage: Eukaryota > Viridiplantae > Streptophyta > Magnoliopsida > Asparagales > Asparagaceae > Agave > Agave tequilana. The sequence goes on along the minus strand of JAVJIF010003462.1, from coordinate 268,611 downwards.
AAATAAAGGAACTATAACGCGATTGGTTTTACCATTGAACCCTGGGGCGGTACCAGGAATAAATTTTGAGGTAGGCTGTAATTTTTATAGCATATGCTTGTGCAATATATGAATTTATCAAAAAAATAAAATAATATTCTCCACTAAATCGGGAGCAAAACTAGGAAGAAACTTGCTAAAAGAAATCAAAATAGGAAGTCAAAGACAATATATGAAAAAGTAGGACGGGTTGTAGCCTGGTGTAGCCAACGTTTAGTTTTGCTCCTGATTGAACCTATTTTAATTAATTATTTGACTTCGTCAAGAAATGGGCACCTTCCTTGACTTGCTGAAATCGATCGGGTTGTGAATATGTCTGCAAATTTCTAGATCAATAAAAGTCTGTGGCTCCCCTGTAACACATACGCATTAATGAAATGTGTTATATATGAATAATTGAGTGTTAGACTTTGTTACAAGCCCAATCTATGGACGCAAAACAAAGTCAGTCCTAGGAAAAACATGCACATTAATTGACGAGCAAACACGCAATCTCGCATTGGACTTTCCCTCTTCTGATTATGTCCTCCTCTCGTGACAACTAAAAAGAGAGTAGAAACATGCCATATTTCTACATGTTTACATATATGCAACACATCCTAATCCCAAAGCTATGTTCTGCGGCACGAGAAGCTTCTCTCTAAACGACCGCGGCGAGACCCCGGCGACATGGCCGAAGGGCTCCAAGCTCAAGCAAAAGAAGCAGCCCAGACACAGCAAGAACAACCCTTACTCTTCCGCAGGGATGGACAAGTTTGAGAAGATACTTGCTGAGCTCGACGCGAAGAAGGAGAGGATCATGTCGAGGGCCAGGTCACTAGGGGACGCGACCGTGAGGTTTACGTACAAGCCGGATTCTGAAGATTGGATCCCGATAATAATAAAAAGAAGGAGCTGAGAGAAGAGGAGGCGAAGGCCGAATCAAGAGGTTCTCGGCCCCGCTTTCCATGAAAGTCGAAAAGAGAGAATTGGAAGAGACTAAAAGGATGGAAAGGAGGATGTGAGGAAGTGTAAGGAAGTGAGGGAAGTGAGGAGGAGGAGGAGGTATAGTTGGTGGAATTGCTATTGGCCCTTGGTGATTGTGTTGGTACTTGTGTTGTTGGTGTTTGGGAGGTCATTTGCAATTTGTTGGACTACTATATGTTGGTATTTGGTGCCTATTATGAAGAGTGGGGAGAAGAGTTTGAGGAGAAGGGAGTTGGGAAAGAGGCTTAGTGATAAGAGATTGGGAGGTGGTGTGCATGACTTGGGATCACCTAAGGGCCACAATATTATTGAGAAGAGATGATGATAATGGTGGTGGTTAATTTTGGAGAAGATTGAAGTCTTTAGTTGTTTCTTCTTTGTGTTCCTTTTTGTGAAAAAAGTTTGTACAAAATGTAAATTATCTTTGGAAATGTTGAGCTTGATGAGGGGCTCATCATCTTTGTATATTTAGCAAATGTTTTGATATCTTTTGGCAACATATACATTTCATTTTTGTTTGATTGCATGGCAAAAAGCAAAGCCCATTTGTGTTTGTCAATAGTATCAGTGCATAGCTAGGATATTCACTATGATTTAAGAGACCTAAAGCATTAGGTTTCTATCATTGCCACAATTTTTTGGATGTTAGAGAAGTTTGTTATAAAAATGAAGATGATATTGTTCTTTGCATGCTAGATCAATTATTACTTTTGTCTGTATAGTTGCTTGAAGGGTTATTTGAAGATTCCTAATCAGCATTATGTGAAGGTTTTTTTGAAGATTTCCAAGTCGTCATTGGAAGAAAACGATCTATTTTGTTGCTTAGAGGTTTGTTTTTGGGGAAACTTTTGATTGTACTAAATTGGTTCTTTTATTAGCCTCATGATTTGGCTGAGTCATTGAGTTGAACAGAATAAGACATATGACAAGCTCAGATCATGTCAAAACGTTTCTAAAAAGTCACGAATATAAGGTTTTAATAAGTTTTGTTGATGATTTATAGAAAAGTAATGAGTGCTTTCATGATTTTTCACTTAGGGCTGTTTGGTTAGGGTAGAAGTGAGGAAGTAGTAATAGTTTTCTTTGAAACTTAAGAATTGACTAGTAAATTTTCTGGTGTTTGGATGTTATTGAGAAGCGTGGTTCGAAAAATGTTTTGTCTTTTCTGATGTTTGGATGGTAATGTGAAAGTGGAAGTGAAAAAGTTGACCACAAAGTTGACCGCAAAATAATATTAAAATAAAAATAATTAAGAAAAATAAAATTTGGACTGTACTTAGAATGCAAATGAGAATTATATGATCACAAAATTAACTATTTTGAATTATAACTTATTATAAATGAGATTTACATGACCACAAATTAACTGTAACACCCTGGAAGTGAGGAAATGGTTGTGTAAAAAGGAAAAGAGAAAAAGAAAAGGGTTTTCTCATTTTTCTTTTTCGGTGTTTGGATACATAGGGAAGTGAGAAATGACACTTTCTCATTTCCTTACTTCTGCCCACTTCCTTGAAACCAAACAGCCCCTTAGCCCCCTGCTCTCTTGGGAACAAGGAAAAAAAAATCTTTTCAAGATCATAACTTTTGCATGTTGCCCCCTAACAAAATAAACAATTTATTCACTCAAAAATAAACAATTGGATTCAAGGAAGTGGGCAGAAGTAAGAAACTAGGGAAGTATTATTTCTCTTTTTCCTATTTATCCAAACATCAAAAAAGAAAATGAGAAAACCTTTTTTCCTTTTCTCTTTTCTCTTTTACACAACCTTTTTCTCATTTTCAGGGTGCTACAATTAATTTTATGGTCATATAAATATCATTTGTAATAAGTAATAGCTCAAAACAGTTAATTTTGTGATTATGTAAATCTCACTTGCATTCTAATTATAGTCTAATTTTTATTTTAATATTATTTTGCGGTTAACTTTGTGGCTAACTTTTTCACTTTCATTTCCACATTACCATTCAAATACCGGAAAAGACATAACATTTTTCAAGTCATACTTCCCAACAACATCTAAACACCAGAAAACTTACTAACCAATTTGCAAGTTCCAAAAGAAACTATCACTACTTCCTTACTTCCACCCGTAACCAAACAACCCCATCGTTGGTTAGCAAGTCGAGGGATGAATCACCAATTGAAGAATCTATGTTTGCCTCCTGGATAGATTTAGTTTGTTTTTTTTCTTCTTTTGGAGAAAAGATTATGAGGCCAAGATAGCCCCAGGCATTTCATTAATAAGTACTTAACAAAACAATCCCGAGAAATGAAAGGAACAAAGATGTAACGATCCGATCCCGCGATTAAGGAAACATTAGTGCACATATATACGTAGGTCAGAAATACCCTCACATATCTACGCCTCAACATCAGTACAGACAAGAATTAGAGTACGAAAGTATGTGGTGCATTATACATTCTAACATATGAGTATAATTACAAAGTTATCACAGGATGTGACATAATATTATAAGAATATTACATCACTAATAGGCGCAACTGCGAGAATACAAAGAGATATACAAGTATGAACAATACAAAAGATGCTCATAAGTATAAAAAGAAAAACTCGAGAACCTAGTAGGGGGCCTGGAAGGAAAGGACTTTGGACGGTCTGCTGATGATTCACACTTTCATTGCACCACTCTGACCAGCAACTGGGAGAATCCACAAGCTCCAAGCTTCAGGATCTGGACATGCAGATCCAGGGGAGTCAGAAACTTTCCAACGAGTATTATGATGAATGCCAAATGGCATGCATGGACAAGCACATGTGTATTGATAAATCCGAATCAAAAGTATGCATTGAAAATCGTGTCGTGAGTATATGCATCCGAACAAGAAAAAGGCATCAAGAGATGAGATGTACAGAAGCAACAAAACTAGTTGTACGGGCTCAGTAGATAGATTCATGAGATTGATACCTCGAGGGGATAATCTAAACAAATAAATCCTCATATGTATATCATATACCATATATCTACATTGACTAAGTACGCACAACCCGAGTTATCCACAATAACAACTTAAGAGAACAATATGAATCATCAGGAAGCAGTGATTATATGGTAACTTAAAATATTTGTATAAACCAAGAATAAGCAAATTAGGAGATTAAGTATAATCGTACAAGTATAATGTCAAGTAAGAGTCAGGTTGTGTATGTTTTCCATTGAAAGTCAATAAGGGAAAACTTACAAAATATCGAGGAGAAGATCACAAGTAATTAAAAGAGAAAAATACAAGTAGATCTCCTCTGAGATTTCAGGGGAAGTGTGCCGGTGGGAATCTGATCAGAGCGCGACCACTTTGTCCCATTGATGATGCGAGCGATCGATCTTTGAATGCTACTGCTTGAGAATTCCTTCTTGCCTGGTTACGTAGATTTCTAGAAAAAGAAAGGTCTTAAAGTATCAATACATTGGACTTAGAGAAGTAATTCTCTAGAGCTTCTGGGAAACAAAAAAAAGTTAGCCTTGTTAGCTCTTTCGATGCTTTCCTGCCTCTCCTGTTCTGCTCTCTCTTTGATTGTCTGCCTCTCTTGATCTCTCCCCTGAGCTCATTCTTAGATGAGTTATTTTAGGCTTTGGAGGGGTGTAATCGCCTCTAAAATTCAGTCATGATTGATAACAGTCAGCTAGCCCCGCGCCGAAGGCTGTTTTGAGATACGCGCGAGGCTATAACGCTCGCGCTAGGCTAAATGTGAGCCACATACGAGGCTTGATAGGCTCGCGTGAGAGTTAAAGTGGCCTATTGAACCGACCTTTCCACTGAACGTGGGGCGAAGTAAGCGGGTGTAACTGCCCACTTAAAGTGGCATTAACCCTACTAACATAGTGGGGTTAGCCCACTAAATACTAGGTCAAAGGTTTGACCTGGCCAACCCTCTCGTAGAAGCATAAAAATCCTCGTGCGAGGCTGGATGTAACCTCACGCGGGGCTAGGTTTAGCTCCGCACGTTGGGCTAAAAGCTCTTAATCAAAGCTATCACGGCTTCGGCGAAGCTAAAAAATTAGCCCTATGTGGCTATGTTGTGCTTCAGGCGAAACTAGCACTTGGTTTGTTATTGAGCTTTGAACGACTTCAAGGTGAAGCTAGATAAATTAGCCTATAGAGTAAGGCTAGCACCTTGGGCTCACGCGAGGCTGAGTATTGAGCTAACTCAACATTAAAAAGCAGTATCTAGCCTGCTGTCTGCTTCACTGGATCAGCGGTGTCTGAACTTCTGCTTTATCCCTCGGGATATGTTGAATTGGTCATCAGCTTGTTCGTGGCTTGTCTTTTATAGATGTCAATAAGTTGGACATCATTATGACCAGTTGAAAAACTGTATGGGAGTTTGTCTTTTAATGTGTCAACAAAACCCCCTTAAATGTTTTTGTAAACCTGTAATAGGATGGTTCAGATTTTGAAATATTTTGAATTGCTTCGATTGATAATTAAAGATATGTGGGTGTGAGTTTCTCCTTGATGGTTGAGCTCAGCTTTGCCTTTAGGACTGAATTTTAGTCCTGCTTCTAGGCTGGAATAGTCACCTTTGGGCTAGAATATGCTTGCTTCTGGGTAGTTTCGTCTTTGATAAAAGGCTCGCCTTAGGGTTGGAATAGCCTCGCCTTCGGTCTTCTTTAAGCAACCTTACTTCAAAGCGAAGTTGGCTTGCCAGCGCTCTGTTAGTGCTACCCTCGGATGGGTTTGAGAATAGGTTCGCCTCTGAGAGGAGTCTCGCCTTCAAGTAAAAGGCTCGCCTCTGGGGGAGCCTCGCTTCTGGAGTAGCCTCACCTTCGGGCTCTTTTAAGCAACTCTTAGGAGTCTCGCCTGTTGGAAACTCCTATTTCATCGAGCCTGAGAATAGTTCAAGAATCTCTCTACTGTGGCTGACAAAAAAGCAGCACAATTAGAGATCCTCCCGATCGCGACACCCGACTGTGCTCTGACCAAATCCCTGTCCATATACCGAGGGAGAGACATGGACTACAGATATGATAACGTACATATCCATCCCATGTTAGTAAGGAAGAAATGACGCTCCCCAATTTGACGGAGCCACTTGTAGTTCCTGTCAAATAAAACCTCCTTATTTTCTTCAATAGCGTCTCCAAAAAGGAATACCGATTTCCTAAGCAGACAACAGTTGGCGGACTCAAATTTTCCATCCGAGATGAGTTCTCGCAGGGTAGAGGCAATACCCTTGATTAAGCAGGCTTGACGCTCCTCATTTATTTCGCTGAACGCAGGAACTATTTTTCGCAGGCTAAAGTCAACACCACCAATGTGACCGAAATGATTTCTCTTGGTCAAGGGATTCGATGAGTACCTCACTGCAAAGAGAAGAACACAAAGTTAATATTTTGAAGATAATAAAATTACACTAAGTGTTGGAGTTCAAACGAGGGGCTCAACACATTAGGCCCGCGTTCTGTAACTAAATGCGAGGATCACATGAAGCCCATGTTTAGACTCCATACTTAGAAAAATTTCTAAGTCTTGAGACTCAAACACGAGTCTCACAAACAAGACCAGTGTTCAAAAAGTCTCAAGACGCGAAGTCCCATGAACTTGCGTTCAACTCGCAGACGCGAAGGTCGCGTTGATAAAATAGAAAAATACCAGGATCACCAGACCCTCGTTCTTCTCATCAACACGAGAACCACTTCACAAATTAAATGCGGACCAGCGAGATCCGCGTCGACTGTTTAACTTCAACAGAAGTTTCAAAAACTTCAAGAAGAAGAAGTTAAGAGTCAGTGTCTCTTCGTATTCTTAATGGCGGAAGCCATTCTACTTACTTACCAGAAATGGGGGCTTCCTGAGGAGGAGAACCACCTATGGTGGTCGACGCAGCGGCAACGCTCGACGAAGCAGCACTTTGCTTAGGTTTTGGGGCCATCTCAGCGGTGAAAATCTTTGAAAAGATTTTGAAAAGCTAGAAGCTTTATGAGTTTCGAGAAATCTTGAGAGCTTTTGATCTTCAGACGCAGGTCTAATCGAAAGAGATGAACAATCAAGTGAATTGACTGTTGAAAGACCCAGGTAGGTTCTTCAGTGGCTGAGATACGCGGCCGTATCTCGAGCTCAATCTGAGTCAGACACATGTTCGACGCGGCACTCGCGTCCGCGCCAGAAAGCATCCAACGCGATCTTCTCATTTTAAACTGAGAGTCGCATCGCAAAGAGTCGCATCTCAAAGTCGCATCTCAACATCAACTGAGAATCGTATCTTAACACCAATTATGGGTCGTAACTCTACAATAACTGAGAATCACGTCTAAGCATGAGTATTGCGTCTCAGGACTAGATGAGGGTCGTGTCTAACGTGATGGTCGCGTCCAACTAAGAGTCGCGTTCTCTCACATACAAGGAGCATGTCCCTACTTCTGCAATCAGTTCAACAATACACTAGTAAAAGTAATCGACAACTCTACCGGTTCAATAGTACGCCGACAAACAAATCAGAACTCATAACAAGTGCTAGACTGAGACACTTGCGATAATCTTCCCTAGAGACTTCAAGTAATTCAATAGTACACTCACGAAGAATAGAATCTAGAAAGGTTCAAGCTCAGGACATCTCGAAAGATTGTCAGTCCAATCATGGGAGCCTAAAATCAACTGAAGTCCAAAGTATTCTGAAATTCGTCCCAGTCAACTACGGAGTGTCAAAAACTTTGGAGGGGGTTTCATAGGCTGTCTAAAAATGACTAAGGACAAGTCATCATACACGAACCTCACTTCAACACGAAGGTTGTGTTTCAATTAAAATGCGGACTCACGTCCAAAGAAAAATACAGACTTCAGACGTGAGTCTGAGTAACTCCGCATCTTACGTGGGTCCGAGCAACCTCGCGTCTTACTTCAAATGTGGGTTTGAGTAACTCCGCGTCTCAGCAGGTCTGATCAACCTCGCATCTTACTTCAAACGTGGTTCTGAGCCATTCTGCGTCCCACTTCAAGCGTGTATCTGAGCAATTCTGTGTTTTAACTGAGACGTCCTCGTCTACAACAAATAACGCGAGGTCAGCGTCCACTGCGAGACCCGTATTTTTGTTATAACTGACCCCCATTACTGGATCAATTAACTCCTTACGTAATGGGGAAGTTAATCCCCATTATGGGGATATAGGGGACAATTATACCCTCGTGGCTCCCTATAAATAGCGCGAGGAGCTATGAAGGAAGGGAGGACTTTTTGGAGGCCAGAGAAGAGAAAGAAAAACTTTTGAAGATTGAGAGCTGAGAATTCTAAAGCTAAAAGTTTCTTACTTTCCTCTTGCTTTTTCAAATGTCCAGGAAGAGAGAAAAGAAGAAATCAGTTCTAAACACTTAGTTTGTTAAAAGCAGAGCTCCTATCTGATTACTTTTCAAAAGTATCCTGAAGAGAACCTTGTTCGTTCAGCCGGTCAATGGAGAACAAGAATCACTCTCCATCGCCACATCAAGAGCCTAACCTCAAACAAAGGGGAGAACCAATTATTTTTTCCTCTTTTGCAATCGAAATCATTCTGCTATAATCTTTCATCCACTCAAAGAAATTTTACTTCGGGCTATTTTTTCCAACCAAACACACACATATACATAATTACACACATGTACACACACACGCTCACACACATACACACAGCACACACAACTTACACTCACACAAGTGCGCGCACACACATGTGCACACAAACGCACCCACATACATACACGAAATTCACATAGATAGAGAGCGGGTGAGAGAGAGAGAGAGCCTGAGAGAGGGCTCGATGAGGAGGAGGAAAGGGTGTGTGGGGTTTCAGGTGAGTTGGATACGGTGGGCCGTGGTTGTAACAACCAAATTTTTATGGTACATAATTTCCCCTCAATTTAAATATTAAGAAGTTTGGTTAAAGAAGTAGTCACCCCATAATTTTATGTCAACAAATTAAACTTAACTTATAGACCAACTTTCCCTTTTTAAATGTTTTTGTTTAATTATTTGATTTTTGGGGTGACCAAAAATGTTTAACATGTACTCATGTGCATGTATTTTGGGCAAATTATGACTTAGGTAATGGTAAAAGAAAATGTTAACCTAATCCATCATACCCCCCTTAATCACCAAGCTTATCCTAATAACTTTTTAGTGTAAGTATGTATTAGGGGGAAAATAAAAGGGGCTAATGTTATGTAATCATCATGCTTATCCTAATAACCTTTTTAGAGGTAAGTGTGTATTAAAGGGAGGGATTAAGTGGGCTAATGACCTTTGGAAGTTGGGCTTCCATGTGGCACCTTGAGAGAGAGCCCTTGGCCTTGTGGCATCATGAGAATGCACCACCTAAGTCTTGCAATTCCAAGGGGTTGACCAAGCTTGCCTCTTCACCTTCTTCACTCAAAAATTCTGGAGAGAATTCTCCCAAATTCTGAAAATTTTCCTTGTTAGTGAGAAGAAATTGAAACCAAAAATTCGCCCATTTCACCTCATCCTTAGAAAATCTAAGAGTTGAAGCTAGAGCAACCTCTTCTAGCCCAAATCTCTACGCCTATTAGCTCTGAAGCAAAAATCCACGGGAGGGAAGTCAGGAGCTCAGGCTCACAGCAGGCAGAGCCGCGACTGCACGCGGGACTCTGCCACTTTGCCGCGGAGCCGCGGCAATATTTGGGATTCCGCGGCAATTCCAGGGAGGAGAGGGCTGATTTTGGAGGAGGAGCTTCCTGACAAGTCGTAGAGAAGTTCTGGCAGCCTAAATCAGCTTTCCCTTGTCGCCCAATCCTCTGTTCCAGAGTTTGGTAACTTTGTGAGTAAACCTAACTCTTAGGGTTAAAATCCTTGATCCAAAGTTGAAAAATAATAATTTGAAATTTTGTAGATGACTCTCAAGGGTAGAAATTTCTGTTCTTGGGTAGTGGCTATTGTTTTTGTGACATATTCATACTAGATGAAAATATAAGGAGTTTTACCTAGTCTTTATGCCCATACATCATGTTGTGACAATTTGAATGTGTAATATACATGTCTAGCTCACTATGTAAACTCAAATAAGGGTACTTAACCTATATGATTCGCTGTTTTGATAAGTATGCTTATGTTAAAAGAGATTCAATGGGTGTTGCATAGTAATGGTGATGCTATATTAACTAGATGTGAAATGCATGTGTAAAGAGATATGTTCTAACGTAATAATGAGCCTAAGTGAACCAATTTGATACCTTAATTCGCTGTTTTTCCTATTCAATACTATGATGGTGCATTATGTAAGGTCGAGAACTTGTACGAGTAACACTCCACAATAGGCGACCAATTAACTTGATTCACATGTTCCTTGTTCAATAAGGTGCTCGGGGAAAATACCCCTTTCTACAATGCAATATTTTGTTAAGTATTGGTAAATTATGGAATAATGCATATGTTCATATGGAATGAATGTGACGTGATCATGATGTTCTTATGGTGTGGGGTGAATCCCAGATACATATAATCTTTCTTTCATTGTTGCATATTATTTCGGACATGATACGTAAATTGGTTTCAAGTGCTTGTTGTGCATATTGTATATTAGCACTGCATGATGTATTTTTGTGTTAAGGAGGAAGGGGCCGTGCGGGAGCCGGTAGGAGGGGGGAAGACGGGGAATTGATATCTATATATATATACATAAGGAGGAAGGGGCCGTGCGGGAGCCGGTAGGAGGGGGGAAGACGGGGAAACTTTATGTATCTACATATATTATATATATGAGGAAGGGGCCGTGCGGGAGCCGGTAGGAGGTGGAAGACGGGGAAATTCATTTCAGATTGAATGTTATTCATATTTGACTGTTAAGTTGCATTTATGTTTGTTAATGCTTGTGTTAAATTAAGTTATCACCTTATGTATACAACGAACCTAGTTGATGTGAGTGGACTCACCCATGAAAACATTACACATGCGCATACTTTATATCTCTGTATCTTGATATTGCTAGATGCAACCTATGGTAAAGTAGGCATGTAGACCATATTTGTATGGAGCTTGTAACGAATAATGCAACTTGAACAAACTGTCGTTTATAAGAACCACCCTATATTACTTCTTCTTAATTGTGTACCTTATAAAATCATTGTACTAATCCCCTATGATATGGTTTACTCATTGAGCTGTCGAGCTCATTAGAATTTCTTTACATCTTTTCAGGTTTGGATAAAGGTAAGGGACCCCTCTAATGAAAGGCTAAGTCATGGATGGCAGGACGCATTGTTGTATCATTTTGGTTTTGCTATATGATCTTATATGTGTAGGATAGACCCTATGGGAGCCTTTATTGAAGAATATGTTAAGTTGTACTTGATGTATATTTTATCCTTGTAGCAGTTAAGACCTTTGTCTTGTATGTGATACTATGTTCTGGGTTGTGTATCCCTTAGGTATGTATGCCTGGAAATTTTGGACTAATGGCAAAATATGGAAATGCAAATTGTTGGATGTAACTCTTGAAATGTTGATATAAAGACTATGTTTGCAATGGAAAGAAACAAGTCATGATACATATTTGTGGTAAAGAGTTGGTGTATGTGATTGATAAGTAGGCCGTGGGTGCCGAAATTATTGGTGATATAAGTAGGCCTTCGAGCCGAAATCTTGATTATTGTAAGTGAGAAAGAAAGGAATATTAAGGATGATGCTGCCAAAATTTTTCTCAACTTATGGTTAACGGAGATAAATGTTGTTGTAGGCCTAATCTTGTTGATTAGAAACTGGGGCTGTTACAATTGGTATCAGAGCATGGTTTAGGTAAGGTTAGCCTAGATAGATGTAGAATGTAGGACTGACTATGAAGTCATGTAAATGGGTACTAGAGTAAATTAGAGGTGGGGTATGAGGATGATGGTATAGTTTTAGAGTATTTGGCCCTGAAATGTAGGATATTTAACTGTTCTCCACATTTGAATGTGGGTACCCGCATACCTTAGTTCAAATGGATCTTGCAAGGGGTGCGGGCCCTTCTGTAAGAAATTTCAGTGTTATGGGACACCGGAAAGGGAGAACAATCAAAATATCACATAAGTCGGGGTCAAAACCTATTAGTAGGACAGTTATGCATAAGAGAAATTTATGAAGGACCGGCATGGTTATGTAAGTGGTGAATTACTAGCATATCTTGATTTTATATTCATGCAAATTATTGCTTTGGGGAGAATTGGAAGGCACATCAGCTAATATAAATGTCTTACTTCTACAGATGGGAGATTCTGAGGTGTCTGGATCATCGTCTGACGGTCCGGAGTCGGAAAGTTTAAGTTGGATAGCGGACCCAATGGACTGGGAGTTTGAATCTGACGAGACCGATCCAAATGTCATTCTTAAGGGTTCCCCAGATGATTTAGATGCAGGGATTCACATGGGGCAAGATGAAGCGGATGACATAAATGAGGCAGAAAGTGCCATTAGAGACGCACCAGTAACTGAGGACTTGGGAGTCCTACCTAATGAAGAGATGAACCCTGACGGGAGGATTTTCGTTGGGGGTATTTGGTGGAATTCTTGCTGGGTGGAAGATATGGACCTGTACGATGATAATGAAAATTGGGGATGTGATTTTGATACTGTACTGGAGGAAGAGGAAGAAGAACCAATGGAAGAAGGACCAGAAGAAGAAGAACCGGTAGAAGAAGAGCCAATAGAAGAAGAGGATCCAGAAGAGGAACCTGTGAGGGAAGACCAGGAGGAGAGCTCCTCGGGATCCAACATCACTCCTTGATAGGAGTTTAGTTGGGTGGCATTTTTGTTTTTGTCGTTTTTGTTTTTGAAGTAAAGGAATGTCGATTCACATGAGGATATATATTTTTTTTTGTAAGGAAAGTGGTCACCAATAGTTACATGTATGAACCTGTATCCCTTTTTGACTGCATCGGTATGTTTGAACGAATGCAGCCATGCTAATGTATATGTTGTTATGAAAACGCTTTATGCATAAATGAAATCAGTGTTTTGTTTGTGAATTATTCTACTTGTTATCATTGAGTTACCTTTGATTATGTGCAACTATTCTTCTAGGTATTAGATGGATTTGAATTTTCCTCCATCCGATGCCAACTCGGAGGGCAACGTCCCATTGCACAGCGCAATTGGGAGCGTCCATCCCCCGGCAAGCCAAGAAATTCTGAGTGGGCAGTCTAATGCTAATCAGGGAGTGCCGGACAGAATCCCGGATTGGCTGTTGCAGTTGGCAAGCGTGAACAACCCCCGCAGAGCTCTTGAACAATTTCAAAAGCTCAACCCACCAGCTTTCAGAGGAGGAGTTGACCCTATCCAAGCGGAAGAATGGCTCCGACAAATTGAAAAGATACTGGATGTAATGGAATGTACTGAGACCCAGCGAGTATCATTCGCTTCTTTCATGTTCCAAGGAGAGGCCGAGCGCTGGTGGGAGATGGTAAAAGGAGGAGCTAAGAACTTGGGAAGGGAGATCTCTTGGAACTTCTTAGTTGCAAAGTTCAATGAAAAATACATCCCTGGAGTAGTGAAGGACCGACTTGCGATGGAATTCCAAGAGCTGAAGCAGGAGCAATGGACAGTGAGTCAATACGAAGCTAAATTCACTCAGCTGTCCAGGTATGCTGAGAAGTTGGTGTCCGAGGAGGAAGATAGGACGAAGAGGTTCGTTAGAGGTTTGAGGCCGGAGATCAGGAGTAAGCTGATCCCTTTCCAACTGCAAGTGTACAGTCAAGCTGTAGAGAAGGCAATGGAAATTGAAAGGGATATGCAGGAGAATCAAGAGATGAGGACCAGGGAACTGCCCTATATGAAGCGCCCCCGGTATAGCAATGCACCGAGTTTTGGGGCTCAGTCCATGAGGCCCGACAGAAGCACGGGATCTTCCATCATGCCCACCCAGGGAAGCAAGATGAACACATGGCCCAAGCATAGGGGATTACCCCATTCAACATCACCAATGCCCTCCCAACGCTCCAACTTCGCAGGAAACCAGCGGTGTCCGAGGTGCAACCAAATTCACACCGGTAGTTGCGCCACCGGTAAGCAATGCTTTTTCTGCGGAAGAATGGGTCACATGAGGAGGGACTGCCCGAACTTACATGGAACCCAGGAGTTAGCAGAGGGACGGGAAGACCAACCATGGGAATCGCCCCTACAACAGGAGGACCAGCTACCGCTTATCGTCAAACTTTCAACAGAACTCGCTCGGCCATGACACAAGCATCTGTACAACAACCAAGAGTTCAGGGAAGGATGAATGCAATCACTCAGCAGGAGGCTCGAGCATCCAATGCCGTAGTGGAAGGTACCGTCTATGTATCCGATAATGTTGCTCGAGTACTATTTGATCCGGTGCTACACACTCTTTTATCTCTTCGTCTTTTGCTGCAACTATTAACATGGAATCTGAACCCTTGAACTATCAACTAGTGGTGTCAACCCCTGTAGGCGCCAGAGTGACCACTAGCGAGTGTTATAAGGGATGTAAAATCATCATAGGTGAGATAAATACACAGGCAGACCTGATCAAGCTAGGAGAAATGGAGTTTGACATCATTCTAGGAATGGACTGGTTGTCCACATATCGGGTTCATGTAGATTGTTATCAGAAGAAGATAATTTTTAAATTGGAAGGGACTCCCGAAAGAGTTTATGAAGGGATGAAGAATAAAATCAGCACTCCAGTTATTTCTGCCTTAAAGGCCACTAAGTTGTTGAGGCAAGGGTGTCAAGGCTTTTTGGCAACCCTTATTGGTAAAGAAGACATGAAGATTAAGATTGAAAACATAGAAGTTGCAAGAGACTATCCTGATGTTTTTCCGGAGGATCTACCCGGCTTACCCCCAGATAGAGAAGTAGAATTTTCCATCAACCTTCTACCTGGGACAAGTCCCATATCCAGGGCACCTTATAGGATGGCACCCGCAGAAATGAATGAATTGAAGGACCAATTGCAAGAGTTGCTAAGCCTCGGGTTCATTCGGCCGAGTGTATCACCTTGGGGTGCTCCGGTATTATTGGTTAAGAAGAAGGATGGGAGCATGAGGCTGTGTATAGACTATCGAGAGCTGAATAAGGTCACAATCAAGAATCGATATCCATTACCGAGGATTGATGACCTATTTGATCAACTCCAGGGTGCCAGCATATTTTCTAAGATAGACCTAAGGTCTGGATATCACCAATTAAAGATCAAACCGGAAGATGTTTCTAAGACTGCCTTTCGGACTAGATATGGCCATTATGAATTTTTGGTAATGCCATTTGGCTTGACCAATGCTCCAGCAGCATTTATGGATTTGATGAATAGAATTTTCCAGCCATATCTAGATCAGTTCGTAGTTGTGTTCATTGATGATATACTAATCTATTCAAAGAGCAAAGAGGATCATGAAAAACACTTGAGGATAGTATTACAGTTATTGAGGGAGAAGCAACTTTATGCAAAGCTTAAGAAGTGTGAGTTCTGGCTGAAGGAAGTTGGGTTCTTGGGTCACATCATAAATGAAGAAGGAATATCAGTGGACCCCGCAAAGATAGAGACGATAAAGGGATGGCCTCAACCAACCAATGTCACTGAGGTGCGAAGCTTCCTAGGATTGGCTGGTTATTACCGGAGATTTGTAGAAGGATTTTCTAAAATAGCTGCACCCTTATCCCAGTTAACGAAGAAAGGCCTCAAATTCCATTGGGGAGATGATCAGCAGAAGAGCTTTCAAGAACTAAAAGATAAGTTGACATCAGCTCCAATCCTAGCCATGCCCATTGGAAACGAAGGTTATGTTGTTTTCAGTGATGCATCAAAGTCAGGCCTGGGGTGTGTATTGATGCAAAATGGGAGAGTAATTGCATATGCTTCTAGACAACTAAGGAACCATGAGAAAAATTACCCTACCCATGATCTTGAGTTGGCTGCAGTCATTTTTGCCTTGAAAATTTGGCGACACTACCTTTATGGAGTATCATGTGATATTTACACAGATCACAAAAGCCTGAAATATATTTTCACCCAAAAGGAACTGAATATGCGCCAAAGATGATGGTTGGAGTTGATGAAGGACTATGACTTGGACATTCATTATCACCCTGGAAAGGCCAATATGGTGGCCGATGCTCTGAGCCGGAAGTCTGGGGGATCCTTGGCAGCACTGTTAACACAGCAATCGGAGTTGATAAAGGAGATGGAAAGAATGCAACTTGAAATTCACATTAGAGGGCCCCGGGATGGAGGGAACCATATAAATCAAATTAGTATTGGTTTCGATCTCTATGAAGAAATCAAGGAAGCTCAAAGGAAAGATGATCAGACAGCTAAAAATTTTGAGAAAGTGCAAAGAGGTGAAACCCAAGAATTTATCATTTCCAGGGAGTTGCTGAGGAAGGGAAACCGAATAGTTATACCGCCAGATTTTAAACTCAAGGAGCGAATTCTAACTGAAGCCCATTGCACTCCATACACCGCACATCCTGGAACAACCAAGATGTATCAGGATTTGCAGGCAAACTTTTGGTGGGAAGGAATGAAAAAGGACATAGCAAATTTTGTACAGAGATGTTTGATATGCCAACAAGTTAAGGCTGAACATAAGAAGCCTCCTGGACTCCTCATGCCTCTACAAATCCCTGAATGGAAGTGGAGTAATATTACTATGGATTTTGTTACAGGACTCCCTAGATCCCCTCAAGGTTATGATGCCATCTGGGTGATAGTCGACCGACTTACCAAGTCTGCTCATTTTCTGCCCATACGAATAAACTATTCGATGGATAGATTAGCCCAGATTTACCTCAGAGAGATAGTCAGGATTCATGGAGTCCCTGAGACGATTGTGTCAGATCGCGACCCTCGGTTTCAGTCAAGGCTATGGATCAGTCTGTCCCAAGCTCTGGGCACCAAGCTACACCCAAGTACGGCTGCTCATCCGCAAACCGACGGACAATCAGAAAGAACTATACAAATATTGGAAGACATGCTGAGAGCATGCGTGTTGGATTTCGGGGGAAATTGGGAAAGATACCTATCATTAGTGGAGTTTGCATATAACAATAGTTATCAATCTACTATTGGAATGCCGCCATTCGAAGCCCTGTACGGCAGGAAGTGTAGATCTCCGATTTGCTGGGAAGAAATTGGAGACCGAACATTATTCGGAGCCGATATAGTGGTAGATACAACAGAGAAGATCTGAATGATAAGGAAGAGAATGAAGGCGGCCCAGAGTAGACAGAAGGCATATGCGGATCGGCGCCGAAGACCTTTGGAGTTTGCAGAAGGCGACAAGGTTTTCTTGAAGGTATCACCAATAAAAGGGATGGTACGGGGTGGCAAACGGAATAAGTTAGACCCCCGATATTTTGGACCCTTTGAAATACTGGAAAGGATTGGACCTCTGGCATATCGGTTAGCTTTACCACCAGAGATTGAGAAAATACATGACGTATTTCATGTGTCCCAATTGAGGAAGTATGTACCAGATCCGAGCCATGTTCTTAGATACTCACCAATGCAGCTCCAAGACGACTTGTCATGTACGGTAGAGCCGGTTCAAATCCTTGACAGGAAGGAGAAACAACTGCGAAACAAAGCAATCCCTTTAGTGAAGGTTTTATGGAGAAGTAAAGAAATTGAGGAAGCTACCTGGGAATCAGAGGAAGAGATGATGCAGAACTACCCGCAACTTTTCCAAGGTACGTCAGGCTTCGGGGACGAAGCTCTCTTTTAGGAGGGAAGAATGTAACAACCAAATTTTTATGGTACATAATTTCCCCTCAATTTAAATATTAAGAAGTTTGGTTAAAGAAGTAGTCACCCCATAATTTTATGTCAACAAATTAAACTTAACTTATAGACCCACTTTCCCTTTTTAAATGTTTTTGTTTAATTATTTGATTTTTGGGGTGACCAAAAATGTTTAACATGTACTCATGTGCATGTATTTTGGGCAAATTATGACTTAGGTAATGGTAAAAGAAAATGTTAACCTAATCCATCATACCCCCCTTAATCACCAAGCTTATCCTAATAACTTTTTAGTGTAAGTATGTATTAGGGGGAAAATAAAAGGGGCTAATGTTATGTAATCATCATGCTTATCCTAATAACCTTTTTAGAGGTAAGTGTATATTAAAGGGAGGGATTAAGTGGGCTAATGACCTTTGGAAGTTGGGCTTCCATGTGGCACCTTGAGAGAGAGCCCTTGGCCTTGTGGCATCATGAGAATGCACCACCTAAGTCTTGCAATTCCAAGGGGTTGACCAAGCTTGCCTCTTCACCTTCTTCACTCAAAAATTCTGGAGAGAATTCTCCCAAATTCTGAAAATTTTCCTTGTTAGTGAGAAGAAATTGAAGCCAAAAATTCGCCCATTTCACCTCATCCTTAGAAAATCTAAGAGTTGAAGCTAGAGCAACCTCTTCTAGCCCAAATCTCTACGCCTATTAGCTCTGAAGCAAAAATCCACGGGAGGGAAGTCAGGAGCTCAGGCTCACAGCAGGCAGAGCCGCGACTGCACGCGGGACTCTGCCACTTTGCCGCGGAGCCGCGGCAATATTTGGGATTCCGCGGCAATTCCAGGGAGGAGAGGGCTGATTTTGGAGGAGGAGCTTCCTGACAAGTCGTAGAGAAGTTCTGGCAGCCTAAATCAGCTTTCCCTTGTCGCCCAATCCTCTGTTCCAGAGTTTGGTAACTTTGTGAGTAAACCTAACTCTTAGGGTTAAAATCCTTGATCCAAAGTTGAAAAATAATAATTTGAAATTTTGTAGATGACTCTCAAGGGTAGAAATTTCTGTTCTTGGGTAGTGGCTATTGTTTTTGTGACATATTCATACTAGATGAAAATATAAGGAGTTTTACCTAGTCTTTATGCCCATACATCATGTTGTGACAATTTGAATGTGTAATATACATGTCTAGCTCACTATGTAAACTCAAATAAGGGTACTTAACCTATATGATTCGCTGTTTTGATAAGTATGCTTATGTTAAAAGAGATTCAATGGGTGTTGCATAGTAATGGTGATGCTATATTAACTAGATGTGAAATGCATGTGTAAAGAGATATGTTCTAACGTAATAATGAGCCTAAGTGAACCAATTTGATACCTTAATTCGCTGTTTTTCCTATTCAATATTATGATGGTGCATTATGTAAGGTCGAGAACTTGTACGAGTAACACTCCACAATAGGCGACCAATTAACTTGATTCACATGTTCCTTGTTCAATAAGGTGCTCGGGGAAAATACCCCTTTCTACAATGCAATATTTTGTTAAGTATTGATAAATTATGGAATAATGCATATGTTCATATGGAATGAATGTGACGTGATCATGATGTTCTTATGGTGTGGGGTGAATCCCAGATACATATAATCTTTCTTTCATTGTTGCATATTATTTCGGACATGATACGTAAATTGGTTTCAAGTGCTTGTTGTGCATATTGTATATTAGCACTGCATGATGTATTTTTGTGTTAAGGAGGAAGGGGCCGTGCGGGAGCCGGTAGGAGGGGGGAAGACGGGGAATTGATATCTATATATATATACATAAGGAGGAAGGGGCCGTGCGGGAGCCGGTAGGAGGGGGGAAGACGGGGAAACTTTATGTATCTACATATATTATATATATATAAGGAGGAAGGGGCCGTGCGGGAGCCGGTAGGAGGTGGAAGACGGGGAAATTCATTTCAGATTGAATGTTATTCATATTTGACTGTTAAGTTGCATTTATGTTTGTTAATGCTTGTGTTAAATTAAGTTATCACCTTATGTATACAACGAACCTAGTTGATGTGAGTGGACTCACCCATGAAAACATTACACATGCGCATACTTTATATCTCTGTATCTTGATATTGCTAGATGCAACCTATGGTAAAGTAGGCATGTAGACCATATTTGTATGGAGCTTGTAACGAATAATGCAACTTGAACAAATTGTCGTTTATAAGAACCACCCTATATTACTTCTTCTTAATTGTGTACCTTATGAAATCATTGTACTAATCCCCTATGATATGGTTTACTCATTGAGCTGTCGAGCTCATTAGAATTTCTTTACATCTTTTCAGGTTTGGATAAAGGTAAGGGACCCCTCTAATGAAAGGCTAAGTCATGGATGGCAGGACGCATTGTTGTATCATTTTGGTTTTGCTATATGATCTTATATGTGTAGGATAGACCCTATGGGAGCCTTTATTGAAGAATATGTTAAGTTGTACTTGATGTATATTTTATCCTTGTAGCAGTTAAGACCTTTGTCTTGTATGTGATACTATGTTCTGGGTTGTGTATCCCTTAGGTATGTATGCCTGGAAATTTTGGACTAATGGCAAAATATGGAAATGCAAATTGTTGGATGTAACTCTTGAAATGTTGATATAAAGACTATGTTTGCAATGGAAAGAAACAAGTCATGATACATATTTGTGGTAAAGAGTTGGTGTATGTGATTGATAAGTAGGCCGTGGGTGCCGAAATTATTGGTGATATAAGTAGGCCTTCGAGCCGAAATCTTGATTATTGTAAGTGAGAAAGAAAGGAATATTAAGGATGATGCTGCCAAAATTTTTCTCAACTTATGGTTAACGGAGATAAATGTTGTTGTAGGCCTAATCTTGTTGATTAGAAACTGGGGCTGTTACAGTGGTGGTGTGCGATAACGCGGCGTGGTGGTCGTCACAGAGTAGTGGTGTGTATGCCGACGGTGGTGGAGTGGACCGTGGAGAGAGGAAAGGGAGGTCGTGGTGGGGGTGGTGATGATGCATAAAGACAGAATTCCCACGTTCATCTTCAACCGGTCTGAACGACGTCTAACTTATCGACATCTACAAAAGATAAGCCGAAGATAAGCATGTTGGCCCAAAGGCCTTCCACCCTAGTTTTGATGATGATTAACTCATGTAGTTATGTTTACTAATAATCTTGTATTGTTTAAGTTTCAGATCATTAACCAAGATATTAGTTGGTGATTAGCTTCAACAAGGTGTTTGGAAGCTTATCATGGTGATTCCAGGGCCAAAGCTTCAAGATCACACATTGCCTAGCCCATGGATGGAGTTTTGGAGCAAGTCTTCTTGATGACTCGAAGACTTAGGTATCCATAGTTACTTTAGTGTGTTTAGATCCATTTGTAAAGTTTAGTATAGTTGATATGCTCAAGTACACATACACACACATTTCATGATTTGGATTTTGTTTTCATGAATAGTTTGATCAAAATAAGTTTACATGTTTTATATGTATATTAGATGTGCTCTATATACATACATGCTTATATGACTTATACAAACTTAGTTTGACATACCTATTCATGTAGTTTTATGTTTTGGTATAAAACATATTTTTGAAATTAAAGAACAAAAACTGTGATATATTTTGTGAATGTATATTGGACCTATGTCCATATGCATCATGCTTAATAATGTTCAAATATCATGTTTTTGTATTTCTATAAAGTTTTAGGAAAATCAGATTTCCTATTGAAAAACCAAGTTTGATAAGAATACTAGTTTTGGTTTTTGATAAAATTGGCAAGACACAAAAATGAATTGATATGATTGATATATGTCTTGAAAATTTTTATCACATATTTATGTTTCAATATAAAATGTTAAAACAAGTTTTATAGAATTTTCAGAAAAAGATAAAAGATTTTTATAAAATATTTTCCCAAATTTTCTGATCTTATTTTTGTGCTGACAGGCTGGTCGGTCGACCGGGACGGTCGACCGCACCAGGGACGGTCGACCGCACCGGTCGACCGACGTGCACAGACTTGTGCACGTCTGCAGCACAGTGGTCCGGTCGACCGGACGGTCGACCGCTGCAGAGAGTTCTGCTCTCTGTTAATTTGGGTCGACCGGGGCGGTCGACCGGTAGCTCCAACGGGTCAAAATATGACCGTTGAACGGTCGACCGGCCGGTCGACCGTTGCTTGTCAGAGCTACCAGCTCAGCTCTAACGGCTAGTTTCTGTTTTGGCCTATATAAACCCCATCTCTTTGGGATTTTGACCAAGGTTTTTACAAGAGAAAAATACCCTATTTTCAGAGTTTAAAAACAAGTTTTTAAAAGAGTTTTTGTGCTAAAAAGATTGATTCTTATTTGTTTTGGGTTTTTGGAAAATCAAAGAAAAATAGATTTTTGGGATTTTGATTTGGTCTTTTATTCCTATCATCTACAAGAGATTTCCAAGAAGTTTTTCTTTGTTGCTTGTTTCCAAAACACCTTGTTTCCACACTTGAGCTATCACCTATCCTAATCTATTAGGATCTTGTTTTTGTGGAAAAAGAAAAGAGAAAAAAAGAAAGATTGTGTTTGTGGTCTTTGTAACCACTTATTGTAAACCCTCCTTGCTTTTGTGAATTCCTCTTCGGTAGAGGTGATCGGAGTGGTATTGGTTTGGATCCCTCTTAGGTAGAGGTGATTGTGTTGGTTGTGAGCCTCTTCGGTAGAGGTGATTGTGTTTGTTTTGGCTACGGGCCTTATCCCTCTTCGGTAGAGGTGGATTGTGGTTGTATAGCCTCGGTGGCTCTGTAAGGTTGAGAGAGGAGTTCGGTACTCCTATAGTGGATTGGAAATCCTACACGGTGGTGTAGGCGGGGATGTAGAGTTGGGTACTCGAACCTCGAAACAAATCTTTGTGTTAGCGTTTGGTCCAATTTCTCTCTACTCTACTCTCTTTACTTTGTGCAAGCACCATTTCATTCAAGCATCATTCTTTCATTGCATACATATCTTATACATTGCTTGTGTTGCCTTGCATCTTTTATATTGCAATTCATTCTTATATGCTTGGCTTGATTGTGTGTATTTCATATTGCTTGGATTGCTTGTGTGTGTGTGCCTAACTTATACTCATCCAATAAGAGTTTCACATAGCACCTCAACCCATTTCAAGGGGAATCAAGGGGAGTTAGTCCAGAGCCTCGCAAGGGGAATTCGGCTACACTTGTTGTATTGTATTAGTTTGTGCATATTTACATTAGCTGTAAGATCACCTAGAGGGGGGGTTGAATAGGTGATGGCTAATCTAATGGTCACTTATGAACAAATAATGCGGAATTAAAACTAAGTTGACCAAATTAAACTTCTTTTAATTGAACACTTATGTATAACACAAGAGTGTTGCCGAATTCCCCTTGCGAGGCTCTGGACAAACTCCTCTAGATTCCCCTTGAATGGGTTGAGGTGCCGCGTTGGCTCTCTTGGTTGAATACAAGTGTTAGACAATCAATCCCAAGCAATTATAACAATTAAGCACAAGGGTATATCAAGCATGTAAAGTAAATACAATGTAAGTAATGCAAGATATAATAGAGACAAAAAGAGTAAGAGAGCAAGGGTGAGCAATCGCAAACACAAAGGGTTTGTTTCGAGGTTCGAGCACACTTGCTCTACATCCCCGCCTTCGACACACGAAGGATTTCCACTATGCACGATCCAACCGGATCTCTCCTTGGTGCCGCAACACCTACAAGCCCTCGGACTCCCAAGTCCCTTACACACCACAAGCCCACCGGCTCGTCGAGGCCGCACCTCAAGCTACAAGTCCTCACTAGGACCCAACAACACCAAGTCCTCACTAGGACCCTCAATCAAACCGCGAACACAACCGTCCGCCTTCTCAAAGAACAAGATGAAATCTTGGTGATCTAAACACTTGATCACCAATTACAAACTCTCACTACAACTCTCCTATAGGATGAATAGCTCAATGGATGCTCAAGTGTAGTGTGAGAAATCAAGAAAAAGAACTATGGTGAAAAACTCAAAGAATCACTAAAACACTCTCTTGATAAAAACTCCCTTTAAGATGGGAAGTATTTGCACTCAATTTTGTGGAGAAAACTCTTCTAAAAGTATCAGAAAAATTGGCTCAAGAGTCTCTAAAATCTTAACCTCAAAACAGGTGACAAGACCCCAATTTATAGGCTGCCAGAATAGAGCCGTTGGGTTCTGTCAGAGCTACCAGTCGACCGGCCCGGTCGACCGGCAACGGTCAAAATCCGACCGTTGCAGCCTCCGGTCGACCGGCCCGGTCGACCGCGCAACTGGAGAAGAGAGTAAACTCTCTGTCGGTCGACCGGCCCGGTCGACCGATAATTCCCGAGAGCAAAGCTCTCTTAAGCGGTCGACCGGTCCGGTCGACCGTCCTCCAGTGCACACAGGCGTGCACGCTGTGCACGTCCGGTCGACCGACCCGGTCGACCGGCCTCTGTCAGTTCTGAAAATCAGAACTGGCAGAACCAGAAAATAGGGATTAAGGATAGGTCTTTTTGGCTTAATAAAAATCCCATAAATACTTAGAAATTCTACAAATAGTTTTATGATATAGAAACATGCTTGCACAAAATCAAGCATGTTATTGAAGATTTGACTATTTTTGTAACTTGGAAATATTGACTCATAATAAAAACTGTTTTTCCAAAACACATGTTTTTCCAATTTCCATCAAATACAAAAACAAGATACACTTTAAAGCATAGTGTGTGTGGATATGATCCACTACACAATCAAGATGACATATCCAGTTTTTGACATAAAGCACTAAATTTGGTTTTGAAATATCAACATGTTTTTCCAAACTTTCATCAAATACAAAAACAAGATATACTCTAAAAGCATAGTGTGTATGGATATGATCCACTACACAATCAAGATGAAATATCTAGTTTTTGACAATAGGCTCTAAGCATGGTTTTGAATATAAGATATGTAAACTATGAAATACCAAAAACCAAATTGTATTTTATCACAAATAAAAATCTTTTCTTAACTAGGAAAATCTTTTATGAAAATCATTCTATCAAGAGTTCTATCAAGAGTGTGTGTGTGATATAGACTTGAGCAATCCACCAACTATTCTATCCTTTACATTTTTATCTAAAACAAATCTTATAAAAACAAACCTAGACACAAGTCTTCAACTTCTTGAAGTCTTCCCTTGAAGGCTTCTCATCTTCTTGACTTGGTCCAAATGCAATCCACCGAGCTCATCTCTAGATGTGGTCTTGATGCATAGGCTCGTGAATCGACCGGTGCTAGCTTCCAACTTGACTTTAAATCCTTTGTTGAAGCTCCACACCTACTAAGATCTTGATAAGGAATCTGACACTAATTAAACACAAGATCATTAGTAATCATAACTTCATGAGTTGATCATCATCAAAACTAGGGTGATAGGCCTTTGGGCCAACAATCTCCCCCTTTTTGATGATGACAAAACTCATGAAGTTATATGCATGGATTAAAGTAAAGCTTCAAAGAAGCTCCCCCTTAACTCATGCATATAAATAAGCAATAGATAAGGCAATGAGGCACGTGAATATGTATGCAAGTATGGAGATAAAACACGCAACAAGCATAAATCAAAATCTTTTTCTTATTTGCAATACAAATATATATATGCATAAATACAAATCTTATACAACCTTAAGTAAGGAAGACAAATACTTCTCCCCCTTAAGTAAGGAAATCATGCATATATCACAAATACATCACAAATACTTCTCCCCCTTTTGTCAATCATCAACAAAGGGTTCAAAGTAAAATCAAATCAACAAATTTTCTCCCCCTTTATGGCAAAAATAAAGAAGTCAAGGGGGCAATACAAATCAAAAATTTTGAATTTTTTCTCATCAAAACAAAATCATTAATTCTATTTTATCAAAACAAATTTTGATTTTCTCTTTGATATCAAATAAAAAATATTGATACCATTTTAAATCTAATGCATAAGCTTGAAAAATAAGATTTGAATTAAGCTTAGCATTAACAACACATGAAGAATTCGAACTAGTTAAATGAGAGTGTTTAACAACTAGTACGAAATCCTTCTATCAAGGAATAAATCTAAGGATTTTCATGAAATAGCAATGAAACACAAAACACTCAAACACTCTAATCTATAAAGTCCAAATAGTTTCAAAGAAGTGAGTGTACTAATGTTATGTGAAACATGGCATCATGAAAATGGCAATAAGGTACAATATTCCTTAGAAAATCATAAACATCAAAATCATCTCACATTTTTTTATTAAATCATTGAAAACAAAATCTATATGTCAAGATATATGTATGTTTTTGACAATACATGAAATATACATACATATCTCTTAAACTCAAGTGAGTCTATATGAATGGATTTGCATTGAAGGTAAAAGACTCAAGAGTTATACATGTATATTTTAAGGTTTGGCAAAACACACATATACATGAAATAAAAGGCACATGATCATAAATCAAATCCAAAAGGTGAACATAAGTTTAAATATGTATGAATCATCAAAACTAAGCAATACAAGTACATTTCAAGGGTTCAAATAAGCATTTAAGCACACTTACTAATAGATCTTTTTGAGGCCCATGATATGTTCAAGTATAAATCCTAGTGTTGACAAAAACTAACATATAAACTAATATTCAAATCATGAAGCATTAAATTTTAAGAAAAATTGAATCATGTGACAATCTCAAAAACTATTTGAAGAATACATAACTAGTATAAATTGTTTTTGAAAACTAGTTAAAGATCCTTCAAATATGTCAAATCATATGTTTTTCATGAATGAGACTAAGTACATAAAAATCCAAGCACTCATAGTCCATAAAACTCATAAATATATTTTGAATAAAGATGAGTGTTCAAAGGTTATGTAAATAGCATTTTCATGAAAGTAGTCATTCAAGCTCAAAAAGATCATAAATCACATTTTGTTTTACACATGTTTTAATCTTAATACAAATCAAAAACATAAAAAATCATCAAATTTTTTTTATTATTTATTTAAAATACTAATCTTCATGGTATATGTATGATTTATCTAATTCTAACAATATGCATACATATCCCAAATATGAAAAGAGTCCAATATATATTGCATGAAGGCAAATGACTCAAGGGTATACATGTATATTTATTAGATTTGAATTAAACACCATATACATGAAGTAAGATCAAAGATAGGCATAACAGGTATAAATGACGGAATCATCAAAACTAGCCTATACACATGCATATAGTGAATACAAATGAGCAAGAAGTTCAAATATATATAAGTCAATTGTAGTTCACTATTCATATATGTATAAATACAAGTTTTGACGCATTCTACATTTAAGCATGTAAATGCCACATGAAGCACATAAAATCTTAAAACATGAACATGCTATGAATGATATTATGAAAATAAAGCATGTACATAAATAAAATAGGAGTTTAGAAATTGTTACCAACTCCAAAGCTCCTAGCATGGTGGTTGATCCACCAAAGCTCCTTGATAGTGATGCAACCCAAAAGTATATCCATCATGTCCAAGTGCATCCACTACCAAGGTACCATCCCTCTCACGTTTTGAGAGAGCCCTCACCTACATCACAAGCAAAAGGTGGGGTTTTTGGTACCCATATTTTCTTGGGTCCTATGGGGTTAGTCTTGTAAGGAACCCAAGCATTTTTATTTTTATCAAAAATAAGAACATTTAACCTTTCATAACAAAATTTTCTTAGATGGCCTTTGCGGCCACAATGTGTACATGTGTACACCTTAGCATACTTATGAGTGGGAGTGTGAGCATGATGTGCATCATAAGCATGGTCATGATGATGATGTGCATGAGTATGAGGAACTTATTTCTTTTGAAACAAGGATTCCAATCTAGTATGATTGAATGCACATGAGCTCAAATTAGAGCTCAAATTATCAATTTTATTTTTCAAATTTTTAATCTCATTTTGATCAATGTGAGCATGAGAAGCATGATGAGATATAGAATCACTTTTCTTTTTCTTTTGTGAAACAAAATCTTTTTCTTTTTCACAAATTTTCTTTTCAAAGATTTATTTTCTTGAAAAACATCTTCCTTTTGTTTTTCCACAAAATCAATCTTATTTTTCAAAATCATATTTCCTTCACATAAAACATTCAATTTAGACATTAAGGAAATATTCTCATTTTTCAAATCTTCATTTTCTTTTTCTAAGCATGCCATTTTATTTTCTAGAGAATCTTTATCATTAAGCATGGCATCAAAATTCTTTTTCAAGATTTTATTATCTTTTCTAAACATGCAATGTTACTTCTAAAAGAGTCATGTTCCACATGCATGCAATCAAGTTCCTTTTCAAATTTTTATTTTTTCTTTTTAATCATGTCATATTTTTCAAGCACAAGATGACAAAAGGTAGCAAGCTCATCATATGACATGTCTACATCTCATCATCGGATTCGGTGTTTACCTCAAGGGGGTTATCCCCTTGGACCATATAGCACACGTTGGAGATGTCGCTTCCAACGTCCGAATCGCTCCCCGCATAATATAGATCTTTTTCACCAAGGGAGGTGATGATGTTCCAAGCTACAAAAGCCGAATCAACGTTAGAAACCCTAGATAAATAATCATCATTTAGGGTTGACTTAATAGCATGAAGGGCTTTTGCATTAGCCTCAATGTTCTTACCATTTAAGCAATATTCTTTATTTTGTGGCAAGATATACACTAAGGCCAAGTCCTTTAAGGAACAAAGACATCTTAACCTTCCAAATTTGGATGTTAAGAGTGTCAAAGGTGGGTGGTGACATGAAGTCCATGGTGTGTGTACAAAATATTGTGATTAGCCTAAAAGTAGGATCTTTAACTCTAGGTTGTTAGACCCAATATCAAGAGCACTTGGCTCTGATACCAATTGTAAGATCACCTAGAGGGGGGGTGAATAGGTGATGGCTAATCTAATGGTCACTTATGAACAAATAATGCGGAATTAAAACTAAGTTGACCAAATTAAACTTCTTTTAATTGAACACTTATGTATAACACAAGAGTGTTGCCGAATTCCCCTTGCGAGACTCTGGACAAACTCCTCTAGATTCCCCTTGAATGGGTTGAGGTGCCGCGTTGGCTCTCTTGGTTGAATACAAGTGTTAGACAATCAATCCCAAGCAATTATATAACAATTAAGCACAAGGGTATATCAAGCATGTAAAGTAAATACAATGTAAGTAATGCAAGATATAATAGAGACAAAAAGAGTAAGAGAGCAAGAGTGAGCAATCGCAAACACAAAGGGTTTGTTTCGAGGTTCGAGCACACTTGCTCTACATCCCCGCCTTCGACACACGAAGGATTTCCACTATGCACGATCCACCGGATCTCTCCTTGGTGCCGCAACACCTACAAGCCCTCGGACTCCCAAGTCCCTTACACACCACAAGCCCACCGGCTCGTCGAGGCCGCACCTCAAGCTACAAGTCCTCACTAGGACCCAACAACACCAAGTCCTCACTAGGACCCTCAATCAAACCGCGAACACAACCGTCCGCCTTCTCAAAGAACAAGATGAAATCTTGGTGATCTAACACTTGATCACAATTACAAA
The DNA here is from genome assembly GCA_038442645.1 of Agave tequilana. Classification (NCBI taxonomy): domain Eukaryota; kingdom Viridiplantae; phylum Streptophyta; class Magnoliopsida; order Asparagales; family Asparagaceae; genus Agave; species Agave tequilana. The sequence continues at coordinate 239,288 of JAVJIF010003462.1, read as the reverse complement.
CTCTCACTACAACTCTCCTATAGGATGAATAGCTCAATGGATGCTCAAGTGTAGTGTGAGAAATCAAGGAAAAAAACTATGGTGAAAAACTCAAAGAATCACTAAAACACTCTCTTGATAAAAACTCCCTTTAAGATGGGAAGTATTTGCACTCAATTTTGTGGAGAAAACTCTTCTAAAAGTATCAGAAAAACTGGCTCAAGAGTCTCTAAAATCTTAACCTCAAAACAGTTGACAAGACCCCAATTTATAGGCTGCCAGAAATAGAGCCGTTGGGTTCTGTCAGAGCTACCGGTCGACCGGCCCGGTCGACCGGCAACGGTCAAAAATCCGACCGTTGCAGCCTCCGGTCGACCGGCCCGGTCGACCGCGCAACTGGAGAAGAGAGTAAACTCTCTGTCGGTCGACCGGCCCGGTCGACCGATAATTCCCGAGAGCAAAGCTCTCTTAAGCGGTCGACCGGTCCGTCGACCGTCCTCCAGTGCACACACAGGCGTGCACGCTGTGCACGTCCGGTCGACCGACCGGTCGACCGGCCTCTGTCAGTTCTGAAAAATCAGAACTGGCAGAACCAGAAAATAGGGATTAAGGATAGGTCTTTTTGGCTTAATAAAAATCCCATAAATACTTAGAAATTCTACAAAAATAGTTTTATGATATAGAAACATGCTTGCACAAAATCAAGGCATGTTATTGAAGATTTGACTATTTTTGTAACTTGGAAATATTGACTCATAATAAAAACTGTTTTTCCAAAACAACATGTTTTTCCAAATTTCCATCAAATACAAAAACAAGATACACTTTAAAGCATAGTGTGTGTGGATATGATCCACTACACAATCAAGATGACATATCCAGTTTTTGACATAAAGCACTAAACTTGTTTTTGAAATATCAACATGTTTTTCCAAACTTTCATCAAATACAAAAACAAGATACTCTAAAAGCATAGTGTGTATGGATATGATCCACTACACAATCAAGATGAAATATCTAGTTTTTGACAATAGGCTCTAAGCATGATTTTGGATATAAGATATGTAAACTATGAAATACTAAAAACCAAATTGTATTTTATCACAAATAAAAATCTTTCTTAACTAGGAAATCTTTTATGAAAATCATTCTATCAAGAGTTCTATCAAGTGTGTGTGTGATATAGACTTGAGCAATCCACCAACTATTCTATCCTTTACATTTTTATCTAAAACAAATCTTATAAAAACAAACCTAAACACAAGTCTTCAACTTCTTGAAGTCTTCCCTTGAAGGCTTCTCATCTTCTTGACTTGGTCCAAATGCAATCCACCGAGCTCATCTCTAGATGTGGTCTTGATGCATAGGCTCGTGAATCGACCAGTGCTAGCTTCCAACTTGACTTTAAATCCTTTGTTGAAGCTCCACACCTACTAAGATCTTGATAAGGAATCTGACACTAATTAAACACAAGATCATTAGTAATCATAACTTCATGAGTTGATCATTATCAAAACTAGGGTGATAGGCCTTTGGGCCAACATTAGCTTCCGTTTATTTAGCGCACTTAGTTTTGCATTTAGTTCTAGATTAGCACTTACACCTATTCATCCCCCCCTCTAGGTGTTTTTCAATTGGTATCAGAGCTAGTGCTCCTGATACTTAGGCTTAACATCCTAGGAGTGTGATCCATTTGCTTGCTAATCTATTGTTTGCATTTGCTTGTTTGCACACATATAGTTTACCATGGCCTTCATGACCCCACCTATGTATGACCCTTCCAACATTCATGTTTGGAAGATTAGGATGACCGTTTATTTGCAAACCCTAGGTCATAAAGTTTATCTTGCTATTACCAAGGAATCCTTCCTTAGTGATCGCAATCATATAGGGGCCAATGCACAAGCCCTAGAGGCCATTAGAAGCACTTTATCTAAAGATTATCTTTTACGTGTTTCTAACTTTGATTCCGCTTTTGTAGTATGGAACAAATTGACAACCACCAACACCTCCAAGCTTCAAGTCCAAATCCAACAAGAAGAGGAGTCTAGTGGAGAATCCAATTCACAATGCTTCATGGTCCAAGGGAATGACTCCCTTGAGGTACACTCGGAAACTCAACTAGATAGTAATGATTGTGCTAGTTCTTCAAATGATTATGCTGATTCCCATGCTTTGAATGAAGAACTATCCATAGTTTGTGAAAAATTGATAGAAAAATATAAAATTTTGAAAAAGAAAAGTCTAGGCCTTGAAAAAGAAAATAAGAGTTTGCATGCTAGACTTAACAATGTTTTGCAAGAGAAAGAGGAGATTGCTAATGAGAGGGATTCATTAAAATCTCAACTTGATCTTGCACTTAAAGAAAATAATTTTTTGAAGTCTAAAAATGATTGCCATGCTATTTTGAAGAAAAATGAAAATTTGTCTTCAAAAGTTGATTTTGTTTTAAAAGAAAATGATTCTTTAAAAATTAAGATTGCTTCAATTTCTAAAGATTTAGAAATATGTTTAAAAAAAAATGTTATTTACAAAAAAATTGATGCACATGTTTGCCATGCTAGTGTAGCTTCATCTAGTCTACCTAATGCATGTACCACTTCTTCTATGATTAAAAATGATATAAATATGTTGAAGGAGAAAATGGATTGTTTGGGCTCCACTATGAGCCAATGTGCTAAGAACCATACACGGTTGGAAACCTTGGTTCGAAAGAAACAAGTTCCATCATTTATGCATGCACACCCTCCACGGCATACACATGCTCCAGACGGACACCATCAACACATGTATGCTCATGTGTACACATGTACACATTGTGGCCGAAAAGGCCATCTTGCTAAATTTTGTTATGATAGATTAAATGTTTCAAATTTAGCAAAGAAATTTGTTTGGGTTAGGGAAGGGACTAACCCTCATGGACCCAATAAGATGTGGGTACCAAAGACCACCACCCTCCTTTGTTTAATGTAGGTGTGGGCTCTCACATGACGTGAGAGTGATAGCACCTTGGAGTGGATGCGTTCCGGACTTAAAGAAAATCAATTGGATGCATCACTTTCAAGGGAAGATTTGGTGGAGATGACCACCATGTTTTGGAGACATGGAAAGTTGCTTCTTCGGTTTGGTAACAATTCCTAACTCCTTATTATTGTTTACATGCTTTCATATTCATTTGTTTTATAGCATGTTTTCATTGTCTATGGATTAGTGTGTAAATGCCATGTTTATTAGATCCTTGACATACATGTATAGTATTTGAGACACACATGCTTATATGAACCCATATTTAGTGTTCTCACCGTTTGTTTAGCTATAATGTACATCATGAATCTAATACATGTGAATTTACATAGTAATCATGTTTTAGTTTTCTCATGATGATTTTTTGTTGTTTTATGCTTTATGTGGTATAAACTAGTTTAGATGTAGATTTTATCAAAACTTGCATGTATGCATGTACACATAGTGAGAACAAAATTGACTTTTATATGTTTGCACTTCATGCTCATTTGTACCCACTATATGCACATGTATAAGCTAGTTTTGATGATTCCTTCATTTATACTTGCTATGCCTATTTTCATGTTTTTACTTCATGTATATGTATTTTGAATTCAAACCTAATAAATATACATGTATACCCATGAGTCTTTTGCCTTCATGCAAATACTTTTAATAGACTCGTTTACGGTTGGGATATGTATGTATATTGTTAAATTTGGATGAATCATACATATACCTAGAAGTTTGATAAAAGAATTTTTGATGAATCTTTGCTTGTTTTATATAGCAAATAATATCCGTGTTTGTTTGATACTTCATGTTTTGATATATGTTTAGATGTTAGTTTTCATTAAGACTAGGATTTATATTTTTACATATGATGGGCTACAAATAAATCTATATATGTTTGGGATTGAATGCTTGTTTGTTCCCATTAGATGTGCTAGTATAGTCTAGTTTTGATGATTCATACATTTTAAACTTGTATTCCATTTTTGATATTTGTTTTTATGATTATGAGTTTTCATTTCATGTATATGTGTATTTTGCCAAACTTGAAGATATACATGTATACCCCTTGAGTCATTTGCCTTTCATGCAAATATCTATTATGGACTCAAAGTGTGTTTAAGGGATATGTATGTATGCTTCTTGTGTTGACAAATCATACATATACCTTGAAAAGAATTGGTATCGAATTGTTTTAATGAAAAGCTAAATTTTCATATTTTTCATGCTTTTCATGTTTTCTTTGAATTGGTATTTAAACTTCATGTATATGTTTACCTTGTCCAAACTATTAGATATACATGAATATCCTTTTTGAGCCACGTGCCTTCATGCATATACATTTTGTGGACTCGTTGTGTTTTGGATATGTATGTATATCTTAGCTTGTATTAGACATACATATGCCACTGAAGATTAAATAGCTTTAATTATTTTGATGTTTTATTGATTTAAGGAATAATTGAGCTTAATGTACATTTTCATGATTATGACCTACACATTTTATTTGTACACTCACTTTTTATTACTTACTCATGTTTTGTTTTCATGAGACATTTTTATGCTTAATTGGATTAGAGTGTTGATTATCATGTGGATTCATTTTTATGAAAAATGATTTGTATTTATTCCTTACTTGAAGGATTTCGTACTAGTTAACAAAACTTTTCATTTTAACTAGTTCGTATCTTCGTATATAATATGAGATATACACTTGACCCTATTCTTTCAATTGGTATCATTGAACACTTTCAATTGATATCAATTTTGATCTTTTTGTATACTCATATATGTTTTGTATATGTATGCTTACTCTTTCAAGAATATCAATGTCAATTGGTATCTAACTTTCATACATATATATCTTTATGCTAAGCTTGAAAAATTTCTAATGTTTGATTTGTTTTCAATTGGTATCTTAACAAGCTTATGCATATGTTTAGTTGGTATTTCATAAAGGGGGAGAAATTTGATGTTGTCTTTCAATTGGTATTGATTTCCACTCCCTTGCTTTATGTTAAAATATAGTTTCAAATTGGTATCATATGTTTAAAAATACATTTCTCTTAATGATATCAAGATGTTTATGTTAAATGTTTTAAATTGGTATCTCAAAATTTTGTTTAAGAAAAACATATTTATTTTATATTGCCTATATGTGTATAAATTCATGTTGAGTGTATCTTGTATTGAAGAGCTTGACAACTCTTCCTTATGTGGTACACGTGTGTAGGGGGAGCTTCACATCTCCTTTTATGCATTACATATTTTGTGTTATGTGAATTAGGGCGTGTCTTCCTTTCTTCATGTAACTCATATGTGTAGGGAAGCTAACTTAGCGTCTTCCTCTTCATGAATGTATATAGCATATAACATTTATTAATCTTTGTTTATTTTCATTTGGTATCAAGATGCTTCATTGACATATTTTTAATTGATATCATGTTTGTAGTCACCCCTTATTGACTTTGTTTTTTTTTTTTAGACAAAAGGGGGAGACCATTGTTTGTATTGTTTTTTTGACTCAAAAGGGGGAGAAAGATTTTTACCCCTCATTATATTTTTTGACCCTTTGTTGATGATTGACAAAAAGGGGGAGAATTATTTGAGAGTTTAACATGCATATATAAAACTCACAACTCAAAATGCATGATTGGTACATATTTTATATATATGCATAGTTATGTTTTTGCATATATTAAGTTTAATATAGTTTGTATGTTTATTTGGTATCTAGAGCATCTAGAAAATATTATTTGTTAATTGGTATCTAGAGCATGCTTTGCTTTAAATATTTCATTGGTATCTAGAACCTTTATTGTTTATGCCTATTTGTGCATTCATGTTTTTAAGAGCCTTCATTGCATATTATTTTGTTTATTTGGCTATGCATGAGTTAAGGGGGAGCTTCCTTGAAGCTTTACTTTAATCCATGCATATATAACTCCATGAGTTTTGTCATCATCAAAAAGGGGGAGATTGTTGGCCCAAAGGCCTTCCACCCTAGTTTTGATGATGATTAACTCATGTAGTTATGTTTACTAATAATCTTGTATTGTTTAAGTTTCAGATCATTAACCAAGATATTAGTTGGTGATTAGCTTCAACAAGGTGTTTGGAAGCTTATCATGGTGATTCCAGGGCCAAAGCTTCAAGATCACACATTGCCTAGCTCATGGATGGAGTTTTGGAGCAAGTCTTCTTGATGATTCGAAGACTTAGGTATCCATAGTTACTTTAGTGTGTTTAGATCCATTTGTAAAGTTTAGTATAGTTGATATGCTCAAGTACACATACACACACATTTCATGATTTGGATTTTGGTTTTCATGAATAGTTTGATCAAATAAGTTTACATGTTTTATATGTATATTAGATGTGCTCTATATACATACATGCTTATATGACTTATACAAACTTAGTTTGACATACCTATTCATGTAGTTTTATGTTTTGGTATAAAACATATTTTTGAAATTAAAGAACAAAACTGTGATATATTTTGTGAATGTATATTGGACCTATGTCCATATGCATCATGCTTAATAATGTTCAAATATCATGTTTTTGTATTTCTATAAAGTTTTAGGAAAATCAGATTTCCTATTGAAAAACCAAGTTTGATAAGAATACTAGTTTTGGTTTTTGATAAAATTGGCAAGACACAAAAATGAATTGATATGATTGATATATGTCTTGAAAATTTTTATCACATGTTTATGTTTCAATATAAAATGTTAAAACAAGTTTTATAGAATTTTCAGAAAAAGATAAAAGATTTTTATAAAATATTTTTCCCAAATTTTCTGATCTTATTTTTGTGCTGACAGGCTGGTCGGTCGACCGGGACGGTCGACCGCACCAAGGGACGGTCGACCGCACCGGTCGACCGACGTGCACAGACTTGTGCACGTCTGCAGCACAGTGGTCCGGTCGACCGGACGGTCGACCGCTGCAGAGAGTTCTGCTCTCTGTTAATTTGGGTCGACCGGCGGTCGACCGGTAGCTCCAACGGGTCAAAATATGACCGTTGAACGGTCGACCGGCCGGTCGACCGTTGCCTGTCAGAGCTGCCAGCTCAGCTCTAACGGCTAGTTTCTTTTGGCCTATATAAACCCCATCTCTTTGGAATTTTGGCCAAGGTTTTTACAAGAGAAAAATGCCCTGTTTTCAGAGTTTAAAAACAAGTTTTTAAAAGAGTTTTTGTGCTAAAAAGATTGATTCTTATTTGTTTTGGGTTTTTGGAAAATCAAAGAAAAATAGATTTTTGGGATTTTGATTTGGTCTTTTATTTCTATCATCTACAAGAGATTTCCCAAGAAGTTTTTCTTTGTTGCTTGTTCCAAAAATACCTTGTTTCCACACTTGAGCTATCACCTATCCTAATCTATTAGGATCTTGTTTTGTGGAAAAAGAAAAGAGAAAAGAAAGAAAGATTGTGTTTGTGGTCTTTGTAACCACTTATTGTAAACCCTCCTTGCTTTTGTGAATCCCTCTTCGGTAGAGGTGATCGGAGTGGTATTGGTTTGGATTCCTCTTAGGTAGAGGTGATTGTGTTGGTTGTGAGCCTCTTCGGTAGAGGTGATTGTGTTTGTTTTGGTTACGGGCCTTATCCCTCTTCGGTAGAGGTGGATTGTGGTTGTATAGCCTCGGTGGCTTTGTAAGGTTGAGAGAGGAGTTCGGTACTCCTATAGTGGATTGGAAATCCTACACGGTGGTGTAGGCGGGGATGTAGAGTTGGGTACTCGAACCTCGAAACAAATCTTTGTGTTAGCGTTTGATCCAATTTCTCTCTACTCTACTCTCTTTACTTTGTGCAAGCACCATTTCATTCAAGCATCATTCTTTCATTGCATACATATCTTATACATTGCTTGTGTTGCCTTGCATCTTTTATATTGCAATTCATTCTTATATGCTTGGCTTGATTGTGTGTATTTCATATTGCTTGGATTGCTTGTGTGTGTGCCTAACTTATACTCATCCAACAAGAGCTTCACATAGCACCTCAACCCATTTCAAGGGGAATCAAGGGGAGTTAGTCCAGAGCCTCGCAAGGGGAATTCGGCTACACTTGTTGTTTGTATTAGTTTGTGCATTTTGCATTAGCTTCCGTTTATTTAGCGCACTTAGTTTTGCATTTAGTTCTAGATTAGCACTTACACCTATTCACCCCCCCTCTAGGTGTTTTTCAAAGCAGATGATCAGAGACAAGGCAGCAATATGGACATTACTGATCTAGTAAAACAGAGAGTAAGCCAAAGTTACCTTTGGAGAGACCTAAGCAGGTTTAAGACGCTAAGTTAGCTCAATACTTAGCCTGGCATGAGTCCAAGGTAAGCTTCATAGCTCCGGAGGCTCTTCACCAGCTTGAATAATAGGTGGGCAGTGAAGACAGAACCATGCCATCAAATAGGTATATGGCAAGCCGATCCTGGGGTTTAGTCCGTCACGGGGCAAGATGGTGCCCTTCCCCTTTTCGTCGTTGGTGGCCTGCAGAAGCCTCCGTCAATGCACGAAGGCCTCGTTGAATACAACACACCATTGCCAGAAGAAGTCCAAGGGAGCGACCGTGGACTAGACGAACGGCCGGCAACAAGACAGTCAAGAGAACGACGTCGCTAGAAGGAGATGGCACCACACATCTCTTCAACCAAATCGATAAAAATCCGGCCAAAGTACATTCCATGACGGGCCTGACGATCGAAGCTCCTGAGAATGTCACCCTTCTTATAGATACCATCATCTTCTTCTAAGACAATATCTCCATGGAATATTCTTTCATCCTCCGGAAGATGTCCTCGTCTACAACCCCGCAGTAAGCCACTTCAGGAGCATCTTTTAGGTTGGGGAACAGATAATTCTCCCACCTCTTCGAACTGCTCGAAGCTCCCTTATGGTTCCCATGCATACTCGAGCAGATGTAAAAATGGATACATCAATTCCCAGTAAGTCTCGAATAGGGCGGACTCTTGCTTCTCCAGAAGCGTCAATTCCGTCTCGCATGGGAAGTATTCTTCATAGGGGAGAGATCCCATTGGCATAGCAGAGACTTCCCACATCTCATGCAAAGCCATACCCAATTCGCCTACAGGAGTAAAGAAAGTCCATGTAGCTGGACAATATAACTTAAAGATGGCATAGAAGTTCGCTAAGCTCATCTGGATGCCGTAGCAAGTTGCCCTGACAGCCTCGTGGAGTCCTAGCTTCTCCAAATCCTCTTCAAAATGGGCCAAGATGTTTTGGGTTAAGTCCCTTCACCAGGCCTTGGGAGGATGAATCCAGCCTGGGGTCCTAAAATCAGTTAGCGGATAGTTACCATGGACTCTGAAGAACTGATTTTCAAAGGTTTGAGCCATAGCGGGGTTTTTCCCAACCGGGATGTCTTGGAGAACGTTTCCAGGGTGAGGACCAATATGCAACGAGGAGGACCTGCCCTTGAATAGCCAGGAGAAGCAGCTATTAAGATACCCACATGGACTGAGTCAGTGGTCCAGGTAACCTGCCATTTCATCTTCCAAGGCCTCGTCACGCATTAGAAGAAAGACAGCGGGAAATGACGCTTGCTAGATGGGAGGTAATACTTCTCGCCATTCAGATTGAACATCCACTGCCCTTCCCCGGCTAGCAGCTGATGATCGGTGTCAGGCGCTGCGTCCCCAAACATGAAGCTGGGCTTCTGATAAATTTTTCGGTCACAATCCTCGAGGAGAACAGTAGTCAAGATGCTCCTCATGGTACGCTAATCTCCGGTGTGGATCAGAGCGTCCCGGCTAGGAGCGCTTCGCTCTCTGAATAATGAGGCTTGCCCTTGAAATTGTAGGCTAACATTGCCATCCTGTCCCCTTTCGTTCCAAAGAGGCTGTTCAAAGGTCCCGGAGTGTAGTGCACCAAAGCAAGATGAAATTGTATTAGTTCATTAGCCAATGAAAAAGAAAGCTAAAGCAAAAAAGAAAATTACTAAGGTATAGCTTCGCTTGTAGGCTGTCTAAAATCACTGAAGACAAGTCATCAAAAGCAGAGACGCAAGGCTAATCATCACCACCAGTGCAGCACCAAGACGCGAGGGTTGAAACCCGCGTCTCAACATCACTGCAATGACCAAGACGCGGAGCATAAAAACCGTGTCTCAGCATTACTGTAGTATCAAGACGCGAGGCTTGAAATCCGTGTCTCAACATCACTGCAAGGACCAAGACGCGGAGATTGAAAGCCGCGTCTCAGCATTATTGCAGTACCAAGACGCAGAGTCCAAAGCCCGCCTCTCATGTGAAGCTTGGCGCAGAATTGGAAGCTCGCGTTTAGCATCACCTCAATGGCAAAATGCGAGGCCCAAAGCCCGCATCTCGGTTATAACTGCCCTCATTACTGGGTCAATTACCGCCCACGTAATGAGGGAGTTAACCCCATTATGGAGTATTTTTTAGGGGACACTTTTACCCCTGAAGCCTCTGTAAATAGCCCAGTTTGCTATGGAAGAGGGGTCAAAAAAATCTGGTCAGAAGAATTTCGGTTGTAAGCCGTAGAAAGACCAAGATCTTCAGATAAAAGAAAGAGAGAGTTTAACTCTTCTAACAACTTGCTGCGTACAAGTTTATTTTTGCCTACAATCTCTTTGAGATTCTGGTTGGATAGAAGCTGTGTTACTTCATCCACCATCCAAAGAGAGGATTTCCAAGAGGTCCTGACGTTCACCAGGTCAACAGAAAATAAGATTCACTTTCCATCGTCACATCAAGAACCCGACATTAAACAAAGGGGAGATTTGAGCTTGAATATCTCCCTCTCTTGTGAAAGGATTATTGATTCGCTGTAATTTTTTTACTATCAAATAAAGAATTTACCCCTCGATCTCTAATTTTTCCTCATCAAATAAGAGATGGCGACTCCGCTGGGAATTACTTTCTTTACCGATGAGCAAGTTGTGGCGCAAGGTGACGTCACCTACATGAAAAAAATGGTCGAATTACTCATTGTCGAGTTCGACCAGGCAAAGTATGAAGAGTTTCTCTCTTCCGGCTCTAAGAGCCCTAGGCGCGGCAATACTGCAAGATCTTCTCGGGGACCCACTCTCAAGTCCGCTCTGAGACCCCTTTAGACGCGACTGGCAAGAAGGATGCCGTGGCTAATCGCATCATACGTAACGCCCGCGTCAACGTCTCCCACGAGACCCGCGAGGATAGCGTTGCTGATGCTCAGCCTGCTCATGCCCGTCCTCTCCCTTAGCTTTAGGTTACCAGGGGTACCAACAACCCGTACGGCATAACCGAAACGCTGAATGTCGACAGAGGCGACGCGCGCGTCAACTACAGACGCAAAAAGCTGGAACAACTATCTGTCCAGCAGATATAAGACGCGAGGTTCAAGCCCGTGTCTCTTCTGAATCACGTCAGACGCGCGAAATCCGTGTTTGGAAACCTAAACGCAAAGCCCACCAGGCCTGTGTTTCTGAAGCTCCACTTCCTAAGCACGACGTTCAGCAGCACGAGGTCCGTGCCTCTCATCTGAGACACGGAAACCCGCGTCTCTACAGTTACACTCGGGACCCAGAAGGCCTGCGTTTCTCAAGTATCGCTAGCCAGATGCGACAATCAGTAACGCGAGGTCTATGTCTCTTTTCAGCAGAGGCGCGAGACCCACGTTGCAGAGCCAAAACGCGAGAGCCGCGTCTATCTCACAGGACATGAGCTCGCGTCTCAGAACCCTGCGTCTCAGCTTTGCGACGTAAGGATAGCTCTCAGAAGCTGAAAAGCCCTTGACAACCCGAGACTGATCTCTTTGGTCCTCCTCTGACAGATCTAAGAGATTATTTGACGAAGAAAAGGACTGCTAATCAGATCACTCCATCTTGTTGCTGTGAACGCTCATCACGGTAATGCTCTCTGAATGCCACTGCAGCTTACATACAAGTAAACAGTCGATGTTCAGATGATTGATCTCAACCTCTCGATCAGCTAAGAAGTGTCGCTCTCACAGAAAGGGAGCCTTCTCTGACATGGAGTACCCTGAAATCACGACAAACATGGTAAGCAGAAGTAGGTAAAAACAACTGGCAGTCAGCTCTGATGAGGCTGACACGGAACTAGGAGTGTATCGGCATACTCGCACTCGGACTGGTGCGATTGCCCCGATCAACTACAGTACTCTAGCTCGGGGCATTGAAGTAAATGAATCACATTCCGTCGTTGTAGAATCGCAGGCCTCGAACTCTTCCATAGAGAAGGAAGTCTTCGCATACATGACAAATACTCTTGAGGAGACGGTCAGGCGCTTTGAATAACAAGCCCAGGTCCAGAGGGAACAATTCAATATGATTCGTGCTCAACAAGAATCCATCGATTCCCTCAAGCAGATGCTTGCACAATTGCTTGAAGACAAGAGGAAGTCAACCGACAAAGCTTCTTCTAAGAAGTTTATAGGTAAACGAAAGAAGGAGAAAGCTCATCTTCCATACATATCGAGAAGGAACAATCTATTCTGAGTCGTCTAAAGAGGAAGGTAACCTGGAGAATGGGGTATTCATTCTAAAAGAATGAGTCAATTAGAGCAGCGTCTGGAAGCCCTTACCAACCGAAAAGGCCTTCAAGAAGCAAGGGTGGTCCTGCCATATCTGGCCGAGTGGGATCTTGCCCCATACCCTCCTAAGTTCAAAACTCCAACCCTACAGGCTTTCGACGGCAAAGGGTCACCGAACCAACATATCTACTACTTCAAGTCTTAGACAGGAAATGTGATGATAATGATGCCATCTTGACACGTTTGTTCATAGGCACTTTAAAAGGGCTTGCCTTTGAATGGTTTATAAAACTCCCAGAAGGATCCATTAAAAACTGGGGTGATTTGGAGAAGCTCTTCCTGACATGCTTTTTTGAAGATGACTCAGAGATTACAATACCCACTCTCCTGGCCACGAAGCAGCAAAAGGGAGAGTTAATCAAAATATTTGTGAAAAGATTTCAGAATATGGCACTCCGATATCCCAGCGGTATGACCCAGGACACCCTAGTAGAAACATGCCACCACAATTTACAAACTTCACTCCTAATTCAAATAGGAGTTGCTGAAAGCTGCACCTGGAAGCAATTAATCCAGCAAGGAGAACAGGCTGAAGAAATTGTCGCTAGGGTTAGGGCAGAAGATAACAAACCCAGACCCGAAAAATTGACAAGGCGCATGCCAGAAATATCTTTTCAATTACAAAGAAAAGATAATTTGGCGACGGAGACAAAATCTCCGTCAAACCTTAGCCGGTTAGGGGAGGTGGCTCTTCAAGTCAGCCACGCGCTAACAAGCAGTATTCCTTCAAAGACGAGCACGTCGATTCGTTGTTCAATTTACTCAACAAGAGCAACAGATTGAAGCTTCCTGAAGCTAGACGTCCTGAAGAAGTCGGCAAGTCCGATAATCCTAACTACTGCCTGTATCATAGGATGTTAGGCACTCCACCAAGAGCTGTTACGTCTTCAAAGACATCCTTCAAGCCCTAATCGATGCAGAAGTACTAAAGCTCCGTCCAGAGCAGAAGAAAGTGACGGCTAATATGACATCATTTCTTCAGTTTGAAAAACAGCCTCCAACACCGTCCGTAGTAGTTCCCATCCCGAAAGGGGAACTAAGAATGATTAATACAGACCCACATCATCAACAAGAGAAGGGTCTTGTACCTGTCCCCACACCTCAGGGAGAAATTATGTGGGTTCATCCAGACCTTGTAGAAGGCCAACAGTAGACTACTGTTACCAATAGAAAGTCCAAAGGCAAAGCAAAAGTTTCGTCCTGCAACGTGTTTGCGCTTCTTCCCGGAAGCAGAAACCAATTTTCCCTTAATAACTGATTCGGAAGATGAGACAATCGTCCTTACCGTAGAACTCAATAAACCGCTCGTGTCAGAAACTCGTTTGCGTCAGTCATATTTAAAGAAGTATGACGAGATGGTAGCAAGCCCTCTTAAACCTACTACAGAGTCAGCGAAGCCCTCCGCAAAGCAACCGGTGGAGAAGCAGAAAGAGCTTCAGTTTTTCAAGGTTCTTCCAAAAGACAACGCGGAAAGATCCACCACACCTTACCTCTTTGACGTCCAGGCTCAATTGGCCAATATCCCGGCCAGAATCCCCTTTACGAGATCCTGAGATTATCAAAGTCAACAAGAGAAGCTCTGAGGGAAGTCCTAACTGATGCTGAGATTTTCATAGCCCATATCCCAACTGGATCACAAGAGGAAGATGAAGAGGACTGCCTCCATGCCTCCCAAAATGCTCCCTATATCACCTTCATATCAGATGACATGCAGGTCAAGGGAAAACATGACCGGCCCCTGTACTTCACAGGGTACATTGGATCGTCTGAAGTGAGCTGCATTCAGGTAGATTCAGGATCCGCGTTGAGCATCATGCATCGCCGGATCATGCAGCACTTAGGGATCCCCACCCACCGATTGTGCGCCACCCAGACTACCATCTATGGTTTCAACGCCATGGTACGCGCCCAATGGGGAAGATCAAGCTCAAATGCCAGATCAAGGACCTAAAGTCTGAAGTGACGTGCTATGTAATCGATGCCGACACTTCATACAATTTGCTGCTAGGACGACCGTGGATTCATCATAATTCTATCGTCCCCTCCACTCTCCATCAAGTTATGAAGTACATTGACGGAAGTGGAAAAGTCCGAACGTTGATTGCCGAAAGGCATCCGTTCAAGGGTAGAGAATTATTTCACAGACTCTCTCTCCTATACTAAGACTCTCTGAAAACAAACGAGAACCTACAGCCAGAGGAACCAGACTCTGGTAACGAAGCTGATACTGAACCAGAGGTGGAAGAAAAGTGCATGTGAGAATTAAATTCACTTATAACGAGCATTAATAAGCTCGATGTAATAATTCCGCCAATGATGTAGGCGGGTGGTATATTAATGAAGAGTTGAATTTGGCTTAGTTTTCTGTGTTTGCTTCTGATTCATGCTATCAGACACTAGTACCAAGGTGTGTGATGACCCCTGATCGGTAATAGATGCTCTGACATCATTGCATGTACCAATTAAAGTCATCCTTCAAAATGTACCAAGATGTCGGTGATGCGCAAGAATCAGTATTCATGGTTCCAGCGCAGAGGCCAAAAAATAATTCTTTTCAGAAGAATTAAGTCCGAATTAATGTCTCACAAAGACTCAGAAAGTGAGAACGAATCTCCTCAGTTCTCTCATTATGAGCCAAGTGTACTCAGAATGATGGAGAGGATGGGTATGATCTAACTAATGGTCCTGAGAGGATGGGTATGATCTAACTAATGGTCATGGTTTAAACTTTGACAAAGGAAGAACACTACTTCGATCTTTCGTTCCGAAAGGGAAGACCCCTGACTATTACCACCGAACTCGCAGGGGTTTGGGCTATGTGTCAACTCCAATTCCGTCAGCCTCTGAGTACGAAGAGTCATTAATCACCCGTCTGGCACGTCATTGTGGGAGTCAGACTTTAGTGTGGGCAACCTCTTTGGAGAATTTTCAGTAAACATGGTGTCAACAAGCCACCTGAAAGATGGAGATGAAGAAACGATCCAGTTTGATACAGATCCTTAGATCAAACACCTAAATACTCTCTGGGATGTTCACTTTGAACAACTCGAACCACCCACGGAGGATAAAGTTACCCAGAATAATCTGGGAGATGAGGCTAATCCCAAGCCCATCTTTATAAGCGAAAGCGTATCATCCTCCGAGAAAGAAGATTTAATATCTCTTGTGCGGGAGTATATAGACGTTTTCGCTTGGAAATAGAAGGACATGCCTAGGCTTGATCCTCGAGTGGCTATGCATCGCCTTAACATTAATTCAGACGTGAAGCCAGTCAAACAACAACAATGACAGTTTCGTCCAGAAATAATGAAAGCAATCCAGTTAGAAGTCAAGAAGCTTATAAACTCTGGCTTCATTAGGGAGGAGCAACACGCTGATTGGGTAACCAACATCGTCCCCGTTATCAAGAAAAACGGGAAGATTCAGAATTGCATCGATTTTTGCGATCTAAATGAGGCCTGTCCCAAAGACGAATTCTCTCTCCCAATCACGAATGTCATGATTGACAATACGTGCGGGTTTGAACGAATGTCCTTCATGGATGGATTCTCAGGGTATAATCAAATCAAAATGTACCCTGATGATGAAAAGCATACTTCTTTCAGGACACCACTGTGGGTATATTGCTATACTGTTTTGCCCTTCGGACTGACATCAGAGAGCTATGAATGCAATTTTTCACGAACATATGCGTAAAACAGTGGAATGCTACGTTGACGAAATTGCAGTGAAAAGCTGCGCAAAGGGCGACCACATAGCAGATCTGAAGACAGTTTTTGAAATCATGCGGGCACATCAGTTGAAGATGAACCTCACCAAATCTTTCTTGGGGTAGCCAGCGGTAAATTCCTAGGGTTTGTGGTGACATCCAAAGGAATTCACTTAGACCCAGAGTCCGCGCTGTCCAGGAGATGCAACCTCCAAGAAATCTCAGGGAGCTTAGAGGATTGCAAGGGCGACTAGCATACATCCGGAGGTTTATCTCAAATCTCTCCAGACGATGCCAACCTTTCACCAAATTGATGAAAAAGGGCGTCTCATTCATTTGGGATGATGCTTGCCAACAAGCATTCGAGGAAATCAAACGATACCTCACGCAACCACCCGTATTTACTGCTCCGGTTTCAGGAAAACCTTTCCTGCTATATGCCCGAGCGATGGATCATTTCTTAGGAGCTTTACTAGCTCAGAATAATGATCAGAGACATGAGCAAACAATCTGCTATCTGAGTAGAACTATGATCGGAGCCGAGCATCGGTGCAACCCGATCGAAAAGAAATATTTGGCGTTGCTGTTTGCTGTCCAGAAAATGCGACACTACTTAGTAGGCCAGACTATAAATGTCATATCAAAAGTCATCTCTTTGAGGTTGCTCATGACGAAGCCATCATCACTAAATGATCGACTGGCAAAATGGGTTATACTGCTATCCCAATATGAGATGTGCTTTCAACCACAAAAAGCTGTGAAGGGACAAGCGGTGGCCGATTTTTTGGCTGAGCATCTAGATCGAGAGCAACCGAACTTTACGAGGTTCTCCCAGACGAAGTTGCTGAAGTTTGTACGACCCAGACATCTTTTGAAAAATAGGTGTGGCAACTCTTCTTCCACGGGGCATCGCGAACAGGTCCGCAAGGGCATGTCATAGCAGGAGTGGGGGTAGTACTGGTCTCCCCACAGAACTATGTGATCCCTCGAGCGTTCTCATTAACCGAGCCCTGTTCCAACAATGTAGCGGAATACAATGCCCTCTTGATTGGGATGCAAATCGCTGATGAGATTGGCGTTAAAATTTCGAAGCATACGGTGATTCTAAACTCATCGTTAACCAAGTTCGCGGGAAGTACGAAGTCAGACATGAAGATTTAGTACCCTATTACAATGCAACTATTCACATAGTTGTGAGGTTCAAAAATTTTTACATCGACCATGTACCACGCCAGCAAAATGCGCAAGCAGATACACTGGCATCTCTCGATGCCTCTTTAGCCCTTCCATGTGGGATAGTAGAGAAAATACTTGTTTACAGCCACGACTTGCATCTGACGTAATCAAATTTGTTAAACATCATGTTTTTTACCATTTTGGTGTGCCACAACAGATTGTTCATGATAATGGGCCGCAGTTCGTCAGCCAGACTTTTCAGAGGTTCTGCAACAAATTCAGAATTTAGAGTGTGTCCTCAACGGCATACTACCCAACCGCTAACGGCCTCGCAGAAACTTTCAACAAGACTATTGCGAAACTTCTCAAGAAATTCGTCTCAAAATGCCAACGCGACTGGGACGACAAGTTAGGTGAATGTTTATGGGCCTATCGCACGACGGTTCGAACCCGACAAAGGCTACACCTTTCTCCTTGGTGTATGGGTGTGAAGCTGTGCTCCCATTAGAAATTCAAATCCCATCTCTACGTGTCGCCTTGGCAACCGAGATGACA
The DNA here is from genome assembly GCA_038442645.1 of Agave tequilana. Taxonomy (NCBI): domain Eukaryota; kingdom Viridiplantae; phylum Streptophyta; class Magnoliopsida; order Asparagales; family Asparagaceae; genus Agave; species Agave tequilana. The sequence goes on along the minus strand of JAVJIF010003462.1, from coordinate 221,278 downwards.
AATGAGGAGAAGCATCGACTGCGACTCTAAGAACTGGAAGCATTGGACGATAAACGCCTACAAGCTCAATAGCAAATCGAGCTCTATCAAACTCGAATTACCAGAGCCTTCAATAAGAAAGTCAAGGAGCGAACTTTTAAGAAAGGCGACCTTATCTTAGCCGTCAGAAGACCTATGGTGATGACGCATAAGACCAAAGGAAAATTCCAGCCCAAATGGGACGATCCATTTGTAGTAAAGTCAGTCTACTCAAATGGAGTATATCGCCTCATAACCTCAAACGGTGATACGCTCATGATGCCAATCAATGGCAAATTCTTAAAGTAATACTATCCTTGATGGTACTTTTCTCCTGATCAGGTTAATACTACAACTCTGATCGAAACTCTAGATCCAACATGAACGCCATAGAAAAGCTTTCTTCCTCTACTGGATCACATCACGATCAATCAGCATCAAACTAATCAAGCGCTAGTTACATCATGATGTATGATGTAAATATTGAAGAAGGAACAAAATGCAAAACTTCAGTTTTAGTTTAGTTACTCTTCTACTGACATCTGACGTCTCTGACAGCTAAGGATAGAAGAAAATGTTGGCTTTTAAGCCCAATATAAGTCTTCAACAACTTATCATGCTGAGGAGAATAGCATGGCTAGCCCAACTTAAACGGTGGTTGGTAAAGGCCCATCAAATCCGTTGACAGCTGAGGGTTTGCTAAAAATCCTAAGGGACTTGGTCCCATTCTCTCCTCTAAAATCTCCTACCAATTCTCACCTACAGAATGGTAGGGCCACAAAAAAAACACTGTGTTCATCTCCCTAATGAAATGAATGTGGATTCAGTCAAGTTAATATTACACCTCTGACAAACTGGATATTTCCAATCCCCAATGGATTCAGTCAAGTTAATATTAAACCTAATCCTCGCTGTTATTTTAATACTACACCTCTATGGTAAATTTTTCATGTCTCAGGAAATCAACGATTGTTATGTTAATATTAAATCTCTGACAGTTCATTTTACTTTCCACCCAAAATCCCCTACCAATTCTCTTCCATAGAGTGGTAAGTCCACAAATACATTCATTGCTATGTTAACACTACACTTCTAAAATGAAAAATTTTAATACTCCCCAATGAGTACAAACTTCACTTGTCTCTCCTCTAGATGGAGTCACAAGTCCTCAAAATTGCTCCTATCGCAGATCAAGTCAAGTTAAAATTACACCTCTGACATTCCAAATTTCACTTGTCAATTCTTATCAATAGAATGACAAGCCCTCAAAATTGCTCCTATCGCAAACCAATTCTTGTCAAGTTCAAAATTACACCTCTGATAAATTACTGTTAAGTTAACACCACACCTCTAACAGTGATTAATTTGCTGTCAAGTTCAATAATAAACCTCTGATAGGTAATTTTTCTCCGGTTTTCATATCGAAGCTGAGATGAGCGATACTAAGTTTAACATCATACCTCTAGTTTCGGTTCATTGCTAAGTTCAATAATACACCTATGACAATGACTTTCCCTCGAACTTACACATCGAAGTCGAGATGATAATTGCCAAGTTCAAAATTATACCTCTAGCATTATCTTCACTGCCAAGTTTAACATTACACATATGACAGTAATGTTTTCAGTCTTCCCAAATGAAGTTGAAATTCCCATCAAGGTTAAGTTAATATCACACCTTTGACCCACATTTCTATCAAGTTAATATCACACCTCTGACAGTAATCTTAAATTCCTGAAATGGAATTTTTTCCCAACTTTGACTTGTTAAGTTAATTATCGCATTTTTAGTAAGTCAAGAGTCCCTACTTCTATGTGTCTGATCTTCAATGCAAAAAAAAAAAAGGAGAATTCAAGACATATCAGAAGACAAGAAAAAGTGTCACTTTTATTTATGTTCAAACATATGAAAGTGATACAAGACGCTCTCTTATATAATAAGATTGGGTGTTACAATAAAAGAGTACAAAGAAGTCCCTCTCTCTCAGTGAAAGGTTGCACTCACTCCTCAAGACATCTACACCGCTCCAAATACAAGATGTTTGGAAGAGCGCCGAAGAAAGATCACTTTCTTCCTCCATTGGATCATATCACAGTTGATTAGTGTTGAAGACGATGAAAATAAAAAAATCTTCAAGCTTTTCTTAACCCTAGGTATAAAGCTCAGCGAAGAAGAAGAAGAGTTTAGTGATGACTCTTGAAAGACTGTTGTCTTTTATAGGCACAGTGATCCGCAGAGATACGCGGCGCATGGCTCGAGGCTTAATCCCCGTCCGACGCGTGGCGCGCGTCTTAAATGCGATGCGAATTTCGTGCGTCCAAGGAAAGATGTCTCCTCAACTCTGCCGGACATGTGGCAACGCGCCCAAAGCGCGAGACTCGCGTTTTAAAAAACCGCGTCCTTCCAAAGGTCGCGCCTCTTCAGCAAGGCCAAAGCCGCGCCTAGTCAACAAAGTGAGAGCTGCGTCTCCACTTTAAAGATCGCGTGCCTCCAGAGGCAGCGTTTCTTCAGCAATTTAATAGATGCGTCCCCACTTCGAGTGAAGACTGCATCTCTAAAGTAACATGACCCCTGCGTCTACAAGACTTGCATTCAGTTTTTGCTTCTACAAAGCAGTTCAACGGTACACTGACACAAGCAGATGACTGTTTACCCCTGGTTCAATAGTACGCCAACAACCAGCTCAGAGCACTGAGGAGGTCTAGACTGCGTATCTAGACACTCACCACGATCATCTCTGGTGGCTTCAAAGGGTTTTACAGTACACTCACGAAGACCATACTCTAGAGAAGATCAACCTTAGAGTATCTTAAATGATTGTCAGTCCAATCATGAGAAGTATGAATTCAACCAGAGTCCAAAAGTATTTCGAAATCCGTCCCAGTCAACCGTGGAATATCAAAAACTTTGGAGGGAGTTCTGGAGGCTTGTCTAAAAATCACTGGAGACAAGTCACCAAAAAGCAGAATACAAACTCCAGACGTAAGGCTAATCATTGCCACAAGCGCAGCACTAAGGGTCTGTTTGGTTGTCGTAACTGGCCGTAATTCGTAGTTGTAATTGGTAAAGTCTTTTACAATTGTAAATGAGTTATATGTATGTAAAGTTTACGGTGTTTGGTTGGTAATATAAAAGTATAAAGTGGAAAAGTGTATTGTACTTTACGGTGTTTGGTTGTCGTAATGTACAAGTCGTAAGTGAAAAAGTTGACCACAAAATTAACTATTTGGTGATTTTAAAAGTTTTAATACTGCAAATAAATATTAAAAAAGTTAAATATTAAAAAATTTTAATATTAATATAAAAAATATTATAAATTTGTATGACCACAAAATTAACTGTAACTGGGCTGTAAGTGAGTGGTAACTGAGTTGCAAGTGAGTGTTAGATGAGTTACGTAAGTCTTTTTACGAATTACGGTCTAAACAAACACCGTAGTTGTAACTGGGTAGTAAGTCATTTACGAATTACGGAGTTTTACGCGAAACAAATGGCCCATAAGACGCGAGGGTTGAAACCCGCGTCTCAACATCACTGCAATGACCAAGACGCGGAGCATGAAAATCGCGTCTCAGCTTTACTGCAGTATCAAGACGCGAGGCTTAAACCCGCATCTCAACATCACTGCAAGGACCAAGACGCGGAGCTTGAAAGCCGCGTTTACAATACCAAGACGCAAAGTCCAAAGCCCGCGTCTCACGTGAAGCTTGACGCAGAATTGGGATGCTCGTGTTTCTCAAGCATCACCTCAATGGCAAAACGCGAAGCCCAAATCTCGCGTCTCGGTTACAACTGCCCTCATTATTAGGTCAATTACTGCCCACGTAATGAGGGAGTTAACCTCATTATGGAGTATTTTTAGGGGACACTTTTATCCCCTGAAGCCTCTATAAATAGCCCAGTTTGCTATGGAAGAGGGGTCAGAAAGATCTGGTCAGAAGAACTTCAGTTGTAAGCCGTAGAAAGACCAAGATCTCCAGCTAAAAGAAAGAGAGAGTTCAACTCTTCTAACAACTTGCTGCGTACAAGTTTGTTTTTACCTACAATCTCTTTTGGACAGAAGCTGTGTTACTTCGTCCACCATCCAAAGAGAGGATTCCCAAGAGGTCCTAATGTTCACCCGGTCAATGAAAAGCAAGATTCACTTTCCATCGCCACATCAAGAACCCAGCATTAAACAAAGGGGAGATTTGAGCTTGAATATCTCCCTCTCTTGTGAAAGGATTATTGATCTGCTGCAATTTTTTTTACTATCAAATAAAGAATTTACCCCTCGATCTCCATTTTTTCCTCATCAAACATCTCTCTCCGAGCGAAGCTAGCCTATCATTAGCTTTGCCCTGAAGCTCAACTTCGCACTCTGCAACTCAGCTTCACACTCTGCATGAAGGCAGGGTGCAGAAAATCACTAAGTGATTAGTCGCTTCAGAAGCTTAACTTCGCATCCTGTCACTGAACAGAATGCAAAGAAGCCCCCAAGAGCTAACTTCGCTGGAAAGGCACCTGTGCCTAAAGTTACTCTAAGGACTCTAAAATCCTTTTTCCAGCTATTCTTTCAGAGCTAGCTTCGCATCCTATCATATGACGGAACGTGAACAGCCCTAAGGGCTAACTTCGCATAGAAGCTTGGAGAAGAAACCATTCGGTTTCTAAATTTCATTCACGAAATTAAAGGGGAATTAAATCCCCTAAAAATTCGGTGCATTTAAATTTAGGGAGTATAGTTCCCTGAGATCACTGGATCATGGTACATGGCTTCAAAAAGAGATAAAAATCTCTGAAAAAAGGGAAAAACTCCCTACCCACTATGGGTCGCTCGATGATCGGAGGAGGAGACGACGCCTCTGTAGCAGAGGTCGCTACCTCTTTGCACGCGCGTCGTTTGGGAGCCATGGAAGAACTGAAAAGTTCTGAAAATCTGAGTAAAGAAAAAAAAGAAAGAAGAGATTTAATCTCTGAAGAAAACTGAAGTGTTTTAAGAGAAAGTTAATTCTCTCTTTCAGCCCCTCGGCTTCTATAGACATAAAATTGTCTAACTTCGCCTCCTCGGAAGGAGCACAGGCAGTCGTTTCAAATTAATTTGAAACGGCGTCTAAGTTCCTTCCCCGAGAAGCCTTGCTTCAGCTTCGCCAAGGGCTAGCTCCGTTGCGAGTTCAACGTTGACTTCGCGCAACGCTTGATTAACTTCGCTGAAAGCTGAGCTTTAGCTCCACTAAGAGCTCATCTTTACCTTCGCGAAAATTTTATGCTAGCTCCGTTGGATGCTCATTCCTGACTTAGCTGGAAATCCGTCTTGAACTTCACTGGAAGCTTAGCTCCGCTAAGAGTTTTCCTTTCCTCCTCAGGAAAAGGCTAAGAGTTTCTTGTGAAGTTCAAAGTGAAAAGAAGGGAAGCAAAGTAGATGAGCAAAAAGTATAATTTTTATTGATTCAAAAGGGAAGATACATTGATAATGCATCAAGATTATCTTTCATACAATAAGGTCTTTGCTCCAAAGGCGTACAAGTTGTCCTATTTACTTTCAGGATGATAAGCCGTCCCAAGACCACCAAACCAATTAGATACGAAAGGTCTTCCTCCTGTACAAGGCTGTAATTCTTCGCTTAATGACAGATTGGTTGCCATCAGAAAGCTGGATCTTCCTTTATCAAAATTGGCAAAGGGAGGATCCGAGACCTTACTGGTAACGTCCGCTTTTTCGAAGTGGATCATCTCGGATAACCGACCACCAGCCTCTTCTCAAAGTGGATCATCTCGGATAAGTGACCACCAGCTCCTTCCCGAAGTGGATCATCTCGGATAAACGACCGCCGGTCTCTTCTCAGAACGCGCACCAGCAGGTCCAGTATGTTCCTACTGCTTATGACTAAAGCCTTAACTTAAAAGTCAAGAGGCATTCTTCTATTCTCCATCATTAAGACGAAAAAACTGGGAGCACAATATACTACAATGCAAATGAAAAATGAGTTAGCGTTAAGTGAAGAGGAAAAAGTTAAATCAAAGTTTTATTCTCCAAGCGAAGTTAATCCAAGATCCAGCCCTATTATGCACTGAGGATAAACTTCAGATAAGCAGAGAATAGCCTCGCTTGCACGGCAAACCGGCCTAGCAAAAGTCAAGTCTTAGCTCCGCCTAGACAGTTAGGCCAGACAAGCCTCAAAAAGGATCAAGTCCTAGCCTTGCCTATATGGCTAGGCTAGACTGGCCCGGAAGGGCGCAGCCTTAACCCCACTATATGGAAAGACTGGCTCAACCTTGAAGAGGCCAAGTCATAACCCTCGCCTATATGGCAGATTTAACAGATCAAGGTAGGAACTTCGCGTGGAAAGATCCTTTCCCCGATCATGCAAGAATGTTAGCTTCGTCGGGATGCTTGAAAATAAGGTTGAAACCCTTCTCCTAAAGTCAGCTAAATGCAGATACCAAGAAAATTTGATCCCTAAGATATCTGGTAAAGCTAAGAAAATTAAGGGAGATAAACTCCCTAAAGTCACTGGATGGCCGAGGCTCACCTGTCCTTGATCGGGTAATAACCAGAGTGAGAGTCTCCACTACTTCAGGGACCTCAGTCTCTTTTCTTGAGCGAAGGGCAGGGGTCATAAACAAACCTCCTAAAAAGAGAGAAGTATGTTCCTCTGAGAAGGACTACAAGAGTCCTATTTATAGGCCTCATGGCCTGACTATGCCACAACTACTTCAAACTTGGAGCGCGGGCGAAGTCAAAGCATTCAAATGCTTGGCCTTGAGAAAAAAATAATCTCCCTAGAGAATACACACGAAGTTAATTGAACTTCGAAAAAGGGAATAATCTCCCTCGTAAATGTACGGGAAGTTATTCGAACCTCGAAAAAGAGAGCAATTCCTCTTGTAACTCGCAAAAAGCGATTAGCCTCGGGAATGGGACGTCGCTTCATCACAGCGAGCGCGAGGTAATGCTCATGTTCCAACCCAGTTTGAAGCGAAGCTACTTCACGAAGCCCCAAGGCAAAGCTACACGGAAGCGGATTGTTACAATTCCTTGGTGAACTATTCCAACCCAAAAGTGGGGCTAAAGGCAAAGTTGAACTCAAGCACCAAGGCGACGTTCACATTCATGTACTATTAATCATCAATCAAAGCAGTTTAAAATATTTCAAAATCTGAACCATTCCATTGCAGATTCACGAAAACTTTGAAGGGGGTCTTGTTAACACTCTAAAAAGACAGAACTCCTGCATTCATTTTCAACCGGTCTGAACAACGTCTAACTTATCGACATCTACAAAAGATAAGTCGAAGACAAGCTGATGACCAGAGACAAGGCAACAACATGGATATTACTGATCCAGTAAAGCAGATAGAAAGCCAAAGTTACCTTTAGAGAGACCTAAGCAGGCCTAAGATGCTAAGTTAGCTCAATACTTAGCCTGACATGAGTCCAAGGTAAGCTTCATAGCTCCGTATGGAACTAATAGCTTCGCCTAAGCTTGGTCGCTGGCCTCGCTTTGATGCTAATTGTTAGCCCCGCATGAAACTAACAGCTTCGCCTGAAGCTTCCCATTTAGCCCCGCCAGAGGCTGATCCAGGAGTTTCGCGCCAAAAGCCTTATCCCTAGCTGGTTTAGCTCCGCTAATGGGCTGAGTTATAGCCCCTCTATGGGCTGAGTTTTTGCTTCGAGGCTCTAAAAGTAACTCCGCCTGAAGCTATGAGCCAAGTCTTAACTTCGCATGATCTAACTCCGCAGTAAGCTTTGCCAGGTCATCAAATTGACCGTTTAAAAATCTCACGAGGGATTAATGGGTGAACCCCACTAATTTAGTGGGATTAACGCCACTTTAAGTGGGCGGTTACATCCGCCTACTTCGTCCCACATTAAGTGGAGACAATTAAGCCTCAACGGCAGGGAGGAGTTCACACGAACAGTCTATAGCTTCGCTGGAAGCTCGTAAGCAACTTCACTACAAGGTCATTTACGAGCCTCGCGCGAAGCTAAAGACTGATTCAGCTTTGCTGAATTCAAGAGGGCGGTCACACCCCCCATTTGCTATAAATGGTCCCTTGTTGAGCCAAAGCAGGGGGCAAAAAAGGACAAACAGAGAGGAGATTGGCTACAAATTTTCAGAAGAGATTCTTAGCAAGAGGGTTCTTTGGTTCTCCTGCTTCCAAATCTTGAATTTTCAGAACCAAGCGAGAAGAAAATCCTATCAGGAGGCAGTGTGATTGTCAGATCTATTGCATCGTCAAAGGGATAAAGTGATCGCGCGCTGATCAGTTTCCTACCAGCACACTTCCCCAGAAATCTCAGAGGAGATCTACTTGTATTCTTTATTTCTTTAAAGAAGTACTTGTAATTTCTCTCCTCTAACTTTTTGTACGCTTGCCCTTTTGCAAATTAATGGAAAATAAGGCTTAGGCCGAGAGGGGGAGGTTGGGTCTCGGCGGCGCTCACTATGCACAGAAGAGATCGGAGAGGGTGTAGGGCTTAGGTCTCTTTGCGTGCAGCGGAGCTCGGAGGGGCTGCTGCAAGGTGTGTTGGCCGAGAGGATGGAGTGGCAGTGGAGGTGGGGAAGATGAGAAGGCCAGGGATCTTGCATGGCGGCGGCTCATTGCGTCAAGGTGTCAAAGGAGGTAGGCGCTAAAATGGGGGTGCCAACATTGGAGGGGAGGAAGGGGAGATGGCGCCTGAGAAGGAGATGGATTAGGATTAGGTTAGGGCTTTTGCAGAGAAAAGAAAAAGAGAAAAGATGAGGGATTTATATGGGGAAGTTGGGTTTTGGGTCAGGGTTGTTTTGCTGGCTGGAAGAAGAAGAAAGAAAAAAAAATGAAGAAAAGAAGAAATGGCTTAATCTGGGCTTGGTTTTAGGCTATTGGGTTTGGTTTTGAATCGATGGGCTTGGGAAGTGGGCTAAGGAGAAGGAAAATGTTGTAATAATAATAACCGCAATAATAACAATAAATATAGTCATAATTAATAATTATTATACTTTATAACAACACTAATAATTTATAATATTAACATATTTAAGGAAATAATTAGTAGTATAATGATGTTAATCTAGACAATAATAATTAATAACGATTACATATTAACTCACATCAAATAATAAATAATAATTAATACAAACATATATACATACATATTAAAATACAATTATTTACTATCAAAACTATCATTATTAAATAGAGATATTATATTTAAGTAACAAGCGAGGGCACTTGGATTGGTTATAAAGTGGATACAAAGTGTTACAAATCCATATTTGTTTTCTTTTAATGGATGTGAATTTAAAAAATACATTTTAACTCAAAATCATGGCATCTCGATACAGATGCAGATATGAATTAAATTTAAATATTAGGCGGATAAGAATGAATAAGACTAAATACATGAAGGAAAAATGAGTTTGACTTTAATTTTGATATTCTTCAACTCAACGTAGTCAAAATTATACATGATTGCACTAGTTTGCTGTTTTTCTTTAACCAACATATTTGGGCTGTTTGGTTGCAAGGAAGTGGGCGGAATTAAGGAAATAGGGAAGTATAATTGCTCACTTCCCTATCTATCCAAACACCGGAAAAGGAAAATAAGAAACCCATTTTCCTTTTCTCTTTTCTCTTTTACACAATCATTTCCTCACTTCCAGAGTGCTACAGTTAATTTTGTGGTCATATAAATATCATTTGTAATAAGTTGCAGTACAAGACAGTTAATTTTTGATCATGTAAATCTCACTTGCATTCTAATCACAGTCCATTTTTTATTTTTCTTAATTAATTTTTATTTTAATATTATTTTACGGTCAACTTTGTGGTCAACTTTTCCACTTTCACTTTCACATTACCATCCAAACACCGGAAAAGACAAAACATTTTCCAAACCACACTTCTCAAAACATCCAAACACCGGAAAACTTATTAACCAATTCTCAAATTCCAAAGGGAATTATTACCATTTCCTCATTCCTCACTTCCTCACTTCCACCCTTAACCAAACAGACCCTATCGAACTCTCAAATTAACTCACAATTTTCAGGGAAAGGGGCCAGTTGGGCTGAGATGAGTACTTTAAGCCCAACATCAGCCCGATTAAATCGTGGTCTCGAAAGCCGGGCCCTGACTGTGGCTGGCTCCAGTCTGGTCGGACTGGATCGAAAGCGGGCCGGCCAGGTTCGGTACAATGTTCAAATCTCGACCCAAAAAAGGTTCAGGCCGGATCTAATTTCCATCAGGCCCATTTGCACCCGAAACTGGACGGCCGATATTAAACAGTCTGAGTGCCAAAACAATTGTACGCACACAATCTTCCCCCAAGCAAAATCCACCGTTGGATTTGTGGGCCTCTCTTGAAACCCTAGCAGGATCACAGAGAGAAGGAGCTATTAAGCTATAAGAGCGGCGCATCGATAGCGAGGGCATACTCTTTCCCTCTCTCGCCTCCTCGCTCAAACCCTCAGCGCGAAGCAGCACAGCAGCGGAGGCGGCAGCCATGGCAGTTGGGTGAGGATCTGATCCCTTTCTCTCATTTCTTTCTCGCTTGTATTTTCCTCATTTATCCCACGTCATCTCGTCTTTGTAGGAAGAACAAGAGGATCTCCAAGGGTAAGAAAGGAGGCAAGAAGAAGACGTGAGTGATTATTTTTGAAGCCATCCTCTCCTTTTATCTTTCTCGATTAGTCTCGCCATTTGATTCGTGATTGTTTGAATTTTTTTTTTTTTTTTTTTTTTTTTTGGATGGTTTTTTTACAGTGTGGATCCCTTCGCAAAGAAGGACTGGTATGATATCAAAGCCCCTTCGGTCTTCAACGTTAGGAGCATCGGAAAGACCCTAGTCTCGAGGACTCAGGGTACCAAGGTGAGATCTTTTTCATCTTTTGGTTATTAAGTTAATCCGTTCCTTAATTTGGTGCGTTGTGATTCATTTGGGTGTTTGGCAATTTAATTCTATTGTTGAATTCTTCTGTTGCTTGTGTAAATTTTAAATCTTTTAGTCATTTTGCTGGAGTAAGAATGTTGTCTTGTTAAAGCATTTTGTAAAGGGAATTCAATATAAATACCTTGTAGAAAGTGTGACGGTTCTAGAGGCTGCAGGTCCTATGTTCATTAAATAAATGTCACCCATCTATGGTTCTGTTTTTTCTCTATTAATTAATGTCTTATAGATCTTGATGTTGAGAATATGGTGATTGTATGTACTTTGTAAAAATTAGCCTAAACTGTTGCGGGGAGTCTTGCTATAGATTATGACCTACAAAGAATTTCTTATTGAAATTTATATCTCTATGTATAGGCACAAACGTTCCTTTCTAGCTATAGTGTATGTATATCGAGTTACTGTATTGGTCTTTTTGAAGGATGTTGGTGTTGGTTTACTTTGGAATGCATTTGGGTGCTGATTAGCTAATGTTTTTTACTGCTCGTGAATTTTAGCCTAAAAATATAAACATGCAATTCCTTTCTAGGTCATGCTATTCATACTTTGTGCAACTTAATGAACATCTGCAACTTAATGAACATCTGGTTCTAAACTTGTCAGGATAATTGTGACTTGGTGCTCTCTTTTGCTGGGGTCTTATAGATCACATTTAATTAAATTTCATGTCAATAAAACTAAAAAACAGAGTTCTAGGATTCTTTGTTTTCTTTTTTAGAGGCATCATACTTTCATTCAATTGGTCATGGTAATGTGGTAGAATGGTGGTGCTAGTTGGATGCAATAGAGAATTTCTTGTTAGAATCTTCATTTCTTGTGCTTTTCCCAGCTTGAGTCTTCAGCATGTCTGCAAGAGGCTGGTTCAGGATTATATATATGTACATATAACTTCACAAGGAAATTGTTAGTAACTTTAAAATATTTGGGAATAAAACAAATACTATGATACTACAATGATTTTTTAACAATTGTTTTTTCTCTCCTTTTTTTGATTTACACCTTTAACTTATCAAGTGTGTCATTTTTTGTTTGATACTTGAATTACTTTCTTCTATTCTTTATGTGCAACTTTTTTCTCATACCAGTAGTTGAGGAGGAAATAATGCTTTTCTAATTATTTGGGTGTGCTTAACTTGAGCATGGGTTGTTATGATGCTGCTTTATAGTTAACACAATGCACTTCCTATAATTCAACAAGCAAATGTGCAACTTGCACAATCTTCAACTTACCCCTGGATGCATCTCTTTCAAAGGTTTAACGTAAATGATATCAGCTAACATGCAGATATTTTACTGCCACAATTCACAATCATGTTGTGGTTTGTTGTAGTGACAAGTGGAAGACTGCATGTTGAAAGGAATAATTCCTATGATTTTGTTTGAGCGTTGCATTGAAGCATTCTTTTTTAAGATTTAGCCTTTCTTGTTTGTTTTATGTCTACATTTTATGGTGAAAATTTTGTTAAGATGTTTGTAAATTTAGAAATAATTAAAAGAAACATGCAAGTAGTTTGGGGTAGAGTCTTGTACGCAATTGTTGACTTGTAGGTATTTTTCTAATGAGGAGGTCGTTAGTAAAAGATATTGATATAATACATTTGGAGTTGATGGGCTTTCTGAGTTGTTTTTTCATTACCATGTGATACTTCATAATTCATTTTCATTGGCATCTTTTTAATCCATTCAAAATTTGTTCTAATAATATGTTTTTTTGGTTGGTGACAATTTTTTCGAATAAAAGGATCTTACACAGGTGATGGTTTTATTATTATTTTTCTTAAAAGGTTATTTGAAATGTACTAGGATTATATTTAAAACCCTGTATTGGATGTGGTGGATTTGGTTAAGTATACTTGTATTCTGAGTTCATTTCCTTCCTTTAATTTTTTATGTCCTGGAGGTGCTTAGGAGTTGCGTCGAGAATTTTATATGCTAGTTGGTATTTTCCTTTTTTGATTTTGTCTATTCGTCCTTCCTCCGTCATCTTGTGCTGTCTGACTGGGTTCAGTACTCATGATATCAGATGAACCATGGATTATTTCTCTGTTCTTCCTCTTTGAGTGTAGGTATGGAGTGGTCTGATGGCAGTAGACTGCTGCAAAATTTTACCATATGACAACAGCCAATTTTAAGATAAGGATGCATCAAATTTTAACGGACCATGCTTGGACCAGCAACCATGGATTATTTTGCTGTTCTTCCTCTTTGAGTGTAGGTATGGGGTGGTCTGATGGCAGTAGACTGCTGCAAAATTTTACCATATGACAACAGCCAATTTTAAAATAAGGATGCATCAAATTTTAACGGACCATGCTTGGATGTCTATTATTATTGTGTTTTATCTGAACAGTACCTATTATTCTGTTTAAACTATTTACTCATTATTTATTTTACTTTCTAAATTACAGATTAGTTTTTCTCTTTTCTTTGTCTCATGGTGTCCTTTTTTTAATTTTTTTTTGGCCGCAGGGGGTGGGGGTGGGTGGGGTGTATTCATGCACCCTTGATCTGTTTGTGTGATGTGTTATGTTCCTAGTGCATGTTATGGCGTATTGTATGTTGTTTTACTGTTAGTTCATTTTTGCCATTCAGTATGTTAATCAATTAAATATGTTTTTAGTTTGTTTTAAGGCTTTATCTTTGGTTATTTGTCTAACAAAGCCATCTGATTAATAAATATAATTGTGCTCTTCAATCATGTACTCCTGTTTCTGTTTTTTTTTTCTTTTACCAAATCATAACTCCTTTTGTACTCAATTGTGTGTTTTTATCGAGTCTTCCCATAATGAGATTTCTTATTTTGTATGTGTAACTTTTTATTATTTTCTATCACTACTGCAGTTTAGTTGTCTTTTTTCTTATTTTCATAGTTTCTCTTTATGTTAGATTGCTTCTGAAGGTCTCAAGCATAGGGTGTTCGAGTGCTCTTTGGCTGATCTCCAGCAAGATGAAGATCAGGCCTACAGAAAGATTCGCCTTCGTGCAGAGGATGTTCAGGGAAAGAATGTTCTCACCAATTTCTGGGTATGGAGTTTATACTGATGCAAAGTGTTCTATTTGACTTCTTTCTTCTGTTTTCTTTAAACCTAGTCCCCTTTCTTTTTTCCTCCAGGGTATGGATTTTACCACAGACAAGCTTAGGTCGCTGGTTAGGAAGTGGCAGACTCTGATCGAGGCTCATGTTGATGTGAAGACCACCGACAACTACACTCTTAGGATGTTTTGCATTGCATTCACAAAGAGACGCCCAAATCAGGTTAAGAGAACCTGCTATGCCCAATCCAGCCAGATCCGTCAGGTAAAAGTCCTTGTTAGCAATTATCTTTCAGAATTGCAATTTTATGTTAATTATTTAAAATTTTCTTTTCCAGATACGGCGCAAGATGAGAGAAATCATGGTTAATCAAGCTACTTCATGTGACTTGAAGGATCTGGTTCAGAAGTTTATCCCTGAGTCTATTGGAAAGGAAATTGAGAAGTCAACATCAAGTATTTATCCTCTCCAGAATGTTTTCATCCGCAAAGTTAAAATCTTGAAGGCTCCAAAGTTTGATCTTGGGAAGCTTATGGAGGTATCGTACCATCAAAAATTTATATACCTTGGTACTGTGCTATACTCAATTGTTATTTGTGGCCTGTAGATTTGACATAACATATTCTTCTGGCAGGTTCATGGTGACTACAGCAAGGAGGATATTGGTGCTAAGGTGGATAGGCCTGCGGAGGAGACCCCTATGGAGGCCGAGCAACCTGAAATTGTTGGAGCCTAAGTTTTATAGCCAGTCCTCTTCTCTTGTCTAGGAAAATTGCGTTAAAAGACTTCGTGTCCAAGTAATGTGGATGAAATGAGCTTGCAGTTTTGTTTCTGCTTCCTACATTTTCTGTTGAGAAATTTTTGTGACATGATTATAATTAGCTGAAGCATGTTTGAATGACCATATTGTTGGATTTTAAAGATTTTGCAGGAATTAACTTTGTTCAGTCTTGTTGGCTGCGTTATTTAATATTTTGCTTGTTCTCATTTTGTAATGCAGTTTGTGGGCTTGCCTGGTTTAGTTTCCTATGCTTCTGACAGCAGAGAATACATGTCTTGTTTATACTGGTTTATTTATGTTGAGTTGGTGCCATATAACTTCACAGCTGAAACTTACCATTGCTGTTGGCTGTGCACATGGACATACTCTATATGACATAGCATCAAATGTCTCAGACATGGGCATGGTAAATGAGCCAAGACATGCCCTTTAAAGTATTTGCAATGAAGAAGAGACCTTCACTGGCAGTTTGAGGCTCTCAATCAGGAGATCCACATGCATTCTGATGGATTGATCAATCATTTACTGCAAGGATATTAACTGAGCTAGCAAGATCACAGATACTATAATGCATGCTACTTCATACATTCAGAATTAACATGGATATATCGAGTTGCAGATTACAGAGAATGATACACTCTATCAAGGTAAAGCAAGATGAACATCGTTTCAACCCTGGAAATTATCGAAATTATCGCAGAGGGGGGGATGTTGCAGGGTTGCGTTTACCAGAAGAATGAACCATCACAAGCAATCGAGGGACTCTCCTCTCCTTCGCTATATGACACTCCTGATGTGCTTGAAATTAACCAGGGGTCTCTGGTTGAACATGATGCAGAATTTGGGAAGCTGTCCAACCAAAAAAGGTGAGGAATTTGACTTGGATTGCTTCTGATCTATTCATGATAATCAAATATTCTCGTCAATTTGATTACAAGCCAGCTGCGTAATTCTGAATTTGTTCATATGGAACAGAACAAACGCATTGCTATCTTTTCTTTGATCTCAAATGGAGTGAGAATATGAAACTTTTTGCGATCAAAGTAGTAGTCTCAATCTATTATTAATCCCTCTGTGTTCAAGTTTCATTCATTGTAAAAATTGGTAGATCAATCTATAGCAACAATTAGAGCAAGGTCAATCATACAGTGGCACAACGGTGCCTGGTGGACTCGCAATTTTATGACCTGTTTGGTACTACAGTTCTTTTGAGACAAATTAAACATGTTCACACGACAGATACAATCACAGAGGTTAGACTTAAAAATGGTTTGACATTTAGACCTTAGGTGAAGTCGAGTGTACAAGCTTATCTCCAAAGATTGATTTGAAATGAGACTTAGGCATAAGATGAAAAATGCGGTTAAACTTGTGTATCCATGAGAAAAGGGGATGACGCAAGCAAGGGACACAGCATGGTATGAGAATATGGTAGGTTTGTCTCCAATGCGTTCGGGTTCATTGGATATAAGTTGTTTTTTCTTCTTTTTTTTTTTTATAGAAAAAACAAAGAACTCATTTGGTTTCTCGCGCTTCATTAAAAAGCTTTTGATAAAAACAGTCCAAAGGATACATTCGAAATAAAAATTCTCCCAAACCAAAATGCACACATGTGCAAAGTGAGAAAAAACATCAGCACAAACCAAAAAAATAAAAAAACTACCACAAAGCATTCAAAACAGCCATATGTCCCCCCCCCCCCCCCCCCCCCCCCCCCCCCCCCCCCCCCCCAAAAAAAAAAAAAAAAAAAAACAACTCAACCAGTCACAAACTGTGGAAAAGTAACACCGGAGCCCCACACCTACACATCTCACATGCGAACGAAGTTGGTGCCATGACCCTGCTCATAGAGTTGTCCGAGTGGCTATCGTCACCTACCGGTAAATGATCCAGCCTCTGCCTTACCCTCTCTCTTGCCCAGCTTGAAATAAAAATTGTTCCAGTAAGAAATAAAAGAAGAGCAGACATGAAAGTTTGGTGGAGAGATCTGATCAAGTTGTTAAAAATTCAATTATTATGTTCCCTCCAAATTCCTCACAAAGACGCCGTCGTCGATAAAAACCAAATCACCCATTCTCGCTTATCAATAGAACTGACTCGATAAAAACCAAATCACCCATTCTCGCTTATCAATAGAACTGACTCTCCAAGAAGCCCAAAAAAGATTTGTTGATAAGGGAAGCTGTGAAAGAGAGAGGTTCAAAAATTGCATCAAATGTTCTCAAATATGAAAACTAAATGGGAATCTAAGGAAAAGATAATCAATAGACTCCTCATCAAATGAACACAGGACACAAATGCCAAGCCCATGCCAACCTCTTTTCACGAGATTATCTCAAGTAAAAATTGCACAATTGACGGCCAACCAAAGAAAAGCCCTAATCTGCGCCTTAATGCCCCAAATGACATTGGCAAATGGACAATGGATACCACCTCGTTCAGCCAACTATAGACGCTCCTAACTGAAAAACGCTTTTTGAGTCTCAGACACAACAAGGGCGGTCTCGAGCCCCCATGTCCAACTGAAAATTCCTCAGCAAGAGCTGCATTGGCTACTCCCTCTTGGCGGAAAGATCACCACGACTCATTCCGACAACTTGATGTTCCAACGACCATCCGACCTAAGAGAAACAACCTGTCCTGCAGGATCTTAGGCCAAAGAAAAAAAAGCTCTGGGAAGCAGCTCCGCTAGTTTCATTTTTTCTTCGATATGCCGCTTCACGAGCAAGGAGCGCCGCGAACAGAGCAAGAGAACGAAGTGGGCTTTGGTGATGTCTGCACCTATTTGTATCTACTTAGTGATGAGTCCGCTAGCTTCTTTGATCCCACTTGGTTTTCCTTTTCCATTTGCTTCCAATAGTTCGATCTATCCAGAAAAATTGTCATAACCACGCTTCACACCGGGCTGGGCATCACAAGAATTTGAAAGTCTCTTATGGAAGGGTGGGAAAGAAAGGTCCGAAAATGGCCGGATTAGCAGGAGGGAAGGCAGCCCCAGCCTGAAACAAAGGTGTACATACATAAAAAGAGGCTGGTTATGTTGAACCCTCCCATCTATATTGACCGGGAAGAGGGAGGGGTTCTTGCGGAAGCCCTACCTGCCCTTCTCTATGTTGAGGGATCCCTCATTCATATTGATGATTTCAAGTTTCCCGGACTCGTAACAGACGGCTCCCAAAAGGGATATAGGTTATGTGAAGAATTGTTGGGTTATAAACATCATATGTTATTAGTGAGAGTCCTTGGATGGATAAAGTTTAGTCCTAATATCAGAAATAGAGTAAGAATGAGTGCCTAATATCTGATTGATATCAAGACAATGCTAATATATTGGGTTAACCTAATGCCTTCCAGTTGGAGCTCCATCTATTGTCACATTATCTCTATTTACCAAATTGACTATAAACATCTTACGTCCTTAATAAGACATAACTAAGTTTTATATTGGGCCAAAATATACAAAATGTAGTTTCAAACATTGATTCATATTGAAATCAACAAAGCAAGAACACTAATTCATGCATAAATTCTTTTTATTAGAGTAAGCTACCATAACACAACTAAACGGACAATAATCAGGTTCTCTAGCAACCTGAATCATAAATATTTGGTACATGTATGGAGACCAACACTTACAGCTAAGCCAAAATTTATGTTAGTTTTTAGGATCAATCTGACAACTAATTACTGTCACCGATCTAATTGGCCAGGTCGGTGAATATCAGGTGGGAGATTTTTCGTTCAATAGAACATTTCTTAATTACAGAACCACCTTTCAATTACCTTCCTTGGTTAAACACCAATTAGACTGGTATAAGTCAGTCTCAATATACTGAATTTCAGTATAGTCCATGTATAAAGAAAATTAATTCACTTATACAGTACTTGGAGTGAGGTACGCTTATAACGAATCTACTTAAGACAATTATGTCCCCCGCTACGGTGCTAACGGGTTACTGGACGCTGGTCTCCCAAGATACAACACTCCTTCACGATATTTGGATAGTACTACCAAATCGCCGTATGGTGAACAGTAGCTAACTAGTACCTTCACAGGATTATCAAAGCAGCAGGACCAAGATAAATTTTAGGGAGAATATTTGTCTTTACTTTGGAGGAACACCCACTGTAGAGAAAGGATAGAGATAGAAGAATATTCTTTTTTGGAAATCACAGATTTAGACAACAATTCTCTTAAAGAATTTGTTAAATTTTCTGAGCCTTCTTTCAGAACGAATCTGTTGGAAGTCACTCCAGAATCCGAGTTGCAGAATTCCCACTCCTATTGGAAGTCACTTCTGAATCCGAGTTACAGAAGTTCCACTTCGGAATGGAGAGGAAGGAACTTATTTTTCTTTTTTGTATTGCTGTTTGTTGTGTTTCTGTGTTCTGAAATGAGAGAAAAGGAGCGCTATTTATAGCTCTACGCGAGGGGTAAATTCGTCTGTTCCTGACTGAACGGTTGCAATGGTTCGGTCTGAACCGTTGCAATGATTCGTTTCAGACAGAAACCGCCGAACCATTCACGGTGGTTTCCTGTCAGCCGTTGCGTAGTTTCGGTACGGATCCGGATGACGGAGCAGGTATGATCCGCTGTAACCCATACCCGTGAGACCAGGTTCAAAAAGAACCGGACCGGGTAGGGAGCCCGAACCCGAACCTAACCCGAGTCCGGCTTCAGCACCGGCGCCGGCCGGCCTACCGGCCGCTGCCGCCGGCGGTGGGGCGCGCGCGGGCATGGTTTCCCCTAATCGCGCGCAAAAACTCCAAGTACCCAAAGAGCACACCATTTGTTCCCATTTTTCTCTATTTAAACACTTCAAACCTCCATCCGATGGCCAATGTGGGACTAAATACTTTTAGCTACCTTTATTCCCCTTTTGATTTTGAATGAGGCAAACTTTAGACTTGAATATCTCATTCATTCGAAGTCAGAATTGAACATGTGCATATACCACGTTCATCCCCAATGGAAGGAGAACACACTCCAACCATTATCTAATTGATTCTATCAACGGATCTCGCCATAATTCAACTCAAAGATTCACATTTAATTATTCATATTTTCCAACAATCCCCCATAATGAATGGAGATTCAAGGAATTGACACACAAAGAGACTGACTCTATAGTGAAGAGTACTTTAGAAAAGAAACTGTATCAGGATAGGTGAACTAGGTCTTGAACCTTCTATAGCGAAAGCTTTATTGAACTTACTAGCTAATCAGTGAACTAGATCTTGAACTGTTAGCCGTTAGTATAAGCCAAGTCAACAAGCTTCACACTGTAACTTTTCAAATCAACTTTGGTTTTCGGTTGTGTCCATTTTGGCCCTGGACATTCTTAGTTTCAGAGAGTATCTTTAGAGAAAAACAGTCTCCATAGAAATTCTCAAAGAGCCGACCCAACTCTATACTCACATAGGTGATCGTCCTATTAAGAGTAGTCTACTTTACTCCACATGTTTAATAACAAGATATAGGCATCATTAAATCCTTAATCCACTTGTAGAAAGCACTTGTGTACACCTTAGGAATGGATTGGAGTCAAGCTCCTAAGTGCTTACTTGCTGAGTCAATCATAATTAGTTTTTTCACTTGAACTTAGTCTGTGGGATCTCCAGTCGCTAAGTGAGGTTTCCATTAAGCTGACTCGATAAGGTTAGGCTTTTAGACCCATTCCCTTCAATGCGCAGTTTATACGCTCTCCACTTAAACCTTTGATAAGCGGATCTGCTAAATTATCTTTTGACAAGACAAAGTCAATAGAGATAATTTCATTTGAGAGTAACTGCTTAACAGTATTATGTCTACGACGAATATGTCTAGACTTTCTATTGTATATAAAATTTTGTGCCCTAAATATAGCTGCTGATTATCGCAGTGTATGCATATAGCGGGCACTAGCTTTTGCCATAATGGTATATCTTTCAAAAATTATCGAAGCCATTCTGCTTTTTCTCTGAGCTTATCTAAGGCTATGAATTCTGATTCCATAGTGGAACGGGTAATACTGTTTGTTTAGAAGATTTTCAAGATACCGCTGCTCCTCCTAGAGTAAATACTTATCTGCTAATTGATTTTGATTTCTCAGAATCTGCAATCCAATTAGCATCACTGTATCCTTCACGTACAGGTGGATACTATCCATATCTCAAGGTAATTTCTTGGTATGTGATACGTAACCTAATACTCGTAGTAGAGCAGTCCAATGATCATCACTAGGGTTACTAGTGTATCTTCTTAACTTGCTTACACCGTAAGCAATATCGGTCTAGTGTAATTCATTGAATAAATTAGACTTCCGATAATCTCAGAATACTCCAGCTGGCGTACTCCAGTTCTTGTATTATTACGAAGGTGGATGTGCGGGAGAAAAGAATTTGTATTCTCCTTTATCCCATGATTCTTGAATCTTTCTATCATCTTATCCATGTAGTGAGATTGAGATAGACTGATTCATCTGGTATTCTTGTGATTTTAATTCCTAAAATTACATCAGCAACCCCCAGATCCTTCATGTCAAAACTGTTGGATAACATTCTTTTAGAGGACTTAATAATTTCAATATTAGTCCCAAGTATCAACATGTCGTCTACATAAAGACAAACAATGATACATGCATTTCTAACTGTTTTAGTATAAACACACTTATCACATTCATTTATAGTGAATCCATCTTTGATCATGACACTATTGAATTTCTCATGCCATTGTTTTGAAGCCTGCTTTAGACCGTATAAGGATTTTACCAATTTACACACTTTGTGTTCTTGTCCCTTGACTATAAATCCTTCAGGTTGCTCTATATATATTTCTTCATTTAATTCACCATTTAAGAATGCAGTCTTGACATCCATTTGATGGATATCTAAGTTATGTAATACTGCAATTGCAATCAACATCCGAATGGAGGTTATTCTTGTTACTGGTGAATACGTATCGAAGTAGTCAAGTCCTTCCTTTTGTCGATAGCCCTTGGCTATTAATCTAGTCTTGTACTTATCGATAGATCCATCGAGTTTTAATTTTCTTTTGAAATTTCACTTACACCCAATTGGTTTACTACCAGGAGGCAAGTTTGTCAATTCTCAAGTATGATTACTTAGTATGGATTCTATTTCGCTATTTATAATTTCTTTCTACATTTGTGCTTCTGGGATAGACATAACCTCTTTATATATTTGAGGCTCGCTTTCAATAACGTATGCTATGAAATCTGGACCAAAAAAATTTGACATTCGAGATGTCCCACTTCTTCTTGGTTCAATTTCCGCATTAACAGTCAGTTTCTCGTGGCTTTCGATCTTGACCGCCATCTCATGTGTTCTTTTCCTAGAAGTCTTATATGTTTCCCGTTTATATAGAAAAATGTCTTTAAAAAACACATCATCTCTAGATTCGATAATCATATTTACATGAATATCTGGTATTTCTAATTTATGAACCTAAAATCTATAGGCACAACTATTCAAGGCATAGCCTATGAATATGCAATTCATAGTTCTTACTTCCAACTTAGTCTTTTTTTAGGTAATGGTGCTAGTACCTTTGCAAGGCACCCTCACATTTTGAGGTAATGGTAGGAAGTTGTCCTTCCATGTCATAACTCAAATGGTATAAGACCAAATTTCTTGTGGGGTACTCTGTTTAGAATATAATTTGCAGTTAACAGAGTTTCCCCCCACAAGTTCTGCGGAGCTCCAGAACTTACGAACATGGAATTGACCATCTCCTTCAAAGTTCTGTTCTTTCGTTAAGAATTCCATTTTATTAAGGAGTATATGATGCTGTAGTTTGATGAATTATACCAAATTTAGTACATAACTCACTAAAATCATTTGATTCATATTCTCCGCCTCGATTGGATTTTAGAATCTTGATATTCTTGCTCAGTTGATTCTCAACTTCGGCTTTATATGTTATAAACATATTCATTGTCTCATCCTTATTGTTTAGAAGATACACATAACAGTATCTTGTACAGTCATCAATAAAAGTAATAAAATATTTTTTTCGCCTCTAGTTGGCATAAACTTCAAGTCATACAGATCGCTATGAATTAACCCTAAAGGTTATGTATTTCGATCAACTGAACGTGGCCTTAACACAAATCTCACACTTGCGAATTTCTTCCAAGTTGAGTTTAGAAATATACCCTAAATTAGACAAGTTTTTTAAAGACTTGTAATTTACATGCCCTAATCTAACATGCCATAAAATAAGAGACTCTAGCAAATAAACAAAAGACTTTTCTTTATTTATAAGCTTAGGGTACAAATACACATACTTTTTATCCACTACTCAACATTGGCTTTAAAAAGACCATCAACAAGATAACCCTTTCCCACATACATCCCATCCTTAGTAAGTACAAGTTTATCTGATTAAAAAATCATTCTAAATCCTTTCTTACTAAGTATTGATCTAGAGATCAATTTCTTGCGGATATCTGGAATATGTAGCACATCGTTCAGAGTAAGCTCTTTCCCAGGTGTCCACTTCAGGATGACCTTTCCTTTTCCCTCAACATTGGAGACGGCTGAGTTTCCCATGAAGAGTTGCTCATCTTGCTCTAGTTTATGATATTCAAAGAATAATAATTTATCAGAGCAGATGTGCCAAGTAGCCCCAGTGTCTACCCACCAATCCTTATTGTTGGTCGTCAGATTCACTTCTGACACCACAGCTGAAAGGCTTGGCGACACATGGTAGGTCAGGTTGGCCTGTGGATGATTCTTCTTATTCTTTTTGAGATGGCTGCGACATTCATTCGTCTTATGCCCCTCTTTGTTGCAGATGTAGCAAGTTTCCTTGAAGCGCATGTTCTTGCCTTCTTGGACCTTACTTTTGTACCCTTGGACAGTCTTCTTCCGCTTTAAGGCTTTGGAAGTAGATGTTTTCCCCTTTGAGTCTTCGATCACATTGGCCTTGGCTTCATAAGAGTTCTTACTGCTCCTTTTCTCGGACTTTCGGTTGTCCTCCTCAATTCGAAGCCTCACAATGAGATCTTCTAACTTCAGCTCCTTGTGCTTGTGCTTCAGGTAGTTCTTGAAATCTCTCCACGCAGGTGAGAGTTTCCCAACAATAGTAGCAACCTGAAAAGTTTCAGGTAGATTTATACCTTCAGCCTCTATCTCGTGCAAGATAAGTTGAAACTCTTGCACCTGACTGATCACAGTCTTGTTGTCCACTATCTTGTATTCTGGAAATCGTCCTACGATGAACTTCTTTGTATCGACATCCTCAGTCTTATACTTCTTATCAAGACTGGCTTATAACTTCTTTGCCGTTGTGATAGAATTGTAGACATTGTAAAGAGAGTCATCCAGTCCATTCAAAATATAGTTTCGGTAAAGGAAGTCACCTTGAGTCCATGCATCGACTGCAAGGACCGAGTCCCAATCAGTTTCGGGTTCTGGTGGATCCTCTCAAGAATTTGGCCAGATGCAAAGTGGTCAAATAGAAGAGCATCTTCTATTTTCACCTCTTGAATTCTGTGCCATCAAATTTTCCTAGCTTCTCCGGCTTCGGGTTAGGAAGTGGAGCAGACATCAAAGTTTGAATCTGCATGTCTGGTGCCTTACTTGAGCTGTCTTGATTAGTCTCAGATATTTTCTGCAAGTTCAAGCAAAACAGGAGTAAGTAACTTCAAGAGATAATTGTCTTAAGATTGTTAGTTTTTAGGATCAATCTGACAACTAATCAATGTCGCCGATCTAATTGGCCAGGTCGGTGAATATTAGGTGGGAGATTTTTCGTTCAATAGAACATTTCTTAATTACAGAACCACCTTTCAATTACCTTCCTTGGTTAAACACCAATTAGACTGGTATAAGTCAGTCTCAATATACTGAATATCAGTATAACCCATGTATAAAGAAAATTAATTCACTTATACAGTACTTGGAGTGAGGTACGCTTATAACGAATCTACTTAAGATAATTATGTCCCCCGCTACGGTGCTAACGGGTTACTGGACGCTGGTCTCCCAAGATACAATACTCCTTCACGATATTCGGATAGTACTACCAAATCGCCGTACGGTGAACCGTAGCTAACCAGTACCTTCACAGGATTATCAAAGCAGCAGGACCAAGATAAATTTCAGGGAGAATATTTATCTTTACTTTGGAGGAACACCCACTGTAGAGAAAGGATAGAGATAGAAGAATATTCTTTTTTGGAAATCACAGATTCAGACAACAATTCTCTTAAAGAATTTGTTAAATTTTCTGAGCCTTCTTTCAGAACGAATCTGTTGGAAGTCACTCCGGAATCCGAGTTGCAGAATTCCCACTCCTATTGGAAGTTACTTCTGAATCCGAGTTGCAGAAGTCCCACTTCGGAATGCAGAGGAAGGAACTTATTTTTCTTTTCTATATTGTTGTTTGTTGTGTTTCTGTGTTCTGAAATGAGAGAAAAGGAGCGCTATTTATAGCTCTACGCGAGGGGTAAATTCGTCCGTTCCTGACTGAACGGTTGCAATGGTTCGGTCTGAACCGTTGCAATGATTCGTTTCAGACAGAAACCACCGAACCATTCGTGGCGGTTTCCTGTCAGCCGTTGTGCAGTTTCGGTACGGATCCGGATAACGGAGCGGGTATGATCCGTTGTAACCCATACCCGTGAGACCCGGTTCAAAAAGAACCGGACCGGGTAGGGAACCCGAACCCGAACCTGACCCGAGCCCGGCTTCGCCGCCGGCGGTGGGGCGCGCGCGCATGGGCAAGGTTTCCCCTAATCGCGCGCAAAAACTCCAAGTACCCAAAGAGCACACCCTTTGTTCCCATTTTTCTCTATTTAAACACTTCAAACCTCCATCCGATGGCCAATGTGGAACTAAATGCTTTTAGCTATCTTTATTCCCCTTTTGATTTTGAATTAGGCAAACTTTAGACTTGAATATCTCATTCACTCGAAGTCAGAATTGAACATGTGCATATACCGCGTTCATCCCCAATGGAAGGAGAACACACTCCAACCATTATCTAATTGATTCTATCAACGGATCTCGCCATAATTTAACTCAAAGATTCACATTTAATTATTCATATTTTTCAACAATTTCTCACAATGAATGGAGATTCAAGGAATTGACACACAAAGAAACTGACTATATAGTGAAAGGTACTTTAGAAAAAACTGCATCAGGATAGGTGAATTAGGTCTTGAACCTTCTATAGCGAAAGTTTTATCGGACTTACTGGCTAATCAGTGAACTAGGTCTTGAACTGTTAGCTGTTAGTGTAAGCTAAGTCAACAAGCTTCACACAGTAACTTTTCAAATCAATTTTGGTTCTCGGTTGTGTCCATTTGGCCCTGGACATTCTTAGTCTCAGAGAGTATCTTTAGGGAATAACAGTCTCCATAGAAATTCTCAAAGAGCCGACCGAACTCTATACTCACATAGGTGATCGTCCTATTAAGAGTAGTCTACTCTACTCCACTTGTTTAATAACAAGATATATGCATCATTAAATCCTTAATCCACTTGTAAAAAGCACTTGTGTACACCTTAGGAATGGATTGGAGTCAAGCTCCTAAGTGCTTACTTGCTGAGTCAATCATAACTAGTTTTTTCACTTGAACTTAGTCTATGGGATCTCCAGTCGCTAAGTGAGGTTTCCATTAAGCTGACTCGATAAGGTTAGGCTTTTAGACCCATTCCCTTCAATGCGTAGTTTATACGCTCTCCACTTAAACCTTTGATAAGCGGATCCGCTAAATTATCTTTTGATGAGACAAAGTCAATAGAGATAATTTCATTTCAGAGCAACTGCTTAACGGTATTATGTCTACGACGAATATGTCTAGACTTTCTATTGTATATAAAATTTTGTGCCCTAAATATAGCTGCCTATTATCGCAGTGTATGCATATAGCGGGCACTGGCTTTTACCATAATGGTATATCTTTCAAAAATTATCTAAGCCATTCTGCTTCTTATCCGGGCTTATCTAAGGTTATGAATTCTGATTCCATAGTGGAACGGGTAATACTGTTTGTTTAGAAGATTTTCAAGATACCGTTGCTCCTCCTAGAGTAAATACGTATCCGCTAATTGATTTTGATTTTTCAGAATCTGCAATCCAATTAGCATCACTGTATCCTTCACGTACAGGTGGATACTGTCCATATCTCAAGGTAATTTCTTAGTATGTGATACGTAACCTAATACTCGTAGTAGAGCAATCCAATGATCATCACTAGGTTACTAGTGTATCTACTTAACTTGCTTACACCGTAAGCAATATCGGGTCTAATGTAATTCATTGAATATATTAGACTTCTGATAATCTCAGAATACTCCAGCTGGCGTACTCCAGTTCATGTATTCTTACGAAGGTGGATGTGCGGGAGAAAAGAATTTATATTCTCCTTTATCCCATGATTCTTGAATCTTTCTATCATCTTATCCATGTAGTAAGATTGAGATAGACTGATTCATCTGGTATTCTTGTGATTTTAATTCCTAAAATTACATCAGTAACCCCCAGATCCTTCATGTCAAAACTGTTGGATAACATTCTTTTAGAGGACTTAATAATTTCAATATTAGTCCCAAGTATCAACATGTCATCTACATAAAGACAAACAATGATACATGCATTTCTAACTGTTTTAATGTAAACACACTTATCACATTCATTTATAGTGAATCCATCTTTGATCATGACACTATTGAATTTCTCATGCCATTGTTTTGGAGCCTGCTTTAGACCGTATAAGGATTTTACCAATTTACACACTTTGTGTTCTTATCCCTTGACTATAAATCCTTCAGGTTGCTCTATATATATTTCTTTATTTAATTCACCATTTAAGAATGCAGTCTTGACATCCATTTGATGGATATCTAAGTTATGTAATACTGTAATTGCAATCAACATCCGAATGGAGGTTATTCTTGTTACTGGTAAATACGTATCGAAGTAGTCAAGTCCTTCCTTTTGTCGATAGCCCTTGGCTATTAATCTAATCTTGTACTTATCGATAGATCCATCGAGTTTTAATTTTCTTTTGAAAATTCACTTACACCCAATTGGTTTACTACCAGGAGGCAAGTTTGTCAATTTTCAAGTATGATTACTTGGTATGGATTCTATTTCGCTATTTATAACTTCTTTCTACATTTGTGCTTCTGGGATAGACATAGCCTCTTTATATATTTGAGGCGTGCTTTCAATAACGTATGCTATGAAATCTGGACCAAAAAATTTGACATTCGAGATCTCCCACTTCTTCTTGGTTCAATTTCCGCATTAACAGTCAGTTTCTCGTGGCTTTCATCCTTAAACGCCATCTCATGTGTTCTTTTCCCAGAAGTCTTATATGTTTCCCGTTTATATGGAAAAATGTCTTCAAAAAACACATCATCTCTAGATTCGATAATGATGTTTACATGAATATCTGGTATTTCTAATTTATGAACCTAAAATCTATAGGCACTACTATTCAAGGCATAGCCTATGAATATGCAGTTCATAGTTCTTGCTTCCAACTTAGTCTTTTTTTAGGTAATGGTGCTAGTACCTTTGCAAGGCACCCTCACATTTTGAGGTAATGGTAGGAAGATGTCCTTCCATGCCATAACTCAAATGGTATAAGACTAAGTTTCTTATGGGGTACTCTATTTAGAATATAATTTGCAGTTAACAGAGCTCCCCCCACAAGTTCTGCGGAGCTCTAGAACTTACGAGCATAGAATTGACCATCTCCTTCAAAGTTCTGTTCTTTCATTCAGCAATTCCATTTTATTGAGGAGTATATGATGCTGTAGTTTGATGAATTATACCAAATCTAGTACATAACTCACTAAAATCATTTGATTCATATTCTCCGCCTCGATTGGATTTTAGAATCTTGATATTCTTGCTCAGTTGATTCTCAACTTCGACTTTATATGTTATAAACATATTCATTGTCTCATCCTTATTGTTTAGAAGATATACATAACAGTATCTTGTACAGTCATCAATAAAAGTAATAAAAATTTTTTCGCCTCTAGTTGGCATAAACTTCAAGTCACACAGATCGCTATGAATTAACCCTAAAGGTTCTGTATTTCGATCAATGGAACGTGGCCTCAACACAAATCTCACACTTGCGAATTTCTTTCAAGTTGAGTTTAGGAATATATCTTAAATTAGACAAGTTTTTTAAAGGCTTGTAATTTACATGCCCTAATCTAGCATGCCATAAAATAGGAGACTCTAGCAAATAAACAAAAGACTTTTCTTAATTTATAAGCTTAGGGTACAAATACACATACTTTTTATCCACTACTCAACATTGGCTTTAAAAAGACCATCAACAAGATAACCCTTTCCCACATACATCCCATCCTTAGTAAGTACAAATTTATCTGATTAAAAAATCATTCTAAATCCTTTCTTACTAAGTATTGATCTAGAGATCAAATTCTTGCGGATATCTGGAATATGTAGCACATCGTTTAGAGTAAGCTCTTTCCCAGATGTCCACTTCAGGATGATCTTTCCTTTTTCCTCAACCTTGGAGATGGCTGAGTTTCCTAAGAAGAGTTGCTCATCTTACTCTAGTTTATGATATTCAGAGAATAATAATTTATCAGAGCAGATGTGCCGAGTAGCCCAAGTGTCTACCCATCAATCCTTATTGTTGGTCGTCAGATTCACTTCTGACACCACAGCTGAAAGGCTTGGCGACACATGGTAGGTCAGGTTGGCATGTAGATGATTCTTCTTGTTCTTTTTGAGATGGCTGCGACATTCATTCGCCTTATGCCCCTCTTTGTTGTAGATGTAGCAAGTTTCCTTGAAGCGCATGTTCTTGCCTTCTTGGACCTTGCCTTTGTACCCTTGGACAGTCTTCTTCCACTTTAAGGCTTTGGAAGTAGATGCTTTCCCCTTTGAGTCTTCGATTACATTGGCCTTGGCTTCATAAGAGTTCTTACTGCTCCTTTTCTCGGACTTTCGGTTGTCCTCCTCAATTCGAAGCCTCACAATGAGATCTTCCAACTTCAGCTCCTTGTGCTTGTGCTTCAGGTAGTTCTTGAAATCTCTCCATGCAGGTGGGAGTTTCCCAACAATAGTAGCAACCTGAAAAGTTTCAGGTAGATTCATATCTTCAGCCTCTATCTCGTGCAAGATAAGTTGAAACTCTTGCACCTGATTGATCACAGTCTTGTTGTCCAGTATCTTGTATTCCGAAAATCGTCCTACGATTAACTTCTTGGTATCGACATCCTCAGTCTTATACTTCTTATCAAGACTGGCTCATAACTTCTTTGCCGTTGTGATAGGATTGTAGACATTGTAAAGAGAGTCATCCAGTCCATTCAAAATATAGTTTCGGTAAAGGAAGTCACCTTGAGTCCATGCATCGACTGCAAGGACCGAGTCCCAATCAGTTTCGGGTTTTGGTGGATCCTCTCAAGAATTTGGCCAGATGCAAAGTGGTCAAATAGAAGAGCATCTTCTATTTTCACCTCTTGAATTCTGTGCCATCAAATTTTCCTAGCTTCTCCGGCTTCGGGTTAGGAAGTGGAGCAGACATCAAAGTTTGAATCTGCATGTTTGGTGCCTTACTTGAGATGTCTTGATTAGTCTTAGACATTTTCTGCAAGTTCAAGCAAAACAGGAGTAAGTAACTTCATGAGATAATTGTCTTAAGATTTTTAGTTTTTAGGATCAATCTGACAACTAATCAATCACCTTATCATTCACGACCCGCTGACGTATCTTGAGATACCTCACATCAATTGTGATACCTGTGATCCTTAGCGAGATGAATCACACTCTGGCTATTGGAATGAACCCAAAATAAATATCTCAACTAATCCTTTCAACCACAAAGCTTCCTTTGACGCCTCAACTACAGACTCTGGCTCTGTCGTTAAAAGAGCAATTGTATCTTCAACTTTGCCTTCCAACTAATGATGCACTCAGTTACTGTGAACACATAGCCCGTCGTAGATTTTCGCTGATCAAGATCTCCTGCATAATCTCCATCAACATAGCCTTGTAGTAAACTAGCATTTCCCATTTTCAATTTTTGAAACACTAAGCCTAGTCTCGCAATCCCTCGCAGATATTGTAGCACCCACTTTACTGCTTCCCAATATTGCTTTCCTGGATTTGATATGAACTGACTTACTATACTAACTGCATAGGTCAAGTCAGGCTTAATGTAGACCATAACGTACATGAGTGATCCCATTGCACTAGCATATGGTACTCGAGGTATTTTCTTCTCCTCTTTCGGTGATTGCTTGGAGGATAATTTGAAGTAAACTGCTAAAAGAGTGGTGACTGGTCTTACTTCTGTCATGTTGAATCTCTCTTACACCTTGAGAATATAGTTCTTCTGGGATAGCCAAAGTGTGACTGTGTTTTTGTCTCGAGTGTCTCCATACCTAAGATCCTTTTGGCTTCTCCTAAATCCTTTATGTCAAATTTCTTCTTGAGCTGAGTTTTAAGCTTCTAAACATGTATTTTGCTTCTCGCAAAAATCAGCATATCATCCACATATAACAGCACATATGTCGAACCATCACTCTGCTTGAAATAAACACAATTATCATACTCACATCGGTTGTATTTGGTCTTGATCATAAAAAAGCCGTACCGTTTGTATCACTGCCTGGGAGACTGCTTAAGTCCATAGAAGAACTTTTTTAGAAGATACACCTTGTTTTCTTTACTTTCCTGAATATAACCTTCAGGTTGTTTCATGTATATCTCCTCCTTCAGTTCAACACGCTGAAACGATGTTTTAACATCTATCTGCTTCAACTCTAGATCAAACTGAAGAACTATTGCCAAAAACATCCAAATAGATGTATGCTTGACTACAGGAAAAAGAAATCTCATTGTAGTCAATACCCTCCTTCTAGCATATCCCTTGGCAACTAACATTCCCTTGTACTGCTCATTATTTTTCTTGCGAAAGACCCATCTGTAACCTATTGCCTTAGAGTTTTTTGAAAGATCGACTAATGTCCATATTTGATTTCTATCTAAAGACTCCATCTACTGCTATATGGCTGTAATCCACTTGTTGTGATCATCTGCCTCGATTGCTTCCCTGTAACTGTCAGGTTCTTCTGTTTCTGTTACTAATGCGAAAGAGACATGATCATCGTCCCAGCTATATCTTGTTGGTGGCACTGTAACTCTGACTGACCGCCTCAACGGTCTATATTGCTCTTGAGTAGCCTCCTGGTTGTCTCCATCTGAATCTGAGGAGTCTTCTTTTGACCCTCAAGTCCTTTAGGGCTCTCTTAGAACTCAACTTCTTTTTCCTGAGTGTCTGCTGAACTGTCTGAAGCTCCACCTTGTGCTTTATCCTCCATCTCTGATTTTTCTCGCAACATTGATTCTTTGTTAAAGACCACATCTCTGCTAGTAAAGGCGCTCCTTTTCTCGAGATTCCAAAGTCTGAAACCCTCGACTCTTTTGGTGAACTCGATGAAGATAAACTTCTTAGACTTGGACTCCCATTTGTTCCTTTTCTGATTATCAACCAAACTATATGCTGGGCAACCAAAAATTCGTAAGGTTGAATAGTGCACAGATACTCCTCACCATATCTCCCCTGGGATCTGAAGATTAATAACTATTGATGGTGACATGTTTATTAGATAACTCGCATGATTCACCACCTCTGCCCAAAATCCTTCTGATATGTCAGCCTGTATTCTGATACTGCGAGCACGCTCTGTAAGTGTCCGAATCATGCGCTCTGCTACTCCGTTTTGTTCTGGTTGTCCTGGAATATTTAACTGGTGTTTGATGCCCTTACTTGCTAAGTAGTCTTTGAATTCTTTGGAGGTATACTCACTCTATTGTCGGACCTAAGACTTTCACCTTTTGTCTTGTCTGATTTTTCACCAAAGTTTTCCACTCCTTGAACTTCTGAAATACTTCTGATTTTTGCTTCAAGAAGTATACCCAAACTTTTCTTGAAAAATTATCTATGAAAGTAACATAGGATCTATCACCTCCAATGGATGTTACTGGCGAAGACTCCCACACATCCGTGTGTATAAGATCTAACAAACTCTTTTCTTGTGCTAAGATGTAGAGAAAGCTACTCTACGTTGCCTGCCTATAATGCAAACTTTGCAAATATCAAATTTGTAATATTTGATACTTGGTGGAATCCTCCTTTTATGCAGGACTTGAAGACATTGCTCGCTCATGTGTCTAAGACGCATGTGCCAAAGTCTTATAGTATCCTCCTTCTCTGTTACTATTGAAGTCACCAATAATAATGCTTATGTCAACTTCTACAAGTTTGCCATCCCTTCTCCTTTAAGGATCGTCATAGAGCTTTTAGTAACTTTGATTCCTCCATCTGTACCAGTAAACTTGTACCCTTAAGCTTCCAAAGCTCCCAACGAGAGAAGATTCTTTTTTAAATTCGGAACGTGTCGAACATTCGTGAGGGTTTGAACCTGTCCATCAAATATCCTCATACGGATGTTACCGATGCTAACAGTCTTACACACGACATCGTTTTCCATCAGGACAGAGCCTCCATCATAAGGCTTATAAGTTTTGAACCACTCCCTTTTAGGCACATGTGGTATGTGCACCCCGAGTCAAATAACTAAGCATCTGAGTATTTACCTTTTCCTGACTCAGTCGTCAAGACGTCACATGAATCCTCATCTGCTTCTTTGACAAGCCCGGCTTGATCTGACTTTTAACTGGTACTAGCCCCATCAGAATCTTTGCCACTTTTCCTCTTCAGTATCTTCTTGCATTTCATATAATTTTCTTGATGTGCCTTGGTTTCTTGTAAAAGTAGTAAGAGAAACTATTAGAAACCTATGGATCCCTTTTGAGTCCCCTACTCTTTGATCTTCCCCTTTAGCCCTTGACAAACAATCCTGAGGCCTCCTCCGTATAATCTGTCTTCTTCATCAACTCGTTGTTGTGGAGCATCTGCCTAATATCTTCTAACTTTAAGGTGTCCTTACCATACATGATGGTTGTTGCCAAGTGGTCATAACTTGATGGAAGAGAAGAGAGTAACAAAAGAGTTTTGTATTCTTCTTCTAACTTAACCTCTAAAGCTAACACGTCGCTTAAAATTTTATCAAAAGCATTGAGATGTTGCAGAATAGATGTACCTTCTTCATCTAAAGGCTGTATAACTGCTTCTTCATGAAGAGCTTATTCGACAAACATTTTGTCATGTAAAGGCTCTTTAGCCTACACCATGACCAGTAGTTGTCTCCTCGTTCAAGACATTGTAGAGAATCTCATCTGATAGGCATAGTATGATCGTCGCTATTGCACGAAAGTCAATATCGTTCCACTCATCATCCTCCATCTTCGATAGTTTCTTCTCAATACCAAATAGGGCCTTGTATGTGCCCTCCTTCACGAGCAGTGATATTACTCGTATCTTCCACAATAGGAAGTTAGACTTCCCGTCAAATTTCTCCATCTCGAACTTGGTTGTCGTGGTCATCTTACTAGCTATCGCTCTGATATCAATTGTTGATAATCTACCACCAATCAAATAACATAGAAACACCGAGTTAAAGACTCAGCAGCAGCAGCGGAGCGTAGAAGATCTACCACTAGTAAGTAATCACCACACAACCAAAGAACACAAGATTTAACGTAGTTCGGTAATGTGCCTACGTCCACGGGAAGAGGGGAGAAATCTTTATTGAAAACAGATAAGAAAATATAAGAGTTACAAGGTCTCTCTTTTACAACTCTCAATAGTGGAATTCTAGAATTTCTCTTGAATTCTTAACACACCTTTAAAAGGCCACCACTAAGGGGTTTATATAGGCACCTAAGATGATGCTAGTCCAACACGAACTCAAATCAGCACCTCCTCAGAGAAATAGGAAACTCATATCCAAATCAAAATAGGAGACAGATCTGTAATAGAAAACTGCCAAAACCTGAATTCTTGTTTAATGAATATTAGAGCAGATCCGTATTAAGAAACTGCCAAAACCTGAATTCTCCTATTTTGATTTGGAGATATAAGTTTCCTATTTCTTTGAGGAGGAGAGAAATCTTTATTGAAAACAGAGAAGAAAATATAAGAGTTATAAGATCTCTCTTTTACAACTCTCAATAGTGAAATTCTATAATTTCTCTTGAATTCTTAACACACCTTCAAAAGGTCACCACCAAGGAGTTTAAATAGGCTCCTAAGATGATGCTAGTCCAACACGAACTCAAATCAGCACCTCCTCAGAGAAATAGGAAACTCATATCCAAATCAAAATAGGAGACATATCTGTATTAGAAAACTATCAAAACCTAAATTCTTCTTCAATGAATATGAGAACAGATTCGTATTAAGAAACTATTAGAACCTGAATCCTTCTCCAATAAATATGAGGCACTACAAATACTAACACAGACTTGATACTTAGGTGTACAACCCTTGCTTAAGTGCAAAGGAGCAAGCCGTTGCAGCAATCCACAATCCTCGTATACTTACCACAGGGTAAGAAAACTAAGATTTGCATCTACAGAACTATTGCCATTGTAACTCTGCATGTCAGCATACTCTACACCATATCCCCAGTTAGAGCCCGTACCACATGCACGGTAGAAGAGTCCGGACATGGTACGAGGAAGTTTGTTTCTATGTTGAGCTTCAGAAATCAAGGCATACCATGTCTTGGAGACACATCTGCATCGGAGAAGGGATTTTACATGAGGAGTCTGTTTGGTTGTCGTAACTGGCCGTAATTCGTAGTTGTAATTGGTAAAGTGTTTTACAATTGTTAATGAGTTACATGTATGTAAATTTTACAGTGTTTGGTTGGTAATATAAAATTGTAAAGTAGGAAAGTGTATTGTACTTTACGGTGTTTGATTGTCGTAATGTATAAGTCGTAAGTGAAAAAATTGACCACAAAATTAACTATTTGGTGATTTTAAAAGTTTTAATACTGCAAATAAATATTAAAAAAGTTAAATATTAAAAAAATTTAATATTAATATAAAAAATATTACAAATTTGTATGACCACAAAATTAACTGTAACTGGGCTGTAAGTGAGTAGTAACTGGGTTGCAAGTGAGTGTTAGTTGAGTTACGTAAGTCTTTTACAAATTACGGTCCAAACAAACGCCGTAGTTGTAACTGGGTAGTAAGTCATTTACGAATTATGGAGTTTTACGTGAAACAAACGGCCCCGAGGTGGAGACTGGATCTCGATCACTAGATCATCTGTGAGCTTGTTAACAGGAGGGGAATTTCTGATGCAGTCCATATTCCAGTGGTGGAATCAATCATACAATGTTCTACGAAAACATATGGACAGAGAACCACTGGCTTTATAACATGCCTAGTGTCTTGGAAATTAACCATGGCCTTGGTTAGTGGATCAAATTGTAAAAGATAATATATAATAATAACAATAATCTTTTGTCTAGCACACTGAGAAAAAAATATGGGGTCTATAGTTTGAAAACTCTCAACTATTTTATTGCATAAAAACAATTGTTACAAATTAAAATTACACCTCGCATAAAAACAATGATGATGAATAGATTATAATTTCTCATTCTTCATTCCAAATATACTCTTAAAATTTTATTGACTTTAGCCTAATTATAGCCAAGTTTTGATAATTGTCATTTCTTCTTGTTCTAAACTCCCGACAACCGAGAGAGTGGTCGAAAGACTTGAAAGTCGAAATCCTAATTTTCTCGTCAATACACTTCACCGTTCAACTGACTGGCTTGTTGTTCGGTACTCACGTAGAGTTGTTGGTTGCGGACTGAGAGATGTGAGAGGATTGAGTTTGGAATTTGAAATTAGTGGAGACAAGAGTCACTGGCTGCAGACTAACAATGCTCTAAGAGAGAGAGATGATTGGTGTATTGGCAGTGTGGATTGATTGAGTAGCTTATTGGGTTAAAGGGAATCAAGTGGGGTGCCCTGTTCTTTTTTTTTTTTTTTCATCTCTCTTGTAGAGGAATGAGTAGCCTATTGAGTGTTTTTTTTTGTGAGCCAGGGCATAGCACTGACCTTGGTTGTACTTGATTTGAATTTTGGTATGCAGATCAACCAGAGAAGGTGAAGAGTCCGACTAATTGGCTTTGATTTTATCCAAAGCACAGTTTTGACCTGACAAATGGCTCTGGCCAGCTGTGGTGATTCTGGATTTAGTGTTTTGAATTTATTTCCTCTTGCCTTTGTTCATATGGATGCTATCTCTAAGCCTAGGAAAATTCAATCTTACTGTTTTCAGATTGATATCACTTCCCACGAAGAAAAAGAGATTGTTTCCTTCCCCAGATCTACATTTCTCTCTAGATATTCCAATTATGTTATCTATCCAAATTAGCAATTCTAGACTCTGGAACTGCAATTTCTGGTTAATTGGATAGAGCAAACTCAGATTCATACAACAAATATTTAATATAACGATAATGACAATAGAAAATCTTAATTAAAATATATGTTAAACAGATTTGAAGGGGATTTCATTGTTTACATAAAAAGGAAAAAGAAATTGCTTCTCAGATATGGACAATAGAGAGCATGCTAATTCGGCATGATTGATAATACTTGACTTATCATGCAAAAAAAAAAAAATGAAAGGCTATTTGATGCAGAACTAATTTAAAATAGGAATAAAGATAATTTTTGATTAATTCAGGAATCGGCACACAGGTGATCTTTCACTCACTCTCACAAATCAGCATGCAAGAGACTTAAAAACAATGCAAATCGAAATGCAAAGCATAAGAGATTTTAAATTGATTTCACTGAACTATTTAACCCAATAATCCCCCTACAAAAGGAGTCTCCCCTATCCTAATCGATGTGGAACTAAAAGCAACTACTAAAAAGAGAAAATGTTAGCTCAAAGGCCCTTCACCTTAGTTTTGATGATGACTAACTTATGAAGTTAAGATACTAATGATCTTGTATTTATATAGTTTTTAGTTATTGATTAAGATCTTAGTACGTGTTAGGATTCAAAGTCAAGTTTTGTAGCTAATACATGTTGATTCAAGAGCTCACACGTCAAAATCGCATCTAGTATTCGAGATGGAGTCAAGCTCATTTAGATCAAGTTTGGATCGAGTAGTCTTGGAGATGAATATCAACAAGAAGACTTCGGTTTAGGTTTGTTTAGTTTTATTTAGATCTTGTGTAAAGATAGTTCAACTTTGATTTGCTCAAGTATATACACACACAAAAGTTCAATAATTTTGGTTTTGGTTAACCTTTCAGATTTTCAAGAATATATCTTTCGATTTCATAAATGATAGAATCAAAACAAGTTTACATAGTTTATATGTATGTTGGATTTCATCTATATGCATATATTCTTCATATGTTTAGAAAAACTTATTTTGATGTATTTAGTTCATGGTTTCATGTTTTGTTTTTATCAAAACTTATTTTAGATTTAATGTCAAAAATAAAGATATATCATTTATATATGTATTGGATTCTATCTATACATATTATGCTTCAAATGTGTTAAATATCTTGTTTTTATAGTTGTATAAATTTTGGAAAAATTATTTTTCATTTTGAAGTTGAAAAATACAGTATTCTGTTTAAGCTTTAATTTTCATGCCTCAAAAATTCAAATAGTTTGTAATATATTGTTACACCCTGCTTCCCAAAATACGTGGAAACGAAGTCGCGACGAAGGTCGGCGACGTATATACGCGAGAAAATACCCCACGCATACACGCTAAGCCTAAAGTAACCTGAAGAAGCTATTAAAAATCTACTATGATAAATTAATATCACTGCAATATGACATATAAATATCTAACACAATGATAACAGATGAATACAGGAAAGAAATGGCAACTAGATGCAATAAAGATAGAATCAGAAAATAACATGAATAAAATAGCAAGAATACCTATAATCAAGAAAAGAGAGATTCCCGCTCTTCGTAACGCGTACGATCACACGAACACCTAAACAACATAAGAAGGTGTCCAAAAATCCCTGGACGTGCGAATCCAGGGTCGTCAGAAGCGACCTAATGAGTGTGTGTAAAAAGGACTGCTCGTGCATATAAATAATGTGCATAGAATGATAACAAGATAACTGCAAATATAGGATAACTAAATAACATGATAAACAAACAACTGAATAACAATAACATGAATAAGCGTGCAGATAAAAGACAAGTAAAACAACTGTAAACGAACAACTGATGTCATAAGGTATAACCTAGAATATGTCACTAGTTTGATGTACAATCATATATCTATCATAGTTTATACATGATATACAGTCAGGTGATCACAGTTAGTCACAATACATTAACAGTTTATCATTATTAATTATGTCAGCGAATACCAATTGTCACATGTAATAGACGCATCCTATACTACGCCTACCACACATGCCAATCGAGGTCCTCAGTTATTGAAACTGATCGGTTGGAGACATTGTCTGTGTTTTAGGTGGGTCCCGTGCATACCCGGGACCACGGCCCAGACTCCTGGCGCTGAATCAGAACCTACCGCAAGGTAGTCAGGAACATGTATAACAGGAACAGGTACATGTATAACATGTATAACAGGAATAGGACGGGGTGCCAGTCACCCCACGGGAACCCTACAGTGGAACCCTCTTTCGGCTGCGCAACCTAAATTCTAAGTCCACCCAAAATACAGATGCCGTCTCCTCCATCAATCTCCCAAATCCCAGTGTAAGTTGTTTAATATCATGTTATTAGTTTATCATGATTACTTAATGTGCATGTTACTTGAATCACTGGGATAACTCGGTGGTAGTCACGGTAACAATATCAACTGTAATCAGGATACCGGTATAACATGAATATATAATATCAATGAACAGGATACCGGTATAACAGGAATATGTAACAAGTATAACATGAAGGTGTCGTTACCGTGTAACAATATTTTCCCAGCAATTAAGTAACATGGACAATAGTATCAGGTAGATATCATCTATAAATAATCAAGTTTCTCATGTAAATCAAAATATTCAGTATGAGTAATAACCTACTGTCATGAATAGAATAATCCGGGCAATGTATATAACTAACTCATATCCTCATAGTCATCGATATATCCATCCTCTAAGTCATCAATAAATCAGATCGATCAATAGCTGTCATAAAACTCCGAACATGTAATATAGTCACCGATATATCTAAAGCTCAATAACTGAAATAAATACAAGTTCTGATACATCTAATCAAATCCTCATATTTTAATTTGATCTAGATTATCACACACTTTCACTCTATCAAGGTCAATCACAGGATCCCAAAGTCAAGTAATATATCAAGTATACATATTTAAAAATCCATCAAGCCAGATCAAGTCAGCCCAATCAACATCTATTCCTCAACCCCCAAGTCAACTCAAATCTAATCTAGTTTACCGACAGGTTCAAGTCCAAAATTTCATTTTATCAATAAAGATCTCCTATTTATTAGATCATTAATATCCCAATCAATCAAAATCATAACTAAGCAGTGTAACATCCTCGATCAATATAGAGTCTAGATCACCTCTACATCTAATAGTCAATATTAATAAGATCATCAATATATCAATCAAACTCACCAATGCGATCATCCAAAATAATAGCTCCTAACAGTCCAGAAGTCAGTCTCATCGTATACACTAGAGTCAAGGGTATCATTTTCACACATATCTATGCATCAGTAAAACAGTCTATCAATAAACTAACATCATGTTTAACATGTCCTCAATATCCAAAAGAGTTCTAATCAGAATAATCATCAAACAATTCATCCGACAAATACTATACATAAAATATGAGTCTCTAACCTCAATCACGAGTCAATCCTCAAGATCAATATATTTATATTCTAAGATTATCACAACTAGATTAGTTACAAGATTAAATCCAGTCTACAGTATATCCATACTAGGCCTAAGCCAATAACGGTCATCTACCAACACATGAAATGACGCTGATACAAGCTCCTATCTACTACGTAAATAAAGTGAACAATCATGGATGTCTCATGAAGTAGTACGAGTAATCAAACGGGTAAAATATAACAAAAACTCACATGAAATGATAAGTGTAACATGTAAATGAATACTGACAACGATAAATAAGGAAGTGCACAAGAACGAACACTCACATGAAATGACGCGGTTTTGGAACCGAATCGTCGTCTGTTCTTCACTGCACGAACTGGTAATGATCTACAGATCATCTCATGAATCGGTCTTTAAATCGCCTGTGCATCGGGTCCAGAATGGATACAAATCCGAATCTCTAGTTACCGAGTTCGGATCGTCCGAGCGAGTCCGAAACGCTATAACACGCAGCCAAACATGCAAATATACACTTAACATACTCCCTAGTGTAAGTACATCTAGAGGGGGTGAATAGGTGTACGGCTAATCTAATGAACAAAATGCGAAAATTAAAACTTAATTGCAACACACTTAGTGTAACCAACGAGTGTAGCCGAATTCCCGATGAAGGGCTCTAGACTAACTCCTCTTGATTCCTCTGAAT
This sequence comes from Agave tequilana, assembly GCA_038442645.1. Taxonomy (NCBI): domain Eukaryota; kingdom Viridiplantae; phylum Streptophyta; class Magnoliopsida; order Asparagales; family Asparagaceae; genus Agave; species Agave tequilana. The sequence goes on along the minus strand of JAVJIF010003462.1, from coordinate 180,039 downwards.
AAAAGTTGAGGTGCTATATGAAGCTCACACAAACAATCACAACCAAGCATATAAGTATGATATGACAATATAAATCAATGCAAGGCACAATATAAAAGAGAGAGAGTTAGAGAAAGTGGATCAATCTCAAACACACGGATATGTTTCGAGGTTCGAGCACACAGCTCTACGTCCCCGCCTTCACACAGAAGTATTTCCACTAACTTGTCCACACAGGACTCCCACACAAGGAACCTCCAATGAGGATTTGGGGCAATACAATAACTGGTAGTACATAACTCCTCTCTCTCAATTACAACACAACCTCTACACTTAGAGGTTAGGCACAAAGCCACTCAAACACAATCACCTCACACTTGAGGGATGGGCACAAAGCCAAACAACCAATCAACCTCTCACTAGAGGGATAGGGCACAAAAGCCACCACTCCAACAATCAACCTTTACATAAGAGGAATATCACAAATAAGGAGGGTTTACAACTTGGTGATCAAAAGACCACAAACAACTTCTTTCTCACTAAACAAAGATCCTAATAGATTGGTAGATATGATAAGCTCAAGTGAGAAAATAAAGTGTTTGAAAATGAAAACAAAAAAAAAACACTTGGGAAAAATCATAAGATAGATATTGAAATAGAGATCAAAAACCAATTCCCAAATACTCTCTTTTTCTTTGAATTTTTCAATAATTTAAAACAAATGAAGATAGATCTTTTGAACCCAAAACTCTTTTGAAAACTTGTAGTAAAACAATAGAGAAGATCAGAATTTTTGGCTCTTAAAAACTTGTTAAGAAACAATTTCAAATGGGGTATTTATAGCCCCCATAAAAATTCTGCCCGTTGGCAGCTGACAAGGTCAAAAATGACCTTCCGGTCGACCGGCCATTCGACTGGCCAATGGTTAAAATTTGACCGTTGAGCCCTCCGGTCGACCGCCCAGTCGACCGTGCCAGATCCAGAGAGCAATTGCTCTCTAGCCGGTCAACCGCTCGGTCGACCGGGCCAAGCCTCCAGTCGACCGCCCCCACCCGAGAGTGGGGCACTTGTAGTCGGTCGACCGCTCGGTCGACCGGCCAAACAAGCTGGCCTGCGTGCACGTCCTTATGCACGTCGGTCGACCGGTCCGGTCGACCGACCACTGGTCCGGTCGACCGTCCCAGTTGACCGTCAGGGCTTGGCAGATCTGGTTAAAGGATTTAAAACTTGGGTTTTTTTTTATCTAATTAAATCCCATAAAATCTCTAAAAATCCACAAAAATAGTTTCAGTATAATACTTTGATATACAAACATGTTTGAGTAAAATCAAACCATGTTACAAACATTTTGAACTATTTTTGTAACTTAGAAATTTTGTCGAAAACCAAAATCCATATTTTTCAAAACTTGGATTTTTGAATTAAAAAATCATTTTGTCCAAAACTCATCCAAATACAAAAACATGATATTGAAACAACTTTGAGGCATATATTATATGGATATAATCTAATATACATATAAAGATATAATTTAATGTTTTTGACATTAAATCCAAAAATAAGTTTTGTTAAAATACGAAAACTCTAAACTTATGAAATAGACTATCAAACTAAGTTTGTTTAAATAGTTGAAGCATACATGTATATAGATCAAATCTAATATACATTAAACCATGTAAACTTGTTTTGATTCTATCTATTCATGAAAATCAAGATCGGTTAAATCGAAAACCGAAAACCAATAAACATGAAAATTGTGTGTGTTGTGAACTTGAGCATATCACACTATCTAATCTTTTAACAAATGGATCTAAACTAACTATTCTAAATAATGTACCGAAGTCTTCTTGTAGAGCGCCGTCTCCAAGTCGACTCGATCCAAACGTGATCCACCAAGCTTGACTCCAACGAGTGCTAGATATGAACTTTGACGCTTGGGCTCTTGAATCACCATGTGAAAGCTCCAAAACACCTTTGTTGAAGCTAATCACCTACTAATATCTTGGATAAATATCTGAAACTAAACATCATAAGATTATTAGTAAACTATAACTATCATCAAAACTAGAGTGGAAGGCCTCTGGGCCAACAATCTCCCCCTTTTTTATGATGACAAAACTCATGGAGTTATATATGCATGGATTAAAGTTAAGCTTCAAAGAAGCTCCCCTTAACTCATGCATATAGATAATAGTTTAGACAAAATAGACATATACATGAAGCTAAACATTCACATGAAAATATGTACAAAATGGGAATACAAGTCAAATGTATGAGTCATCAAAACTAGGCTATACTAGTACATCTAATAAGTACAAATGAGCATTCAAGCACAAACACATAATAATCTATTTGTGGCTCACTAGTTATACAAGTATATATCCAAGTTTTAATGAAAACTAACATCTAAACATGTAATCAAAATATGAAGCATAGAAATCAAAACAAAAACTCATATGATCATTATGGCAAATGCACATGCATTAGATTTAGGACATACACATTAGTTAAACTAAAGTGAGAACACTAAATATGGGTCCATATAAACATGAGTGTCTCAAATACTAATCATGCATGTCATAGGACTAATAAACATGGCATATGACATAATGAACATTAAAACAAGACATGCTGTAAATGAATGATCTAAAAGCATGCAAACATAAATAAGGAGTAAGAGATAGTTACCAAAATCATGAGGGCAATTCTCCATGTCTCCAAAGCAAGGTGGTCCTCCCACCAAACTCCCCTTGAAAGTGATGCATCCAAATAGTCCTCTTTAAGCTCAGAACGCATTCACCTCAAGGCACCATCGCTCTCACGTCATATGAGAGCCCACACCTACATCAAATAATATTGGGGTGGTCTTTGGTACCCATACTCTTTTGGGTCCATGGGGTTAGCTCATTTCCTAACTCAAACAAATTTAGTTGCTAAATTTACATCATGTATCTTATCATAGCAAAATTTAGCAAGGTGACCCTTACGTTCACAATGTGTACAAGTGTACACATGAGCATACGTCGTGTTATGGGAGTGAGCGTGGGAAGCATGTGTATGTCGTGGTTTGTGTGCATGCATAGGAGGAATTTGTTTCTTTTGAAACATAGATTCCAAACGTGTATGATTCAAAGCGCAATGGCTCAAAGTGGAGCCCAAATAATCCACACTCTTCTTTAACAAACAAATATCATTATCAATCCTAGAAGAAGAGGGCATGCAATAGGTGAGCTAGAATGTGAAGCTACACTAGCATGGCAAACATAAGAATCTAAATCATTTTCAAAGAAACATTTTCATTAGACATCACATCCAATTCCTTTGAAATAGAAACAAATTTCATTTTTAAAGATTCATTTTCTTTTACAACAAAATCAAGTTTTAAAGACAAGTTTTCATTTTTTTTCAAAATATCATTACAATCATTTTTATTTTTCAAAATCTTGTTGTCATTTAGGGCAAGATTAAGTTGGGATTTAAGTGAGTCACGTTCACTTGAAATCTCATCCCTTTCTTGCAAGGCAATCTCAAGTCTAGAAGATAATTTTTACTTTCTTCTTTTAAACCAAAATTATCCTTTTTCAAAAGTTTATTTTGAAGTCAAATTTTCACAATTTTGGCAAGTTCATCATTCAAGGCTTGTGCATCCATACAGTCATTGCAATATGAACTAGTTCTAACATCTAGTTGAGTGTCCGAGTGTACCTCAAGGGAGTCATTCCCTTGGACCATGAAGCAACGTTCGTCGGACTTGTCTCAACTAGATTCTTTCTTTTTATTGATAAGCGTTGGTAGCTCGGGAGATGTCAAAATATTCCATACTACAAAAGCGGAATCATAGTGAGAAAACACATGTAAATATTTTTATCAAGGGATGCTCTAAGTACCTTTAGGGCTAGTGCATTAGCCTCTATATGCTTGCTATCACTAAGTAAGATTCTTTGGTAATAGCAAGGTAAACTTTATATCCCAGGGCTTTTAAATGACAACTCATCATAACCTTCTATATATCAAGTCTAGAGATATCAAATTTAGGAGGGCTATCCATGAGTGCAAACTATATGTGTTCAAATGCAAATGAAAATAATAGATTAGCAAAACCAAGATCACACTCCTAGGTGGTTAAACCTAATATCAGGAGCGTAGGCTCTGATACCAATTGTAAGTAGACCTAGGGGTGAATAGGTGTACGGCTAATCTAATGAACAAAATGCGAAAATTAAAGCTTAATTGTAACACACTTAGTGTAACCAACGAGTGTAGCGGAATTCCCGATGAAGGGCTCTGGACTAACTCCTCTTGATTCCTCTGAATAAGAGTTGAGGTGCTATATGAAGCTCTCGTGGTTAGACACAAGTGAGGCACACAAACAATCACAACCAAGCATATAAGTATGATATGACAATATGAATCAATGCAAGGCACAAATAAAAGAGAGAGAGTTAGAGAAAGTGGATCAATCACAAACACACGAATATGTTTCGAGGTTCGAGCACACAGCTCTACGTCCCCGCCTTCACACAGAAGGATTTCCACTAACTTGTTCACACAGGACTCCCACACAGGGAACCTCCAATGAGGATTTGGGGCAATACAATAACCGAGAGTACACAACTCCTCTCTCAATTGCAACACAACCTCTACACTTAGAGGTTAGGCACAAAGCCACTCAAACACAATCACCTCACACTTGAGGGATGGGCACAAAGCCAAACAACCAATCAACCTCTCACTAGAGGGATAGGGCACAAAAGCCACCACTCCAACAATCAACCTCTACACAAGAGGAATATCACAAATAAGGAGGGTTTACAACTTGGTGATCAAAAGACCACAAACAACTTCTTTCTCACTAAACAAAGATCCTAATAGATAGGTAGATATGGTAAGCTCAAGTGAGAAAATAGAGCTTCACGTAGAGGTGGAGAGACTTCACGTAGAGGTGAAGCGTTGTGGCCGGTTGGACTTCAAGTAGAGGTGAAGAGTTAGAATTCACGTAGAAGTGAGGTGTTGTGATCTCGATGAACAGATTGATCTTCTGGTGAGAAGATGTTAAGCTTGCATAAGGAGTGGTGTGCATCCAGTTGTTGAAGCCGATGATGGTGTTCGGTGTGCTCTACTTAGACTTGGTTGGACCATCAGCTGAAGACATGTAGACTAGATAGAGCTAGTCAGTTGGAGAGTCAGTATTGGCTCATGATGAGTTCTTCGTGAGGTCATGTAGTTGCTGAGTTGGAGACACGTTCGGTGATCGGCATGTATGGAAGTTCTCCTAAGGTGAAGTGTAGGGAAGGCATGTGTGATGCATCCCAGTTGATTGCTGAGCTACAGATTTCAAGCCGAGATCGTGTGTCAATTTCACCGAGATCGTGTGTCGATTTCGTCCGGAGCGCGCAAGCCGAGATCGTGTGTCGATTTCGTCGAGATCGTATGTCGATTTCGCCAGGTGATAGACTGGAGTTCGTTAGAGATCGGCTCAGATTTGAAAAATCTTCACCAAGGTGGAGAATTATGGAAGAGAGGAGATAGAGGAGATGGAAGAAGGTAGCACAGAGATCGGACGACAAAGGAGCGAGAAATGGCGCATGGAGCAGGCCAGAGATGCCCCGGTCAACCGGTGGAGGAGGCCGGTCGACCGGCCCGTCGACCGGCGTGCACGGGCGTGCACAGGAAAGAGCGGTCGACCGGCCCCGGTCGACCGACTGAAGTGGCTCTGCTCTTGGGTATGCGCGGTCAACAGGGCCGGTCGACCGTGGCATGGGTCGGTCGACCTGCCGGTCGACCGACATGCGCGGCTGGACTTTCCTTTTAGGATTCGAATTCCTTTTCTGGGTGGGATAAATCTAACCTGGGTTTCCATAAATTCTGGGACTCTGTGGCTATAAATAGAGGCTAGAGGCCTCATGTATTGTATGACAAAGAATCCCTTGCCTCTCTCATGTTTCTCTCTTGTATTAATTGTATTGATTGTTGAATCAATAAAGATCTCTCTCCCTTACCCCGAGGACGTAGGCACGTTGGCCGAACCTCATTAAATTTGTGCGTTAATTGCTTTCTCTGTTGGTTGATGTCCCTGTTGCGTTGGTTGTTTCTCCGGCTGCATTGAGTCTCCGCCAGGAGGGCGGATTCCTCAAGGGTGGTGGTTGTGGTTTTTCTTCCGACCCCGCTGTGCACAACATGTTGTAGGTGTGGGCTCTCACAAAATATGAGAGTATTGGTGTCTTAGTTATGGATGCGTTTCGAGCTAAAAGATCATATTTTTTAATGCATCACTTTCAAGAGAGTTTGGTGGGAGGACCACTATGCTTTGAAAAAATAGAGACAAGTCCTACGGGTGTTGGTAACTATCTCTATCATTCTTACTTTATATATATGCTTTATGTTTTTAGGTTGATTTTTAGCATGTTTTAGTTTTCATGTTCATTGTGTTTAAATGCAATATTTATTAGACTTGTGATATACTGTTGGCCCAAAGGCCTTCCACTCTAGTTTTGATGATGATCAACTCATGTAGTTATGTTTACTAATAATCTTGTGATTCTAAGTTACAGATCATTAGCAAAGATATTAGTTGATGATTAGCTTCAACAAGGAGTTTAGAAGCTTATCAAAGTGATTCCAGGGTTCAAGCTTCAAGATCTACCTTGCATAGCTCATGGATGGAGTTTGTGGATCGAGTCAACTTGGAGATGAAGATCATCAAGAAGACTTAGGTATCCTAGTTAGTTTAGTGTGTTTAGATCCATTTGTAAAGCTTAGTATAGTTGATATGCTCAAGTGCACATACACACACGTTTCATGATTTGGATTTTTGGTTTTCATGAATAGTAGATCAAAATAAGTTTACTTTATTTCTATGTATATTAGATATGTTCTAAATATACATACATGCTTAAACTTACTAGACAAACTTATTTTGACTATCCTATTCATATTTGGAAAAATCAAGTTTGACAAAATACCGGTTTTGGTTTTGATAAAATTTGCAAGACACAAAAAAAAAAAATAAATAAATAAATTGATATGTTGATATATTGTCTTGAAATTTTCATCACTTGTTTGAGTTTCAATATAAAATGTTAAAACAAGTTTTATATATTTTTCAGAAAAGATAAAAGATTTTTATAAAATATTTTCCCAAATTTTCTGAACTTATTTTTTTTGTGCTGACAGGCTGGTCGGTCGACCGGGACGGTCGACCGCACCAAGGAACGGTCGACCGCACGGGTCGACCGACGTGCACAGACGTGTACGTCTGGCAGCACAGTGGTCCGGTCGACCGGACGGTCGACCGCTGCAGAGAGTTCTGCTCTCTGTTTGTTTGGATCGACCGGGCGGTCGACCGGTAGCTCCAACGGGTCAAAATATGACCGTTGGACGGTCGACCGGCCGGTCGACCGTTGCCTGTCAGAACTGCCAGCTCAGCTCTAACGACTAGTTTCTGTTTTGGCCTATATAAACCCCAACTCTTTGGGATTTTGGCTAAGATTTTTAAAGCTAAAAATTTCAGACTTTCTCTAGTGTTTAAAAGAGTTTTTAAAAGAGTTTTTTTTAAGCCAAAAAGATTTCATCTTATTTGTTTTTGGGTTTTTGGAAAATCAAAGAAAGCTAGGGTTTTGGGAGATTGTTTTGTTTTCCATTTTCTATCATTTACAAGTGATTTCCCAAGTAGTTTTTCTTTGTTGCTGGTTTCCAAAAACACCTTGTTTCCACACTTGAGCTATCACCTATCCTAATCTATTAGGATCTTATTTTTGTGGAAAAAGAAAAGAGAAAAGAAAAGAGAGATTGTGTTTGTGGTCTTTGTAACCACTTATTGTAGACCCTCCTTGCTTTTGTGAATCCCTCTTCGGTAGAGGTGATCGGAGTGGTATGGTTTGGATCCCTCTTAGGTAGAGGTGATTGTGTTGGTTGTGAGCCTCTTCGGTAGAGGTGGTTGTTGGTTGGTTGTTAGCCTCGGTGGAGGTTGTTGTATTGAGAGAGGAGTTTGGTACTCCTAGTGTTGTAACAAATCCTCTTCGGTAGAGGTTCCCTCGGTGGGAGATAGTGGATTGGAAATCCTACACGGTGGTGTAGGCGGGGATGTAGAGCAAGGTGCTCGAACCTCGAAACATATCTTGGTGTTTGCGTTTTGATCCATTGTCTCTCTAACTCTCTCTCTTATAATTGTGCATAGCATCATTCTCATTGCCATATCATTTATATCACATTGCTTGTGTTGCCTTGCATCTTTTATATTGTTGTATATCCATTATATGCTTGGCTTGCTTGTGTGTGCCTCACTTGTACCTAATCAACAAGAGCTTCACATAGCACCTCAACCCATTCAAGGGGAATCAAGAGGAGTTAGTTCAGAGCCTCGCAAGGGGAATTCGGCTACACTTATTGATTGTATTAAGTGTGTTGCAAGATTTGCATTAGCTTTCGCATTTAGAGCATTAAGTTTTGCAATTAGTCCTAGATTAGCACTTACACCTATTCACCCCCCCTCTAGGTGTATTTTCAATTGGTATCAGAGCTAGTGCTCCTGATACTTAGGCTTAACATCCTAGGAGTAAGATCCATTTGCTTGCTAATCTATTGTTTGCATTTGCTTGTTTGCACACATATAGTTTACCATGGCTTTCATGACCCCACCTATGTTTGACCCTTCCAACATTCATGTTTGGAAGATTAGGATGACTGTTTACTTACAAACCCTAGGTCATAAAGTTTACCTTGCCATTACTAAGGAATCCTTCCTTAGTGACCGCAATCATATAGGGGCCAATGCACAAGCCCTAGAGGCCATTAGAAGCACATTACCTAAAGATTATCTTATGTGTGTTTCTAACTTTGATTCCGCTTTTGTAGTGTGGAACAAATTGACAACAACCACCACCTCCAAGCTTCAAGTGCAAATTCAAGAAGAGGAATCTAGTGGAGAATCCGATTCACAATGCTTCATGGTCCAAGGGAATGACTCCCTTGAGGTACATTCAGAACCCCACTTAGATAGTGATGATTGCTCTAGTTCTTCATGTGATAGTTTTGATGCCCATGCTTTAAATGAAGAACTTTCTATTGTTTGTGAAAAATTAATTGAAAATTATAAGATTTTGAAAAAGAAAAGTCTAGAAATTGAAAAAGAAAATAAGAGTTTGCATTCTAGACTTGATTGTGTTTTGCAAGAGAAAGAGGAGATTGCTAATGAGAGGGATTCATTAAAATCTCAACTTGATCTTGCACTTAAAGAAAATAACTTTTTGAAGTCTAAAAATGATTGCCATGCTATTTTGAAGAAAAATAAAAATTTGTCTTCAAAAGTTGATTTTGTTTTAAAAGAAAATGATTCTTTGAAAATTAAGATTGCTTCAATTTCTAAAGATTTAGAAATATGTTTAAAGAAAAATGTTATTTTACAAAATAAAATTGATGCACATGTTTGCCATGCTAGTGTAGCTTCATCTAGTCTACCTAATGCATGTACCACTTCTTCTATGATTAAAAATGATATAAATATGTTGAAGGAGAAAATGGATTGTTTGGGCTCCACTATGAGCCAATGGGCTAAGAACCATACACGGTTGGAAATCTTGGTTCGAAAGAAACAAGTTCCATCATTTATGCATGCACACCCTCCACGGCATACACATGCTCCACACGGACACCATCAACACATGTATGCTCATGTGTACACATGTACACATTGTGGCCGAAAAGGCCATCTTGCTAAATTTTGTTATGATAGATTAAATGTTTCAAATTTAGCAAAGAAATTTGTTTGGGTTAGGGAAGGGACTAACCCCCATGGACCCAACAAGATGTGGGTACCAAAGACCACCCTCCTATTATTTTTGATGTAGGTGTGGGCTCTCACATGACGTGAGAGTGATGACACCTTGGAGTGAATGCGTTCCGAGCTTCATGGAAATCAATTGGATGCATCACTTTCAAGGGAAGATTTGGTGGAGAGGACCACCACGTTTTGGACACAAGGAAAGTTGCTTCTTCGGTTTTGGTAACTATCCTAACTCCTCATTTATTGTTTACATGCTTTCAATATTCATGTTTATAGCATGTTTTTGATGTCTATAGATTAGTATGTTCATTCCATGTTTATTAGATCCTTGACATACATGTATAGTATTTGAGACACACATGCTTATTTGAATCATACTTAGTGTTCTCACTTTTTGTTTAGCTATAATGTACATCATGAATCAAATACATGTGAATTTACATAGTAATCATGTTTTAGTTTCTCATGATGATTTTTTGTTGTTTTATGCTTTATGTGGTATAAACTAGTTTAGATGTAGATTTTATCAAAACTTGCATGTATGCATGTACACATAGTGAGAACAAATTGACTTTTATATGTTTGCACTTCATGCTCATTTGTACCCACTATATGCACATGTATAAGCTAGTTTTGATGATTCCTTCATTTATACTTGCTATGCCTATTTTCATGTTTTTACTTCATGTATATGTATTTTGAATTCAAACCTAATAAATATACATGTATACCCATGAGTCTTTTGCCTTCATGCAAATACTTTTAATAGACTCGTTTACGGTTGGGATATGTATGTATATTGTTAAATTTGGATGAATCATATATATACCTAGAAGTTTGATAAAAGAATTTTTGATGAATCTTTGCTTGTTTTATATAGCAAAATAATATTCGTGTTTGTTTTGATACTTCATGTTTTGAATATATGTTTAGATGTTAGTTTTCATTAAGACTAGGATTTATATTTGTACATATGATGGGCTACAAATAAATCTATATATGTTTGGGATTGAATGCTTGTTTGTTCCCATTAGATGTGCTAGTATAGTCTAGTTTTGATGATTCATACATTTTAAACTTGTATTCCATTTTTGGTATTTGTTTTTATGATTATGAGTTTTCATTTCATATATATGTGTATTTTGCCAAACTTGAAGATATACATGTATACCCTTTGAGTCATTTGTCTTTCATGCAAATATCTATTATGGACTCAAAGTATGTTTAAGGGATATGTATGTATGCTTCTTGTGTTGACAAATCATACATATACCTTGAAAAGAATTGGTATCGAATTGTTTTAATGAAAAGCTAAATTTTCATACTTTTCATGCTATTCATATTTTGTTTTCATGAATTGGTATTTAAACTTCATGTATATGCTTATCTTGTCCAAACTATTAGATATACATGACTATCCTTTTGAGCCACATGCCTTCATGCATATATCCTTGTGGACTCGTTTGTATCTTGGATATGTATGTATACTTTAGTTTGTATTAGACATACATATACCTTGAAGGTTAAATATTTTTGATGATTTCTTGTTTAAAGGAATAATTGAGCTTAATTGAACAAATTTTCATGATTGTGATCTCCATACTTGACTTGTACACTCACATTTATTATTTTCTCATATTTTGTTTTCATGAGACATTTTTATACTTAATTGAATAGAGTGTTGATCATCATGTGGATTTCAATTTATGAAAAATGATTTGTATTTATTCCTTGCTTGAAGGATTTCGTACTAGTTAACAAAACTTCTCATTTTAACTAGTTCGTATTCTTCGTTATAATATGAGATATACACTTGACCCTATTCTTTCAATTGGTATCATTGAACACTTTCAATTGGTATCAATTTTGATCTTTTTGTATACTCATATATGGTTTGTATATGTATGCTTACTCTTTCAAGAATATCAATGTCAATTGGTATCTAATTTTCATACATATATGTTTTATTTGTGCCTACTATATTCCTTTATCTTAGAGCACAAAAATTTGTTTATGCTAAGCTTGAAAATTTCTAATGATTGATTGTTTTTCTATTGGTATCTTAACAAGCTTATGCATATATTTTGTTGGTATTTCATAAAGGGGGAGAAAATTTGATTTTGTCTTTCAATTGGTATGTGATTCCCACTCCCTTACTTTATGTTAAAATATAGTTTCAATTTGGTATCATATGTTTAAAAGAGCATATTTCTTTTAATGATATCATAATATTTATGTTGAATGTTTTAAATTGGTATCTCAAAATTTTATTTAAGAAAAATATATATACTTTTGATTTACATTGCCTATATGTGTATAAATTCATGTTGAGTGTATCTTGTATTGAAAAGCTTAACATCTCTTCTTTATGTGGTACACGTGTGTAGGGGGAGCCTCACATCTCCTCTTATGCATTACATAATATGTGTTATGTGAATTGGGGCTTATCATCCCTCTTTCATGTAATGTATATATGTAGGAAAGTTACTTAACCGTCTTCCTCTTCATGAATGTATATCGCATATATCATTTATTGATTATTACATGTTTTATTTCCATTGGTATCAATATGTACCTTATTGTCATATCTTGAATTGGTATCATATTTGTTTTGATTACCCCTTCTTGATCTTAGGGGGAGAAAATTTTGTTTTTATGATTTTACCCCTTTGTTGATGATTGACAAAAAGGGGGAGAAATATTTGTGGTTTGTTTATTATATGCATGTCTTCCTTACTTAAAGGGGAGAAAGATTTTGAGCATGCTTACATTTTTTGCATATATGATGTTTATAATGCTTTAATTGGTATCTAGAACATGTTTTATTTTGAATATATCATTGGTATCTAGAGCACCATGTTTATATGCATTATCATTCATGCATGTTTATTGTTTATTTGTTTATGCATGAGTTAAGGGGGAGCTTTCTTGAAGCTTAACTTTAATCCATGCATATATAACTCCATGAGTTTTGTCATCATCAAAAAGGGGGGGATTGTTGGCCCAAAGGCCTTCCACTCTAGTTTTGATGATGATCAACTCATGTAGTTATGTTTACTAATAATCTTGTGATTCTAAGTTACAGATCATTAGCAAAGATATTAGTTGATGATTAGCTTCAACAAGGAGTTTAGAAGCTTATCATGGTGATTCCAGGGCTCAAGCTTCAAGATCTACCTTGCATAGCTCATGGATGGAGTTTGTGGATCGAGTCAACTTGGAGATGAAGATCATCAAGAAGACTTAGGTATCCTAGTTAGTTTAGTGTGTTTAGATCCATTTGTAAAGCTTAGTATAGTTGATATGCTCAAGTGCACATACACACACGTTTCATGATTTGGATTTTTGGTTTTCATGAATAGTAGATCAAAACAAGTTTACTTTATTTCTATGTATATTAGATATGTTCTAAATATACATACATGCTTTAAACTTACTAGACAAACTTATTTTGACTATCCTATTCATATTTTGGAAAAATCAAGTTTGACAAAATACCGGTTTTGGTTTTGATAAAATTTGCAAGACACAAAAAAAAAAAAATGATATGTTGATATATTGTCTTGAAATTTTCATCACTTGTTTGAGTTTCAATATAAAATGTTAAAACAAGTTTTATATATTTTCAGAAAAGATAAAAGATTTTTATAAAATATTTTTCCCAAATTTTCTGAACTTATTTTTTTTGTGCTGACAGGCTGGTCGGTCGACCAGGACGGTCGACCGCACCAAGGAACGGTCGACCGCACGGGTCGACCGACGTGCATAGATGTGCACGTCTGGCAGCACAGTGGTCCGGTCGACCGGACGGTCGACCGCTGCAGAGAGTTCTGCTCTCTGTTTGTTTGGGTCGACCGGGCGGTCGATCGGTAGCTCCAACGGGTCAAAATATGACCGTTGGACGGTCGACCGGCCGGTCGACCGTTGCCTGTCAGAACTGCCAGCTCAGCTCTAACGGCTAGTTTCTGTTTTGGCCTATATAAACCCCAACTCTTTGGGATTTTGGCTAAGATTTTTAAAGCTAAAATTCCAGACTTTCTCTAGTGTTTAAAAGAGTTTTTAAAAGAGTTTTTTTTTAAGCCAAAAAGATTTCATCTTATTTGTTTTTGGGTTTTGGAAAATCAAAGAAAGCTAGGGTTTTGGGAGATTGTTTTGTTTTCCATTTTCTATCATTTACAAGTGATTTCCCAAGTAGTTTTCTTTGTTGCTGGTTTCCAAAAACACCTTGTTTCCACACTTGAGCTATCACCTATCCTAATCTATTAGGATCTTGTTTTTATGGAAAAAGAAAAGAGAAAAGAAAAGAGAGATTGTGTTTGTGGTCTTTGTAACCACTTATTGTAAACCCTCCTTGCTTTTGTGAATCCCTCTTCGGTAGAGGTGATCGGAGTGGTATTGGTTTGGATCCCTCTTAGGTAGAGGTGATTGTGTTGGTTGTGAGCCTCTTCGGTAGAGGTGGTTGTTGGTTGGTTGTTGGCCTCGGTGGAGGTTGTTGTATTGAGAGAGGAGTTTGGTACTCCTAGTGTTGTAACAAATCCTCTTCGGTAGAGGTTCCCTCGGTGAGAGATAGTGGATTGGAAATCCTACACGGTGGTGTAGGCGGGGATGTAGAGCAAGGTGCTCGAACCTCGAAACATATCTTGGTGTTTGCGTTTTGATCCATTGTCTCTCTAACTCTCTCTTATAATTGTGCATAGCATCATTCTCATTGCCATATCATTTATATCATATTGCTTGTGTTGCCTTGCATCTTTTATATTGTTGTATATCCATTATATGCTTGGCTTGCTTGTGTGTGTGCCTCACTTGTACCTAATCAACAAGAGCTTCACATAGCACCTCAACCCATTCAAGGGGAATCAAGAGGAGTTAGTTCAGAGCCTCGCAAGGGGAATTCGGCTACACTTGTTGATTGTATTAAGTGTGTTGCAAGATTTGCATTAGCTTCCGCATTTAGAGCATTAAGTTTTGCAATTAGTCCTAGATTAGCACTTACACCTATTCACCCCCCCTCTAGGTGTATTTTCATATACATGTATAGTATTTGAGATGCACTCATATTCTTATGGATTCATATTTATTTGTGTTCTCAATTATTGTTTAGCTATTGTGTATATCCCAGTATTAATAATATTTACATTTACACTATGATCTATATTATATTTTGATTTTTGGTGCTTCATGTTTTGATTACATGTTAGATGTAGTTTTCATTAAAACATGTGTTTATATTTGCACAAGTGTTGAGCTACACTTGATTATTAAGTTTGAGTACTTCATTGATCATGTGTACTCATTACATGTATTTGTATAATCTAGTTTTGATGATTCTTACTTTTACACTTGTATTCCTTATTTTGTACATGTTTTTGGTTCTAACTTCATATATATGTTAATTTTGATTAAAACTATATTAGATACATGTTATATCCTTGAGTCACTTGCCTTCAAGCAATATACTTTTGTGAACTCCTTTATGTTTAGGATAAATATGTATGCTTTAGTTTTGACAAAAACATACGTATACGTTAAAGTTTGTTTAGTTTTGATGAAATATTTTTTCATGTTCATGAAAAAAGATTTTTATTTATTGAGCTTTATTGTCTCATCTCCATGATTTTGTTGATTACAGGATTCTTATATACTCTATATTTGGTGTTTACTCATGATTTTTGATTTATGAGCCTATAAGTGATGTATTAATCTTTAAGTGTCAATTATTATGTATTTAGCATGTTTTCATGGGATACATATTATTTTATTTTTTACTTGAAGAAATTCATACTAGTTTCAAAATTTTCTTAAACTAGTATCGTATTCTTCAATTGGTAGGATTTTCAATCTATGATAAAACTATCATCAAATCTTATTTTTGAAAATCTTTACCTTCTAAGGGCGATTCGTTGGGCAATCATGCCTTGTATGTTTTTTATTTACTATCTTTCTAAATGTTATGAGTTATACATGATCTTTATGATATTTCACTTTTGTATACTCATACTTATTTTCTATATATGTGTGCATCATATCTCAATTGATATTATATAGTGTTCTGATCATACATACATACAGATATTTTCTTGTGTTATAAAACATATAGACCATACATTTTTAGCACAGATTTCTTTATGCTAAACTTAATTTTGTTCTTAATGATAATTAGTATCTTTACAAGCTTATGCATTAGTTTTATTGGTATTTCATAAAAGGAGAGAAAAAATTCTTGATTTATCTTTCAATTGTATTTATTTTCAATTGGTATATTAATCCCACTCTTTATGAAGAAAAATATTTTATTTTAAAAATGCTAACAATTTTAATATTGGTATCAATAATCTTCAATTAGTATTATTCTCAAATTGGTATCTATATTGCAAAATGATTTTAGTGTTTATCTAAAATTTTGGTTTAAAATTTACTTTCAATTGGTATCATTTCTTTCTATTGGTATCAATTAATAAAAAGATTGTTCATTTTCAATTAGTGAAAAGATTATTTTTTCTTTCAATTTGTTTCTTCAATTGATATAAAAATATATTTTTATTGGTATTGTTTATTTTTCTTCACCCTTTGTTGATAGTGACAAAAGGGGGAGAAGGATTTGGATTTCTATATGCATGTTTCATTTTATGCATATATACATGTGTTTTATGATTCTACATTGCATATTTTTTATTATTTTTATTGGTATTTGAGCTTACATTAAATATCTATTTATTTATTTGCTATGCATGAGTTAAGAGGGAGCTTCTATGAAGCTTATCTTAATCCATGCATATATAACCTCATAAGTTTTGTTATCATCAAAAAGGGGGAAGATCGTTAGCCCAAAGACCCTTCATCTTAGTTTTAATGATGACTAACTTATAAAGTTAAAATACTAATGATTATGTGTTTATATAATTTCAGTTACTGATCAGGATCTTAGTAAGTGTTTAGCTTCAACAAAGGATTTAAAGTCAAATTTTGGAGCTAACACGTGTTGATTCAAGAGGTCGCGCGTCAAGCTCGCATCTAGTACTCGAGATGGAGTCAAGCTCATTTGGATCAAGTTTGGATCGAGTCGTCTTGGAGACGAAGATCGACAAGAAGACTTCGATTTAGGTTTGTTAGGCTTTATTTAGATCTTGTGTAAGGATAGTTCAGCTTTGATATGTTCAAGTATACATATACACACAAGTTCAATAGTTTGATTTCAGTTTAACCGTTTCAGATTTCAAGAATATATCTTTCAATTTCATAAATTGATAGAATCAAAACAAGTTTACATGACTTATATTTATGTTGGATTTTATTCATATGCATCTATGCTTTATATGTTTAGAAAAACTTATTTTGATGTATTTAGTTCATGGTTTCGAGTTTTATTTTTATCAAAACTTATTTGAATTTAATGTCAAAAATAAAGATATATCATTTATATGTGAAAATTTATCTATACACACTATGCTTCAAATATGTTTAAATATCTTGTTTTTATAGTTGTATAAGTTTTGAAAAAAATCATTTATCATTTTGAAGCTGAAAAATACAGTTTTCATTTTAAGCTTTAATTTTCATGTCTCAAAAATAGTTCAAATAGTTGTAATATGTGTTGATTTTCGATCACACATATTTGTACTTAAAAAATTTACATGAACTTATTTTTGTGGAATTTATGGAGTTTTATAAGATTTTATAAGTATTTAAAAGCCAAGATTTCCTAACCTATAACCTAGTTTTGGACTACTTGGTGGTCGACCGACCGGTCGACCGATCCAGTGGCTAGGTCGATCGGACATGGATCGGTCGACCGGACAGTCGACCGATGTGCACATAACGTGCACAAGCCCTTGGCCATTGGGTCAGTCGACCGCACGATCGACCGATCCAGAGAGCTTGCTCTTTGGTTCTGCCCGGGTCGACCAAACGGTCTACCAACCAGAGAGGCTGCTCTCTCGTTCTGGCCTCGGTCGATCGAGCGGTCGACCGATAGTAAGAAATCTCACTGTACTTGGGGCGGTCGACCGATCAGTCGACCGACAGCCCCAACGGTCAGAAATCTGATCGTTGGCCAGTCGGCCGGGCGGTCGATTGACAAGTCAATTCTGACCTTTTTTGGACCCCAATAACTATATTTTCTGACCCCTATAAATATGGGTCTTTGAGGTCAGTTTTCTGCAAGATTTCTAAGAGCAATTTTTCCTATTTTCTCAGGTATTTTTCAGCAAATTTTCAAAAGAGTTTTTGGGCCAAATATCTCTATCTTTAGTTGTTTTCAAAGTTTTGAAAAAAATCAAAGAAATACAAATTTTGAGAATTTCTATTTTGTTCTTAATTTTCATATCTATCAAGAAATTTTTTTAAGTATTTTCTTTCTGTTTTCTTTTTCAAACACTTTGATTTCTTACATACTTGAGCTATCCAATTCTAAATCTATCTTTAAGATCTTATTTTATAAGAAAATTAGTTTGTAATCCTTTGAGATCACTAAGTGTAGTTTATGATCATTGGATTACGAAGTTGTTAACTTTTTCTTTGCTTTGTCTTTATGTCTTCCCTCTTGTGTAGAGGTGATTGTGTTTGAGAGAGTGAAAGGTCCTGTGAGGACATAGTGGAAATCCTTCTGTATGAAAGCCGGGACGTACAGCAGTGGCTCAAACCTTAAAACATATCCCGGTATTTGTGTTTGATCTTCTATCTCTTAACTCTCATCTCTTTATATCTTGTATTGTTGTTATTATTTCTCATTCATATACATGCTAGATATTGTTTGTGTGTCCACACTTGTTGAACTAAGAGAGCTATTGAAGCACCTCAACTCTTAGTTTAGAGAAATCTCGAGGAGTAGTTTCAGATCCCTTCACCAGGAATTCGGACTCACTCTTACTTACACTTTGTGTGTTAGCAATTAGTTTTTAAATTTCAAATTATTTGTCCTAAATTAGCACTACACCTATTCACCCCCTTCTAGGTGTACTTTCAGACAAGAGATCCTATCAATAAAGAAAATAACCTAATAATTAAAGAGCCTACTGCGCACTTAAGTCCTCCATGTTTCCGAACTAGACGAATTCCATCAACTCTTCCCAACTTCAAAAAATTCGCCTCTGGAGAATGACGATGCTGAAAATCATGTAGAAGCTCTGGGTTGAATTGCATAACCTCCTCGGCCCGCAACCAAGTGCAATAGAAATTGGGTCGTTCACGCAAACAGACCAAATAGCGATGATAGGTGCCATCAGTAGTGGATACTGTCTCGTCTGTCAGAATTCCCTCAATCTCCTCAGTTGGCAGCCTCAATGGTGGTGGTAGTGGTGTCTAAATCAGGAACGACTAGGGACTCCTGAAAGTCAATGTTGGCTAATCTGGCATGACCATCGGATTGGTCACTAGAGTGTGATAAAGAGTTAAGTCCTCGACGTTGAACACCAAGTTGATTCTAAGATCACGAGGGACGTCGAGCTTGTAGGCATTGGAACCAAACCTCCTCAATAACTTATAAGGACCCATATGTCGAGCATGGAGCTTCTTCAAAGTTCTCAGTGGGATCCTCTTTGGATGCACTCTAACATCACCATATCTCCAATTGCAAACTCATGCAACTTTTTATGTCAATCTGTAACAGACTTATAGTTATCGTTACTAATAGCAATTTGCCTTCTGATATGCTTATGCAACTTATGCAAATGTTATGAAAATGACTCATTTATGCACTAGGGCGGTCACCCATGGACATAGGTAGGAGATCTATAAGTTCCTAGGTCGATACCCTGTGATCACCTCAAAAGAACTAAATCCTATAGACCTATTGATTGAACTATTATATTTAAACTCAGCTACAGGTAAGACCTCATCCCACGTAGTCACCCGCTCTCCTACTAAACATCGAAGCAAATCACTCAGGCAATGGTTTACTACCTCAGTCTGACCGTCAGTTTGAGGATGGTATGCCATAGAGAATTTAAGCACAGTCCCCATTTTCTTCCAAAGAGTTCACCAAAAATGACTCGTGAAGCGGACATTCATGTTAGAAACTATAAACTTAGGTAAGCAATGTAAGTACATTATCTCCCTAGAGAATAGATTTGCCACGTGCAAATCATTTGCCATTTTGCTACAAGGGATGAAATGAGCCATCTTAGAGAACCTATCAACCACTATAATGATAGTCATGTTTCCTAAGTGTGCGAGGGAGTCCTAAAATCAAATCCATACTGAGATGCTCTCAAGGTGCAAAGGGAATAGACAACGGTGTGTGAAGCCATGTGTTCTGTTTCATACCCTTGGCAACTTAACACACTTGGCAATATGACAACTCTCGTAACATCGCACTTGACACTATGCCAATAAAATCAATCATCCACCAAGGCAATGGTCTTGTCTTGACCAAAGTGTCTAGCGACACCCTCACATGCATTTTCCAAATCAAATAATCTAGCAAAAAGTGTTGGGAATACAAAATCGGGTGCCTCTAAATAGGAACTAATCAACAATGGTGAAACTTTCCACTAAAGCGGGTTGATCCTGAATCAATTAAGTATAAATTTCACCAATGTCCCGATAAGTAGGATAATCTTGTATAAGATATTCAAAACCAATCACCTCCGCACTAAGTGCCTGTAACGTGCAAATTCTCCTACTCAAAGCATCATCAACCTTGTTATTCACACCGGCATAGTATTTGAGTATAAAGATGTACTCCTGGATGAACTTAAACCACTTTATGTGTCAGTGCTCTACACACTTCTGCGAGTTGATATAGAGGAAGGGCTTGATGGTCTGAATACATGACTTGATGGTCTGAATACATGATGAACTCAGCAGGTAGCAAATAGTGATGCAAATACCATAAACTCTGCACTACAACATACAACTCCTTATCATAGACATCATAGATTGCTTTGCCTAGTTTAATTTCTCGCTGAAGAAAGTGATGGGATGATTCTGTTCGCTCAACACACCACCTATGTCTACGTCGGAGGCGTCACAAGTCACCAAAAATACCTTTGAGAAATCAGGAAGGCGAAGGATTGGGGCAGTAGTTAACTTCTCCTTGATTTCCTCGAAGGCTCTAGTAGTAGTTCTAGTCCTTTTGAACTCCTTTTTTTAAGGTCTTCGGTAATTGAAGCAATTATAGTACTAAAACTTCTGACAAATCTCCTGTAAAAAGTGACTAAACCGTGGAAGCTTCTAGCCTCGTGACTTGAATTTGGAGGAGGCTGGTTTCTGATGGCCTTAATTTTGTCAGGGTCGGCTGCTACACCATCTCTAAATACGATGAATCCAAGAAAATGAACGACTGAAATTAGAAATGCACACTTCTACAAGTTGACAAATAATTTTTCCTTACAGAGACTTTCTAGCACGCGTGTCAATGAAGAAAATGTTCTTCTTGGTTCCTACTGAAAATCAGAACGTCGTCAAAATAGACGACCACAAACTTTTCCAAGAAAGGACATAAGATCTGGGTCATGACTCATGAACGTACTAGATGCGTTCAATAACCAAAACACATGGCCAACCACCCATATAACTTGTCCTTGATTGAAGGCAGTTTTCCACTCTTCTTATTCGCGAATATGAATCTAATGATATTCGCTACGAAGGTCCACCTTCGAAAAAATGTAGGCTTCGGCCATCATGTCTAATAAATCGTAAGTCTATGGATGGAGAACTTATACTTGAGAGTGATCTGATTGATGGCCCTACTGTCCATACACATCCTCCAGCTGTTATTCTTCTTTAATGTGAGTAACGCGGGTACAACATAAGAACTCAAGATCTCGCTAATAAAGCCTTTTCATAATAACTCATCCACCTACCTCAACTCTGCGTGCTCAGTGGGGTTCATTCTGCAATGTGGAAGATACGGCAAACTGGACCTAGATACAAAGTCAATAGTATGTTAAATGTCATGCAGGGAAGGGAGTTCGTCAGGCAACTTAGTGGGTATAATATCACTAAAATCGAAGATGATCTGATGAACTTTCAGAGGAATCTCAACCAATGCACTCGGAGACTCACTAAAGGCAACTAACACATACACTACCCCTTCCTTCTTGCTTTCCCTAAGAAACTGGGATTTAGTCACTAAATGAAGAAGTTTCTTACTTTCATTATCTGTGACAGTTCCCGTCTTGTTGTTCCCCACTACTGACTTAGGCTTGACAGGTTTCAACACTGTTTTCTTTTTATTGAGTTTAAACTCGTGGGTGTTGGACCTACCAAAACTGATCACGTCCAAGTCATAGGCCTACCCAACAAGATGTACGCAACGTCCATGTCTAAGACATCACATCAAACTCGATCTGGTAGCTAGACATATGGATATGCACTTGCAACATTAGGTAATAGCTTAGGCCATTTTATCAACCCACGTTATGATGTATGGCAGTGGGTGGGGTTCAGCCTTAAGACCTATCTTCTCAATGGTTGTCTTGGTGATGATGTTGACACAAATACCCCATCAATCATCACCTTATAGTTCTTTTCTTCATGCGCAACGTAAGTGTAAAATACACTAGATCTCCACCAATCCTTGTCTCTACCTACTGTGTGAAGGCATTTAACGACACTCGCTCCCATATTGGACAACTTAAATTCCTCATATGGGTCATTAGTGCCCCCTCTAGTTCATAAACGTCCTCATCCAAATTACCCTCGTTCAAATCAACATCCTCAATGAAAAGGCTCCTGGTTGGCACGAACACCGAGCACCAACATGACCATACTCATGACACCGAAAGAACTTCGTCCCCGAGATAGTCTATCTAGATGGCTCACCTATAACAGATTTATCCTTAGGGTCCTTGGTTCTATTTGTGTTGGGTTTGGAATTGGTCTTAGGTGGGGCGCCTATACTACTCCCTAGTTTTTGGAACAAATCTGCATTCCAAAGAAGCTTTAAATGAGGCCTCTATATCTTGAGCAGGCTGGCCTGTGCAAGGATCCTTATAGTTTGAGAATGAATGATCATGTGGATGTCGGTTCTCAACCCATGTCGCCTTCTTGTAACTCATAGCACAAAGTTCAATAATCAAATGCAATTGTGTAAGCTTGCACTGACATGCTTCTCTGACGAAAGTGATGCAGTTCATCTAGGAGGTGGTGCCTATACGAATCGGGAAAGTATTTCTTTTTAAGATTATTCTTCATTGCATCTCAAGTCTTTATGGGAATCATATTTCTCACACAACCTCTCTCTATTGTGCTCCAGCAAACTCTAACAGACCATGTAAGTCGTATTCTAGCGAGTTGGACTTTTCGTTCCTTGAATATCCTATACCAGTCAAAATAGTAATTCATGTCAGCTAACAAGTCGATAAAAACCTTAGGATCATGGACACCGTCGAATATGTGAGGATCTCTTTAATCCTATGGATAATTTCATCATCATCATCCCTAGGTATATGGATGCTCTCATCCCTCCTATCGCTACAGTCTCTCTATTGGTTCTGCAGCCACCTGTTGTTTTCTTGTTAGGGTTATTATCTAATCTCTCCATCTTAAATTTGTTGTCTGGGCATCTCAAGTTTAATGGATTGCACCTCTTTAAACGAAAGGTCGAATTTCTCCTTCAATTGGTTAAGTTTTTCTTTCATGTATGATTGGTTGGGGTTACACCTCTTATCATTATGCAGGAGCATGCACTAATATGAAACACAAATGCAAGACAATCAAACAAAAGGATACACAATACCTCTAAGTGTCAACTAAATGCGTGCAACTAGATGATCAAATGAAAAATCTCCTAATGGTTCCTATGATGCAGTGAATGGATCCTAAATGTGATATGCAACCAAACAACATACAAGGCAAATAAAAATTGTAACTACAACTAATAACCCACACAACTACACAAGAGACAACAAGAAATAAGCTATTGTTGGGGAGATTCTATCTCCTCGTTTTAAATTAATCGTAAGCGTACGGTCGTTTGATTGTAGCACTTGAGGATCGATCTACGGGGACAAGTGGTTCTTACGGTTTCAACACTTTTACACGAATTGGTCAAAAAATATGTAGGTTTTGAGTGAGTTTCTAAACTAAGGGCCTATTTGTTTCGTTGCAAAACGTCGCAAGTCGTAAGTCGTAAAATGAGAATGGAAAAAATGAACTGTAGCAGAGAGAATATATTGTGTTTTACGGTGTTTGGTTGATAAAGTGGAGTGTAAATGAAAAAGTATATTGTGTTTTACGGTGTTTGGTTGATAAAGTGAAAGTGTAAATGATAAAGTATATTGTGTTTTACGGTGTTTGGTTGGTAATGTAAAAGTGTAAGTGGAAAAGTTGACCACAAAATTAACTGTAGCAGTAATTTAAATATTATAAATACTATTAAATTAAATCTACTATTACAAATTAAATTGTATTAATAAATTTGAGATAAAAAATTAATAATCTTAATATTTTATTTATAACAATAATATTAATAAAATATTAGTAAAATATTACTACAATATTAACTAAATAAGTAATTATAAAATTTTAAGAAAATCTAAAGAAACTGAATAAAATTTTAAGGATACTAATAAAACATAAATATTAAAAAAATCTTAAGAAAATTAATAAAATATAGTTATAATATTATAATATTATAAAATACTTAAGATTATTATAATATTAAATTTTATGATAATAATATCGTAATATTATAAAAATATAAAATTAACAAAGTAAAATATAATTATAAATTTAATAATGAAATATTATTATGATATTATTATAATGAATTATTACAATATTAACATAATAAAATATTAATATAATTTTAAAGTATATTATAATATTAATAAAGTAATTATTTATATTAAGAAATAAATAAATTAAATATATAATAATTTTATATTAAAACACATTATTTTTATATTAATAAAATATTAAATTTAAATCAAATATTAAGAAAATTGGTGTAAATATTAATAAATAATAAAGTATTAAATAACAATATTAAATTATATATTAAATTAAAATAATAAAATAGTAAATATTAAAACAATCTTAAAAATAATAAAAAACTAAAAAAATACCAGTATAAAATAATTCGGTAAGAAATTAAACACTATTAAAAATATTAAATATATTAAATATTTAATAATATTAAATTATATATTGTTTATCAAGTAACTGCTTTGGCACTACGAATGAATTACAAATAGAATTTACATGACCACAAAATTAACTGTAGCAGTTGCAAGTGGGAAAATTTGAGTGTAAAAGTGAGATTTATATGACCACAAATTTAACTGTAGCAACTGCAAGTGGGAAATGAGAGTTGTATTTTGCGAAATGTTTTGCAACGAAACAAACAGCTGAAAATGGAAAAGAGTTTTACGACTTGCGGTTTTGCGGCGTTTTGCGGGGAAACAAACAGTCCCTAAATGTCAATCTAAGAAATCAAACAGTTAGGCTTGAATCTCCAAAACTGGCATCAAGTGGTCAATTTTTGATCTCTAACCAGTCTGTTATTACTCACTAAAATCTCTACTTCTATTAGGCAAAATAAGTCTGAACTCTAGATATAAGCACAGGGTATTATCTAGTTACATGATCCATCAAAGGTAAATTAACTAAATTAAATAAATAGCATAAAGGCAACAAAACTCTAAGCATGGACCATTAACCCCTGATACATACCATGTCAAATACCTAATTGTTTTAGAAATAATCTCCTAAAAGTGGTAGGTCAATCGGTGTGCATAACTCTAGGTAGGAGATCTAATGTTGATCACATTAAATTCTAGTCTAGGTTTATCTCTCCTTAGATACTTATAGAAAATCTAACTACTCATGATGCAGTTATTAACAGGATAATGATGAACTAGATAATTACTAACCATTAAAATTAATCTCTAAAAGAAACAAATAATTACCAGAATATTTTTAAGAGTTATAGAGAGGTTACCTAATTGGATAGCAAACTCAGAAGAATGTCCTATATCAGATATGCACTATCCCACTCCACATCCACAATGTAGAAGTCTAAGTTTGCAGCATGCAGAAGAAATGGACGCTGCATAAACAAAAATAATTCGAAGTTATCCATACAAGTATAGAGAACATTTTACAATGAAGAGAATAAATAAAATATAAAGTCTAAAGATATTCCCCAAGTCAGCAGCAATGAACACAGCCACAAATCACCCCTAAATACAATATGAATAATCTCAAGAAGAGAAGCCGCCGCAATCTAATAGAAAGATCAAAAATTTAAAAAAAAATAACATGAAACCCTCAAAGAGCTGTAACTTGTGAATAATCAAAACTATGAAGAATAGCAACCCCCTTGGCACAAGTCCCCAGAAGAGCTAAAATTTCAAACCTCAATAAAAAATCAGTTTCCCCTTAATTAAAACCTAAACAAAACCTAATAAAAACCCTAAAAGAAACTCAAAACCCCTAAACTCTAGCCTTTACATGAATATTTATAGCCTATATTTGTTAATTTTACACATGAGTCCCAAATAATTAAAGCATTTCAAGGAGGATACATAAATAAATTTTACACTTCTCATCTTTATCCACTTTTGCGTTTAAGCCCCTGAACTTTTACAAAATTGTATTTTCAACGAAACTGGCCTTAAACTCCTTCGAATTGACTGTAAATTTTTTTGATGTCAGTTTTAAGCATAGTGGAGTGATCCTAGCAGTGTCAAGCCTCCTATCTCGTCTTCGCTCCTTTTAGCGCACTTTACGGTCTCAAAAGAGTGCTTTTATGGTTCTGTCATCTCCTAACAAATTTGTCTGCATAACACCACTAAAAATACCCATGTAGTATTATTTATAAACTAATAATAGATAAATATGGGTATGAAAATGTGACAAAATCGTGCTCAACAACTATATTGCAAGGTTAGACTAGAGCGTACCCAGAGACGCTTGAAGAATGACAGATTAAACATACTTAGAGGCACTTGAAGAAGCACCAATACCAAATAGTGACTCCAACAAGGTCTTGTAAAGACCAACTCTGCTATCCGAAAAATTGCGAAATCTTCTTAGTGACTCCAGGACTCAACTACGGATCCAACATCTAGAACGTAGCTCGAAACGAACTCTGGATGGCCTCGAAACAAGCTCTAGAAATGGATGTACTGCGTTGTGGCTCAGGGGCGAAGCCACAGCTTGAGCTGGGTCTGGTCGACTCAGGCTTGGTCGGCTCAGCTCGGACTAAGTCAGCTCGGCTGGGTCGGCTCAGCGCCGGCTGCTCGGCTCGGCTCGACTGAGTTGGCGCTGAGTCAGCTGGCTCGGCTCGAATGCGGATTGGAGTCAGCTCGGCTCAAATGGCTTGGGTGGACCGGGTCGGGTCGGAGTTTGAGTGGACTGAACCCGATTGAGACCTGATTGTAACTAAAATCATTTAATAACAGGTCCAACTTAAACTCGAAGTAAATCAGATTAGGTTTTACCCGATAATGATCGGAAGGCTCTGTCGAGGGATATCAAAACACTGTGGCGGCGGCGGTTGAAGGTTGTTAGTGAGGATCTCTGGCAAGACCAGGGATGGGGATGATGCGGTCAGAGCAAGACGACGATGGCGAAGGAAAGCAATGAGGGAAGATGTTGAAGACGAGAAGATGTTGAAGATATTGACGGGCTGCTGTGGTCAAAGAGGAGGTCAGGCGTTGCTTGGCGAGGCAGTGGGGAGGTCGTCGAAGGAGGTCGAAGGCGAATGTCTGTGGTGAGGTTAGTGAGGAGGTGATGAAGGCAAAGGCTGAAGACAAGCTCGTTTAATGGAAGTGATCGACGGCACGAATATGTCGGTGGCAGAGGCGGTAAAGAGGTCAGAGGTGGGCGGTGGAAAAGTTGACACAGGCTAAAGATGGCGATGAAAACAATGTCGACGGCGCGGATCCGTTAGCGATAGAAATCATGGGGAAGTCATTGGTGGTGGAGAGGTCTGCTGGATCGGCGTGAAGGCGACAAATCTAGAGATGGAACGGCAACGGCGATAGTAGTATGTTGGAGATGGAACGATGACAGCGATTGTGTTGCCAGTGAGAGGACGAAGACAAAGGAACATTGAATTTTTTATTTTGATTTTTTATTCTTTTTTTTTTATTCTTTTTCTTTTTTCTTTTTTTTAATCCAATCTAGGATTTCAGATTTGTTTTTTTGTTTTGAAATTAAAGAAGAGAAAAGGAGAGGAAGAGAAGGATCGAGGGTTTTGTGGAACTGGGATTTTGAAAATTTTGTGGAGGTTAGGATTTTGTGAAAGTGGAAGATTTTTATGGAGAAAGAAAAAAGACAAGATTTAACTCTCATACCAATTTGATGCAGAACTAAATTAAAATGGAAATAAAAATAACTTTTGATTAATCAAAAAACTGGCACCCAGGTGATCTCTCACTCACTCTCACAAATCAGCATCAAGAGATTTAAAAGCAATGCATATCAACATGCAAAGCATAAGGGATTTTAAATTGATTTCACTAAACTATCTAACACAATAGTCTAGTTGGCTTTGTATAAGCATCATACAAAAAGAGTTCCCCCATCCTAACTAATGTGGGACTAAAAGCAACTACTAAATAGATAAAAGAGAGCCTATCAATAAAGAAAACAGCCTAATAATTGAAAAGAGTTGCACTTCCTACGCACGTAAGTCCTCCATATTCCCGAACTGGATGGATTTCCATCACTATTGGGCTACAACATTATTCTGGTAGCTTAACTCCTGTCAAGACCATTCTAGGGACACTAGTCTGGTTCAATTGAGAGTGACACAGAAAAGGCAGCCAGTGCCTCCTTATGTAGTGATTGCGCTTCTACAACCATGCCTGCATGTATTAGGCAGCAATAAGCTTATCAATTGAAGTAGCAATTAGAAGTTCTGTTTCATCTATCATACAGGGAGTGGGAGACTATAGAAAGGAAAACCGACAAAAAAAAGATTTGGGAGTAAGGTTGAAACTAATTTGAAAAGGTATATCTTGCAAATTATCTTTGCCAGCTGGGATCAATGAAGCTTATAGGATTTGGAACAGGTACTTTTAAATTTGTAAAGATAATATTTTCTCAGAAACATAACATGAAAAAGAATCCCTATGATCAAAGCTCTTGAATATACCAACCTTTGGTATGCCAAGTCTTTGGAGAGATATACCCAATAGATTTGGCTATCTCCAAGCAACTGTTTGAGTCCATCCGCAAACCAAGTTTAGCAAATATTGATGCCAGATCAGTTCAGGTTTTTACTTCTAAGCTTGTGTGGGGCTTACCTCGTGATACATAAGAAGAATATTACATTGTTAGAATGATATAGGACACATGCATGGACATGCAAACACATGAAAAAACAGAAAGGCACACCACTGAGTCAGTTTCGCCTGTTTGATTTTCCTTTCTTGCTCGAATCAGGGCAAACATAGATTTCTATTGCATCCCTAGGTTGTTCCTGAACAACCTGAAGCAATGCTTTCATTTGCGACAGTTCCAATTGATCCTCTATTCCTGTATGAATTATGTTGTGCGCAGGAAAACAACCCCTCTGAGGAATCCGCCAACCGGACGGAGACTGATGCAGCCGGAGACGTACCCAACACGACAAGAACAGAGAAACAATAGAGAAAAACAATCAACACAATATTTAACGAGGTTCGGCAATGTGCCTACGTCCTCGGGGCAAGGGACAGAGAGATCTTATTGATTCAACAATCAATTACAACTTATTCCTTCTTCAAAGAATTTTCAATGGAGATTTTCAATAGGATTTCTAGGATACAATACATGAGGCTCTAGCCCTTATTTATAGTCACAGAGTCTCTGAGTTTTAGGAAACCCCAGCTGGATTCGATCCCAACCAGAAAAGAAATCTGAATCCCAAAAGGAAAGCAGAAAACGCGTCTGTCCCCAGTCGACTGACCCATGTCCACGGTCGACCGGACCCAAACCGAGAGCAGCCTGCTTTCAGTCGGTAGACCGGGCGGTCGACCGTTCCATGCCACGGTTGACCGGGCTAACCCTGTGCACATCGGGGACGCCAGTTAGACTTTTCGAATCACAGGTGCAAGATCTCAGGATCATCTTTTTGTATAGCTGCGGCGCTCTGCAATGCCTCCAAAGCTTGTTTCTGCACCTTTAGACTTTTCGAATCACAGGTGCAAGATCTAGCATAATTTCCATAGCAAACCCCGAGCGAGTGGCTAGAAAGCCCCATGAAATGCTTTCCATGACCATTTGCGCAATTTATTGCTCTTTCAGCAAAATTAATCCCTTCAGAAGCAAGCATTGTATTTTTGCAACATAATTTAAATGTCAACAGAAGTGAAGGAAGACGCGGCTTATCTTTCCTCTCTAATTCGATTGGATCTTCTTGGACTATCGTCTCTTCTTGAAAAATTAGACAACATCCAACAGATCCAACCAACAATCGCCTGTGGTCACTGTAGAGATGGATTGATGAGAACGCGGAGCCTGCAACCAGCTTTAGAGCTTCCAGAATTCCACGGTCCTCTGCGAATTTGGGACTCGGCATTTTCCACCTTTCCGTGTTGCCAGGAATTCTATGCATCTACTCTCGTTCCATCCAATAAAAGCAACCTGACACGTTTGATCGAACTGCGTCATCTACATTCATGGTTCCATCCATATTTTATTGATTGTTCAAATAATAAATACTCATTGTTCAATTTCTTAGAGTCGAGTCGAATTGCAATTGGATGTACTTTCCTGTGATGAGAAGGGAAAATGGGAAGATTTTGTTATGAAAAGTCCTATCTTGCTTATAGCAAGAAATGTGAGAATTAATAGGAGATATGTGTCTAATTTTGACACAAAGTAATAAAGGATCATCATGAGACCTTATTAAAACTCTCATTTTACCGTCTTTCAAGTGATAAATTTTTTTATTTTAATGCTCGGGAATTCTTTGAGAAGGCCTTTGGCAGCAAGAACAATAATATATTAATGCATTTTCTTATCTCTGCTAACTCCATTCATCACAATTTCTTTGCATCAAGCAGAGATGAGAAAAACTTGTACAATAAATTCCAGAAAAACTTGTAAGATCACTGTGTAATCTTAACTATTAACACTACAATGCCACAGTAAAATTGAGCAGAAAAAGAAAGGCAACCTGCAAGGTTTTTACAGCTTCAAGATATTCAATCAGAAAAAGAAATTTTAGCAAAAACCGTCCAGACTAGTAGTTTTTGCAACCAGGTCAATACAAGTTGAATTAACAGCGGATTGGAACATCAGCTTTTGCCTGCTTTTGTTCGCGGACCAACAACCAACTCAATAGGAACTTATTCGAAACCTATCGCTTTGCATAAATAGAAATATATTGTTCACACCGTCCAGTCCACATACACAAGGGTACAAGTCTTGAAGCTCCAATATATAGCCAATTTGGCATAAGCACCCATAAAGAGTATCCCCAGAAAGGGGAAAACAATTAAAGAGTGAAAAGAATAGTAAACCTAATTGTCACAGGATCAGGAGCCCAGTTAGCCAGAAGCAGAACTCACCACCAACAACCACAAACACAACTTCAAAAATCCAGAGGAAACAAGAAGCAAACTCATACAGGCACGAATGCTCAATTTTTCGTCTTTGAGTGCTTCACAAGCCAATCTATAACTACATCGATGTTGGTTGAGTTCCTGCATGAGATCATGAAGCAACAAACTTCCCTGTCTTTAATGTCCTTCAGCCCCCTGCATATGCAACAAGCAGTCAGTAAAAAAGAGAGAGAAACAGATCCCTGAGTAATAGATAGAACTGTTACTAGGACCCCAAGAACCTACATTCTGCACTAATTTGATAATTAGCGATCCCTAAACAAAAGGTATAAGTTTGTAGGGTTTGCTCCCAAGGCCCTTTTGGTAATTGACAAGAAGTGCTCGTGGTTTCTTTTTGTAGAATTCTACAGGTTTGCATATAAAAGCCAGGCCAATCAGCAGATGGACAGGGAAGGATCTGGATCGGAATTAAGCCGAAAGCTTGTACCAGTCAAAACATATCAACATAACCAAGTATGATGTTTAGGGCACTTTGGTGAATCCTCGGTTACTTACATTTGCTCTGTCAAAGCTTGTTTCTGTAGAGCTTCAGGCTTGTCGATTTTGTTTCCGAGGACAAGCAAAGGGATCCCGTGAAGTGATGGCTTGCCCAATAGATCATGAAGTTCACTTTTTGAGATTGACAGGTTATCGTGATCAGCAGCATCAACTACATACCTGGACGGAGGAAAAAGAAGAAAAGTCAACATGTGTCTAATGATTACCCTTGCAATCTTCTCAAGAATATCAAAACAAAAGATTGACAGTCATTGCATTCATCTTGTGATGAGCCTGATGCTTTTTAAAGATAACTGTAATTAAGAAATTTGCCTACAATTTATCATTGACAAAGTCAAGGTAACATTCAGAGATAATTTTACTGCAAAAGGTCGCATCACAACAAGACTTGTGGATGACCATAAAATAGAGAGGAAGGCTAGAGAGCCTACTTCTAATAGTCTACCAATTGGATCCATCAATTATCTTTTAATAGTCATACAGGCTGTGTAGCATGGATATTTCGACGAAAGAGGTGCTCGTGTCAAATACTTATCCAATACTCAAACACTCCGATGCTTGAAAGATACGTGTCCAAACTTCTTTTGATTGTCCTAAATTTTGCAACATATCCTAGACTTATTGTATTGGAGACATTATATTTCTTTAATTTGGAGCTGTATCGGAGACATTATTGATGTGTTAAAATCCAATATAATGTTTGAATGATGAGTTTGCAATTCTGTTCTTTATAAATGCATTGCATTTATATAATTTGTCTAGTTTCCGAATAAGGGATTCTTAATAAAGAATATGGTTATTGATGAAATTATTTTACTTATACAACTCTAAAAATATTTCATTATTTTGGTGATAATGTTCTTTTTTATCCATTACACCCTTACAAATTCATGCTATAGATAAAGAATATTAATGTATTCACAAGTATAATTTTATTATTGTGAACCCACAATGTATCTTCATTCCCCCGTATCATATTTGTATTTGTATCATGTATTTGTACCAGTACACCATGTATTGTGTGCGCGTGCATACTCATATGCACATAATTTTTATCATATTCACACACATATACATGCACATAATTTTTGTTGCATCCATGCCATACATGTGTTCTATTTTTGAAAATTAGCAATATTGCCATGTCCTACCCGTATCCGAATGTTTGTCCATGCATCTTAGCATAGCAGTCCAGCTAAGAGAAAGTGGATCCTGGCAAGAAGGTAGTGAACAGAAATATATACTTTGAATGCACAGTGGATTCCGACATATGAAGGCTAAACAGTGGCCCTCACTGCAAGCCTTAGCAATGGTTCGCTAGAGAACTTCTGTTCTGGATATACATTGTAGACCTTTAGTCAAATTTAATCCAAGACCCAGTTTCTTTTTAGACCCCAAGTACGTAATCTTGTCTTCAGGTAAGTTGCTAGTCAAAGTTAAGGTTCATAAGAGGGGTCCAGTACTAGATTAATTAATTGGTCAGCAAGAACCATTAGATAGGAATTAATACTTGTCTGCCACTTCAGTGCATGTATAATGATGCCAGGAGTATTATACTAGAAAGCTGAGGGAGTATTATACTAGAAAGCTGAGGCCAGCACGGAGAAAGAAAACACTCATAGCAATGTCTTGCAGTTACATTTTTTGCATAATGTTGGACTTGTTTGAGACATGAGTATCCTAGAGTCGGTGATCATGTGACTAGCGATTTATCTGTTGTTGCACTATTTTCTTCTGAAGCCACTAGGATTTCCATCTGGAGACAAAGGCAGGTCACCTAATGATACATAAAGTGACAGGCAATTTATCAATTTCATAGGGCACAGAATAAAATGAACATTTTTAATTATAGATTTAAAAAGGGGAATGCATAAGCGGCCTGGTTCGCATGGTTGGCAAAAGAGTTCCATATCCAGCTGAAAATAAAGCTAAGATCGTATATCAACCTTGATAAATATACAGTCACAATAACAATCAAGGGAAACTTTTTCTTGTCCAGAAATAAAAAAACCACAGTATAGCTGCTTCTGATTGTCAGAGTGCCTCATTGACACTCATATGATACATAACAAACAAAGCACAGTGTACACTTTACTTCAGGTAAATATCGCCTGAGATTTTGTTTAGTTAGTCACGAGTCACGACTATTTTAATACTTATGAAGATAATACATGGCTTGATTTAAAAAGTAAACTGGCAGTCAGCCTCACAATGTGGTGAAACCACATGTGGCACTTAATAGGAATAGTCAGTGCATAACAGTTCAAACAAAGTCTGGTGGTTAGCCAAAGACACAGATTTCAGATAGAAGCTTTATTGTTGGTGGAAGTATATGATGGATTTAATTCCAGTTATGTTCCCATCAACCCACCCACCTATGCTCATTCCCACAATCATGCACACTCATGCACGCTTAAGAATACAGAGAAGCAGGTTATGAAATTTCCTGATCCTGATAGATCGCAAGTAATCAGATAAATATGGGTGGAATAGAAAAGGATATTAAATATACACATCTTCCTGTAAGATTTATATTCCAATCACAGAATATATAGGTTCTGTCATCATCATACATAAATGTGACATAAATTAACTTGAGTTAATACTGCAGAAGAAACAACTTATTCATGAATTCTGGACTACATAGCAAAGAAGCATATCTACAGCCCTAAGTGATGATCTTATTCTTATAATCTTTATAGTTAAATCATTATGGGTGATGGGATGTGAATGCATTATCTTGATCCCCCAGTTTAAGAATTCCATCCATGTTAGCCAAGGCATTTCCTCTATCCCAACATGTTGACATGTAGGCCTCCTAAAATTTTCATATCTCATTCAATAATTGATAATATTACCAATTAAGCACCTCCCTCTCTTTAACATGTACAAGTATGTGTACGTTTTGGCTCCGTGTAGATTTGGATTACATCCCAAATCAAGGTTCTCTTTTTATAAGTTACCCTTCAGATGAACGCAATCACACAACAACAACAACAACAACTAAGCCATTTGTCCCAAGTATTTGGGGTAGGCTACATGAACCAAAACAGAATTACGCCGGATCGGGCACAAAGATGAACGCAATCATACGTATACTAAATCAGCCATTACTCTCCTCTGTGTAGACAATACAATCCCAACAACAGTGAAGTGCTTCTTGCTTGTATGAGCTTGAACTACAAAACCAATAGGCAACTCTTCCTACCTACCTCTAGGTTTCATGATCGGACCTCTCTAGCTCAAAGTAGCCATAAGTAAAAACATTTAGAACACATATTAAATGGCTGGTGTAACATTGATGGGGATCAAGGACCATTAAAGGACATAAAGAGTTTATTATTAAATTTTAGGATTTAAATTGTTAGTTTTTAATTAAATGATTAGTTATTGTCCTTGGGTATTTTAATTTGATTTTTAGAAATGTTTTGTGATATTTTGGGCTATTTAAGCCTACTTCAATCCGGGATACTTTTGTAATTTTCTAATTATGACCTCTAAATGTATTTCTAGTGTTGTCAACTAGGATAACACGAGATTATTCAATTAAAAATTATTATTTTCACGGAAAAAGATTTCCCTCTTCTGACTTACCTGGTTATCCTGCAAAAGACTCGATTAGTACGAAAACATAGGAAAACCTAACTATCCTGAAAAACAAAAGGCTAGAAAGCTCAATCTACCCCTGCAAAATTGTCAACCATTAGCACAGGCCCCGCTCCAAGTGCAATATCAAAATCCTGGATTACTAGTACTGTCTAACTATTACACACCTCCATAAAAAACTTAAAATGAAAGAAAAAGCAAACCCCAAGAATTACAAGTCGTAGCGAAGGCGTTAATAGAATGTCACCGAGTGAAGTCCCATCACAATACCAATCTATTAGTACCCTTTGTTCAGGGGTATTGAGCCCAACTTCAGTTTTGACGATCTCTTGCAGTGATGAACTGATGGACGAAGAATTTGTTGTTGATCGTGATAGCTACTTGGTCCGCCTTCGAACTAGGAAATATGAGAGAATGTGGGTCTTTCTTGTTGCTTACAAATGCTCCTGCCTCTGCAAAGAAGTTAGTTCTACTTGACACCTTGCAAAACAAAGTAAAATAAAAAGGAGATTAGAGGAAAGGAGTACTAAACTAACTCTAAACTAATAAAGAAATAGTAAAAATCTATGATAGCCACTTACCAGCGGGAAGACCCACCAGGACTACGTTAGTCTTACTCCTTAATGCTAAATCTAGGTGACAGTTATGCAGAATTTTATTTAGCGAGTATGCAATGTAAGATGATAATATGCTAAAGAAGCAAACCCAAATCTAAGATGCAAATCAACTTAGCCTAGTAAATTGATAAATTCTAACCTAGAAAGTAATTAAATTCTAAAGCTAAAAAAGCAATACAAACTAAATGAAAAGAGAGTTTAGGAAGCTTCTTTGTCTAAGGACATGCTCCTTCCTTCGGCCCGCACCTTACACGCATGCAGCACACAAGAATTATTGGGGCTTTCATAACACCGATCGTCGAGAGAATCAACCGTCTTCAGCCCTTAGTTTTCGCATTTGTTTCTCGAATTGTTTACTTATTTTGGTTGTGTTGCAGGGGTGATTTTATAGAGCATGGGAAGAGGAATCTAAAGTTCTAGTCAATGTGGGACTAAGCAACTCTCTAATTTTTTAGATTTGAGAAAAACCTAACCTGGGCTGCAGTTGTTGGTTGTCTATACTTGGGCCCAGTTTCCAAAGTCAGAGCTCCCAAATTGACTCAAACTCATAGTTTTAACCAGCCCCGGGCACAAGTCAATTTGGGAGCTCTGGCTTTGAAAACTAGTTCCCAAGTATAGGCGGCCAACCCCTGGCCACCTATACTGGGTTTTTCTCAAATCTCAAAAATCGGAGAGTTGTTTAGTCCCACATCAATCAAAACCTCAAATTCCTCCTCTCCACGCCGTATAAAATCACCCCCGCAGCACATAACCAAAACAAGTCAGCCATCTAAGAAAAGGCGAAAAGTAAGGGCTAAAGACAATTGATTCACTCAACTGTCGGTGCTCTGAAATCCCCAATAATTCTTATGTGTTGCAGGCATGGATGGAGCACGACGAAGGAGTTCGGTCTTTCAAAACTAAAAGAGAAGCTTCATGAACTCCCTCTTTTCATTTCCTTTTTATTACTTTCTAGGTTTAGAATTTAATTGTTTTCTAGGCTAGAATTTAACTGCTTTCTAACTACTTTCTAGGCTAGGTTGATTTGCATTTTAGATTAGGGTTTCCTTCTTTCTTAACATATTAAGATATTGCAATGTATACTCGCTAAATAAAACCTTGCATAACTGTCACCTTGATTTAGCATTAAGGGGTAGAACATAGTCCAGTGGATCTTCCCGTTTGTAAGTAGCTAACATAAATTTTACTATTTCTTTATTAGTTTAGAATTAGTTTACTACACTTTCCTCTAATCCTCCTTTTATTTTACTTTGTTTTTGCAATGTGTCAAATAGAACTAACTTCTTTGCAGAGATGGGAGTTGTCTACAAAGAACGAGAAGAAACCAATTCTCCCAGATTTACCAATTTGTCGGGAGACGGACCGGGTGACAATCGCGATCAAAACAAATTCTTCATCCATCAGTTCATTATCGCAAGAGTTCGTCAAGACCGAAATTGGGTGCAATACCCCTAAAACAAGGTACCAACAAATTGGCGACCGTGATGTGATCTCGCTCGGTGATATTCTATTAACACCTTCGCTAAGACTTGTAATTCTTGGGATTTTTTCTTTCTTTTTTAGTTTTTTGGGAAGTATATAATAGCTAGAAAGTAGTAGTAATCCGAATTTTGATACCGCACTTGGAGCGGGGATTGTGCTAATGGTTGATGATTTTGCAGGGTAGATAGAGGTTTCTAACCCTTTGTTTGCAGGATAGTTAGGTTTTTCTGTATCTCTGTACTGATTGAGTCTTCTGTAAGGTAGCTTGTCTCTACAAACGCCTGCAAATTTTCAAATTTTAACAAAAAAAACTTTTGAAAACCTCTTTCAAGTCTAGGCGG
The DNA here is from genome assembly GCA_038442645.1 of Agave tequilana. Classification (NCBI taxonomy): domain Eukaryota; kingdom Viridiplantae; phylum Streptophyta; class Magnoliopsida; order Asparagales; family Asparagaceae; genus Agave; species Agave tequilana. The sequence continues at coordinate 142,229 of JAVJIF010003462.1, read as the reverse complement.
CCAACACCTGGCCGCCTGACCCTGAAAATCTAAAAGAACAATTTTAGATATTTCAAAAAAAAAAAAAAATCAAGAAACCAATTGTACACATATCAAGACCAAACCCTTGCTTAGAGGCGGTTTTTGTGAAGAAAGGTGATGATCAGACAATATCAAATAGCGTATGTTCTGGTTTCAACAAGGGCATCAACCCACCCTACAAGCTGATGATAAAACAATTCCTTAACCTTCCACCACATCGAGCAATCCTATACATTCAATAATCCTCCCCACAAACTTTAAAAACTTATAGATCAACAGATCAGAACTAGCAATAATTGAGTTCTTGGTTGGTGCTTCATTAAACATCCAAAAATCAACCATCATATTTCAAGCAGTAAAAGAGCAATATGTCACTCTTGGTAGTTGCATGAGATTAAACTGCATAAACCATAGGTAACCCTTCCTACCTACCTTCTACCTTTCGTGATGAGACCTCGTCTCGGCCGAATGTTAACAACTTATCATTGCAAACATTTTAATGCTTTCTGGCAATGTTAGAGCCATTCAGCCAAATAACATCCCAAAAAGTCAACAGGAACATTCTCAAGGATTATAAAGTACATATATTTTAATGTGTCAAATAGTAAAGATATAGATAGTGGCCATAGGTTTAGGCAGGAATGCATTGAGGAATAAAACATTTGAGTTTGAATGGCTTATAATCGAGAGGGAGCAAATAAAATCTTATAAAGCAAATAGACTAGAAGAGAATTTAATTTTGCAAGTGACTCCAAATACTACAGGAAACAGAGATCAACATACAAACTGAGGATAACCGGATAAGACCTGATCATATAACATACAGCAGCGTGTATAGAGTCTATGGACACGTAACCTACAAATATTTACACATGCATGCAACTGCTACACGCTTGAACCAAACAAGATGTTACGACCTCTTGAGATAGGACATTTCAGAAGTTAGAAATTGGGAGCTGAACCAGACAAGAAGGGGAAAATAAGAAAACTAATATTAGAAGCTCTACTTCACAAAGCAGCCTCAGCACAAGCAAAGTGGGCTTGCCACCTCAGCACCTCGATAGAGCCAGAAGAGCCAGGAAGAAGCCTGGTGATCACTTGAAAAAAAATCCCTAGGATAACACATTGTATATAGATTTATTCAACCAAAAGCATACTCAAAGTCTTGCTCTTCTGCTGAGCCAAGTTCACAACCTTCAACACCACTGAGCCAAGTTCACAACCTTCAACACCACTGTGCGATAGCTTCCAAAGTCAGAGCTCCCAAATTTGATTTGAGGTGTTGGCCACCTAGACTTGGCCATCAAAAGCTCTGGATTACCAAAGAAGCCGTCAAGCATATGAAGATCTTCCTCGCTTTAGAAATCTGCAGACTATCCATAGTACTAGAGATCAGAGTACCACATTTAGAAGTCACAAGCTAGTTGGTCCAGTTCTCCACATAAAAGGCGTGTCATCTTTAAATTCCAGCTGGTGAGTGTTTAATGTAAGACCAAAGTCATCAGATGCTTAGATGGATGATGTGACTTCATTGACTTGATTCAATAATTGCATTGCTATATTGACTTAGTTAAATCTTCATTTTGACTCTATATTTTGTTTACCATAAAAAATCAGCCATCTATCCTCTATGAGACCACAAAGAACATTCCTTTATTTTGCAGTGGGGATTATGTAGATGTATAAACCATGTTAAATATGGAAAACATGTAAACAACTCTTTACGCCACTGCATAATATTTTATCCATGGCACATGCAACTTAAACACATACCGCTAGCAATATTGTGGTATATTGCACGCCTTTATACTAGAGGCAAAAGAAACCACAAGAATGTCCAAACTAAGATCCAAACAAATAGTGCTTCAAATTCATCAAAGACCCAACTCCAACCATGGTATGAAGAAAGAAAAGCATACATTTACAAGGCGCTTAAGGACACATAGAAAGGCCCCTTGGAAAATGAAGATCCGCTAACAAGAGGGCCTTCTCAGATACCTCTTCTCAAACACTCGATTTGTATATCAGTCTTCTCCAGAAGTATTGCTGCATCACCGATAGACTCTCATACCTATTGGTTTTCTTCATACAAACAAAATATAAATTGTTCTCACCCCACTCTTCCTTTGTTTTTCATCAAAAGCTCTGGATTGCCACAGAAGCTGTCAAGCATATGAAGAGCTTCCTCGCTTTAGAAATCTGCAGACTATCCATAGTACTAAAGATCAGAGTACCATCATAAATGTCATCCCCCAAGATTTTCCTCATCAATAAGGGGTTGGTTATGAAGCACAACTCTGCACTGAGGAGGCTCAACAAAAAGATTTGACCAATTTCTGTGACTGTATGGCAATCTGAGTTTTGGTGCCAAATTCCCTAGCTGAGGAAACTATAGAGATTAAGGGTGCTTGTCATAGAACCAAACTCATTCATCATGCAGTTTAACCTCATGGAGCAAGAAAAAAGCCTATAAATTGTACTAGCTAATAAAGAGTCTACAAGAAACGGTGAAATGATAAATTTGCTTCTGCAATTTGTTCAACACTTGAGGCAAGATATAGGCCAAAGAACCAAATAAAAGGGCATTTCCAAGAGCATCGGTATACTGTTGCTGGTCAGAAGTCTACATACAGACAACTTTTTGACCTTTACTATCGGCTGATATAGGTTATTCATTTCCCATCGTGCAAAAACAAACTCTTGACCATGCGAAGTTAACATCTTTAGCGTAGGTCATCATGCATAATTTTTGCATATAAACCTAATACCTTATATCAAATAGATTGAACAAGATTAGTGTTCCATTAAGATCTAACCTCTATTGAGAGTTGAGACACCTCTTTACTAAATCATGTGTTGCACTCAATTTGCAAGTTATAGTCATGGTTGTCCACCAAATTCATTGGAACGCTCTACAAGATCGAGAGATATTCTCTAGTTCACCCATATACAACTTCGAGATCAAAAAGCAGTCAGTATTTTATTGGGAAAAAAAGAGGTAGAGAAGTATGGAGTAGAAGGGGAAAATAGCTTTATAAAAGGATTCTCTCTCTTTAAAGAGATTATTCCAATTAATTCTCTCAAATTATTGATTGATTCTCTAATCGCGTGTCTCTTTATAAACAAGACAAAAGAGCTTATATAGATTTCCTAAAACCCTAAATTGAGGAGGAATAGAAGTTATGGTGAAGGCCAGCCATGGATCCCACCTCCCTCAATCTCTCTCCTAAGGAAGTTATGAATCGAATGTGGTTCGAATTCGAGTTAAAGTTGGATGTAGCCCAAAAGTCTAACATCTCCCACTCGCACACACTTTGTTATCTTATGAAAAAAAATTTAAGCATGTATACAAAGAAAACACGTGTGTGTAAACAAAATAGAAACACTCTGTGTTATCCAAGAAACACTTCATGCGTGTGTATTTCACTAGAAACATTTGTGTGCAATCTCCACCATCTTATATATTTATCTGATTCATATTTTGTTGTCATGGGGTTTGACCATGAGGACACATGCAATTTGGGAACTCTAACTACATGCGAGATCAGAGACTTTATACCAAAAACAACACAACATCATGGTAAATAAAAGGTGTCTTTGTGCCCTGTTCTTTTTGGGCCTCAACCCACCCACGTGTAACCATCAAAACATGCGTCTCTGACTCCCGAGCTACCTTTAATCATTAACCATTGATCTTTACTTTGTTTGAACAAGCAAACCAAATAAAGTGTTTAAGGTTGCATATGGTAAAGTGATTCAAGAATCCTCTTGTGGGTACACATGCATATACTTATTATTAATACAGCTACTTTGAATAACAAATCCCATCGAATGGCAGGTATGCCCTGTGCTGGTGGCTCACAAGTTAAAAGCAGGTTAATAAACTAACATTATTTCAAGTGCATGCAAGTGGGGGATGCTAGATTTCAGGTGGAACCTGACCAGAAAACGGTCGAGGCAACCCTCACAACTGAACTAATTCGAGTTATACTCAGTTGGTTTAGGGTTAGGGATTGTGGCTAGAAATGAGGTGATTTGGAATGGGGGCTTAGATCTCCTATATAAACTCCTTATGATGATTAGGAGTGTTCTAAAAAAAAAAAGTTGATTAATCGGCCGCTTAAACATTTACGGACTGAAACCGAACAGAACTTGAAGAAAGTGGTCGGATTACTCGGCCAGGCGATTAATTCGCTTAAGCGACGATTAAGCGTCTAATCGGTGATTAATTAGTGTTCGTTTAAATGTTATACAATCATTTTCTAAATGGGTTCGAATTTCAAACCCATTAAGCTAACTAAACTCAAACCCAATCCAATTATTAGGAAGATAAATTATCGCGTGTTGGAGAATTAAGGCTCGCGAGCCCTAAATTTATCCGCATCCTCGATCCTCCTGCGGCGACGACGAAGCTCCCAAATCTCACGAAGAAGCTCTCGATGCTCACGACGACGAGACAATGAAGCTCCCGAAGCCTTAATTTTATCTGAATCTCCCGAAACTCACAGCGGCAACGATCCTCCTAGGAAATTAGGGCTCCCGAAGCTCGACGACGAAAAGTTCATAAAGTGTTGATCCTCCTGTGGCGACTTTCCCCTTCGACGACGACCTCCCCTTGCAGTTGATCCTCCCACCGTGACCTTCCTTTGTGTCGACAAAGACCTCCCCATGCGTTCAGCTCCCTGGTCAGCGGCAAAACGTTAATAGCGACATCCACTTGCATCGACGGCGACCCCCCTGGTCAGCTCACTCCACCTCGTGTGCACGTATTTTGCCCAAGTTCTTACCAATAGCCTTTGTTTCTTTTAATAGGCTGAGGAGTGCCTCAAGCGTGAGAAAAATTGAGTTGCACATTATTTGCAGGGCGTGTTTGGTTGCAAGGAAGTGGGCGGAAGTAAGAAAATGGGGAAGTATAATTGCTCACTTCCCTATCTAATCAAACACCAGAAAATAAAAATAAGAAAACCTATTTTCCTTTTCTCTTTTCTCTTTTACACAATCATTTCCTTACTTCCAGAGTGCTATACTTAATTTTGTGGTCATGTAAATCTCATTTGTAATAAGATGTAGCACAAAACAGTTAATTTTTTGATCATATAAATCTCACTTGCGTTCTAATTACAGTCCATTTTTTTATTTTTCTTAATTAATTTTTATTTTAATATTATTTTGCGGTCAACTTTGTGGTTAATTTTTTCACTTCTACTTCCACATTACCATCCAAACACCGGAAAAGACATAACATTTTTCAAATCACACTTCCCAACAACATCCAAACACCGGAAAACTTACTAACCAATTCCCAAGTTCCAAAGGGAACTATTACCACTTCCTCACTTCCTCACTTCCACCTTTAACCAAACAGGCCCGCAGTTGCATCTAGCAGTGAGCCAAAGTTGTTGGAGGGATATTACTTTTTGAAAGAAATACATATATTTGTTCATTTAAAAAGCATTTTTTAACTATAGTTGTGGAGGAGGAAGTATGTTGATATACTTTGAACTGATTAACATTATTACTTTTTAAATTCCTCGTGATACTAGCAATTTAATTTTTCAAGTTATGTTTACTATATCTTCTATGCTTTTTTTGAGAGTTTATAGAATTCATATTTGCATGTTTTTAAGTATTATAATATTATTATATATTAAAATAATAATAAAACGTGTAATCCGTTTAATCACTGTTTAAACCGTTTAAGCATTATGCGCTCTCAGACCGTGCACGTACTGAAACCGCTTTATAGAACATTGATGATTATTCTTCAAACAATCAACTGAACAAAATTTTAGCCACCAAAATCCCCCAATAAAAATATCTTTGTTTATCTCCCGTCTCTTTAATATCTATCATATAGTCTGGGGCCAAAAGTCTATTAAGATGACAAAGAATGAGAGGATGATTATGGACCACAAATGAATCATCAATACCCTTTCGCAAATGAAAAGACTTCACAGAAAATATAAGTGACCTAACTTTGTTTTGTGTTTACTTACGTACCAGAATCATGTCTGGTGCAAGTCCACAATGATTGTCACTTTCATGTTTTCCCGATATTAGAAGGAAATATTGATATTAACATGATGAGTGTGGACATGGATATGAATATAAAGTACAATCTAATATGACAATCAAAGCGAAATTTATAAACAGGAAAACCCCTCCATAAAGTAAAATTTGTAAAGTGACATCGTTGCATGCACAGAGTTCTCAAGGAATTGAATTCATTATCCTGTAATGATATGCAATGGCTAATGTTGTTTCATTTTGATAACTCTTTGCTGGGATGTTTGATTTTGCTTGTCCATCGTGTATACCTTTTTGGCTTTTAGTCTTACTACATTGGTGGACTGTGGCAGATAGCTAGTTTTCTTTTGCCTTTGCAATGTACAAACATATTCACAGGTTCTGTGCTTTTTAAGTGGGAAGCACGGAAAGAGGGATGTAATCAACTTTTTTGGAGCAATAAAATGAGACTCGGGATTTCGAGTTCGAGGCTCCACCCTTTCTCTCTCAAAAAAAAAAGGAAAACCCCTCCCTAAACTTTTAACTTAAATTACATAACCTCCCCCAAATTCAAAAATTATCTAGCCCCCTAAACTTTAGAAAAATGTTAGAGGGTTTGCAGCGTTAAGTAAAAGGGTTACGGACTTTATGCCCTTAATCTTAGGGGCTTTACTGATATTTGCCAATTAAATGGGTATAAAACTCAAATCGAGTTTGTACCAGCTATTTTATCTTCTTCACTCACATCTCCTTATCTTCTTCATTTTCAATTCCCAACCAAGAAGCAAGAATTCATCAACCCAAATCAACCTAAATCACGTCCTAACCTTTTCTCTCCTTTTTCTATTATCATGCCCAAACTAAGTCCTAATTTGTTATACCCAAATCAAGCTATGATAATTTTCCCCCTCTTTCCATTGTCATCCTCAAATCAAATCTTAACACATCATAGCGAAAACAAGCTCTAGATTTCCCCCTCCTTTTATAGTCATCTCAAATCAGATCTTAACTCAACAATACCCAAATCAATTCCTAGTATTTATGTTATGGGTTAGGGTTAGGGTTAAAATTAGGGTTATGAAGATGCAGGTGAAAGATATAAAGTGGGCACAAACCCATGTCTAGTTTTAACCCATCTTTAAAATGGGTTGTGGTCAAAATCTTAGGTTATGGGCTAAGTTTAAAATAATAAGGGTGTTTTAATCTAAAATCATTCTTAATCATATGGCATGAAGTCACGAGATGGATATTGTTAATAGAGAGGATGGATGTGATAACAGAAACAAAATAAGCGGGGGCTCGCTAATGATTCCAAAATTGAGAGAGGTTTGTGATTTAAGTTAAACGTTCACAAGGGTTTAATAAAATTCATGCATTATAATAAACATATAAAGATTGAATACATTTAATATGATGAGAAAACACAAATAAAAGCTTGAGATCTTGTATTGCTCTTCTTATAGTACTACAGATTCCCGATCTCAATAGTCTCACCCCATAAGCCATAACTATGACAGTGCCAGGTACAAATTCGACGATTGATAGCTTTCCTCCTAAAATAAAAGATCTTAAAGAGACGAAAAGTAAGTGAAAATCTTTTGAAAGAGTTTGGTGGTAAGAAATTTGTTCAATTAATTAATTGAAGAATATCATCATAAGGAGTTAATATAGGAGACCTAAGGCTCCTACTCCAAGTCATCTCACCCTAACCCCTAAACTCAGCAGACGCTTGCCCAACCATGTTCGAGTTCGGGTGGAGTAGCTTAACCGTTATTAGGTTAGGTTTAGCCCAATACCTAACATCCCACACGAGGACTCACTCGAAATGTCATTAAAGTGTCAACCTTCCCTTTACTTGTGATCTATCTTATGGTATATTCTCCATTCGTAAGTGATCATGAGATAACTTACATGGTGAGTAACCATACCACAATCCCTTTTAACGAGGACAAGAATGGCACGTCAAAAATAGAAAACAAGGGTAGCTCCTCCAAGTTAATCTAACTACCAGAGTTACCGAAACACATTGACAAGCAAGCTACCCTAATGTCTCACATTAAGAAGTTCTTTTCCCAGCTAGTATAGTTACAATATTCACATTCACTCCCATTAATAGGAGAAATTGGGCATGTTAACAGAGTAATGATGTGTCCAAAACAACTTCTCCCGTCTTGACACTTTGCCACTAGTATCGGAGTAAACGCTTTCATGAAATATCTTTGTGGGCATTGAATTTATACATGACCCTTAAAAATTATAAATCATAATCAAAATGTCAGTCTTTATTCCAATATTGCAAGTAAAGCCTAATCTAAAGTATCCAGTAGTTTAAGCATCACTCCACCTACACATGATTCAAATTGAAAAAGGTGGGATATAATGGCTAGGATTTTCCCTCGCTTAGTTTCCTCCTCAAGTTTGGGTTTTGGAAAATTTGTACAAACTTACTTATTTATAGAGAAATGTGTGATTAAGACGATCAATCAATTGTTCTAAGAGAATTGATCAGAAAAGTCCTTTTAGAGAAAGAGAACTCCTTTAGAAGGCTATCTCTATTTCTCCTCCTTAGAAATAGTAATCACTCTCCGATCTCAAAGTTGAATGTGGAGCAAATTGGAAAACATCATCTTGTAGAGTTTTCCAATGGTCATGGAGAAGAAAAACAAGATGTAACGTGCAAATCGAGCGGAACAAGAAATTTTGTAAAGTGTCCCAAGAGTCGTTAGATCCTACTTACTGTAAGTATTTTTTTCCGCTAGTTATTTTCAATTTATTTGATTTAAGGTATTTGATTTAGATGCAAATATTATGCATGATGATCTATGTCAAAAATGTTGACTTTGTTATTATATACATAATGTGTTATTATGAATCTTGAATATGGATAATATTTCATACCTGATGTTTTGCAGATCGTGTATTTTTTTTAGATCATGAAATTGAATTCTTGTTTATATTTTGATCTTAAATTCTTAATGGGTCTTATTGATAATTGCATATAGTCAATACCCATGTATCCTTCATTGGTATTTATGTTAAAGGCACTTAAGTTGAAATGAACTCCACTTTTTTCTCTCATGTTAGTAAAGTTAGAAAAATAACTTTAAGCTCATGCACCTTGATTAATTGCAAAACAATTATGGATGTGTTAAGTTGATGAAATAAATAGAAAAAGAGATGCATGGCTTCCCCTTGATGAATGGGAGTTTGACAGTGGAAGATAAGTATAACGCTATTTTATATTACAAGAACATTGGTTTGGTATAATAGACAATGTATATATTCATCAAATAATCAAAGCATATATCATCTAGTTAGTCTACACAACAAGTTCATCAATTTAATGCCTAAATGTTGAGCTAGTTCTGAAGTTATCAAAACTATAATAAATTATTCAAATTATAGTATGATATTTTTTCTTATATTTTGCTTGTCAGTTCGACAAAGACCTTCTTCTGGTAACCTGGCTTTGAGAAAAGTGACCTAAATTTAAGAAAAATATAAATGATAATAAGAGTGAAAGGGGTAGTTTTCAATTTATGCAAGGTTGATCAATAAGAAGGTGTTGATTCAGAGGGTGTGGGACCTTCTGTATTCATGGCAAAGAAATAAGTTATACAAAGAGTATGTCCCATATCTCGTATTCTGAAGAACCTTCTTGAAACCAATCAATATGTCATCTATAAGGATTCTCTAAGAATGCTCGAGGTTAGGTAAGTGAATCAGCGCCTACATTTTGTAGAAGGTTTAACACAGCAAATAATGCCCCCCCCCCCCCCCCCCCCCCCCCCAAACAGTGTTGAATTGACAGCAATGTGAGTATTTGTTCTAGAAGTATATCAAAAAGAAAAAGAAAGGGATAATAGGAAGAAAGAAGAAATGCCTTAACTTTCCAAAAAAGATTCAAAGGTATGAATGTACAAACTATTCATATTTATCCTTCATATTATTATGTAACGTTGATTAAGTGGCGTTTCATTTCAACACTACTATAACTAACTGAAGCATGAAAAGCAAAATTAATAGTGCTATCATATCCAGAGGCCTGCTAGAAAGGTACAAATGGGCATCAACAAACTTGTTGACACCAGACCTGTTAGTTGTTAATATGAATATTCACTGAAACAACTAGAATTATACAAATTATTATAACTGAAATGATTCCCGACATAATAATAGGCCAAGTTTTTATGTTAAAGTCTAGTGCTAGAGTATATAAATCTAAAGACACAAAAAAAAAAACATACTAAGCAGTGACCGCACCAGATTGCATATAATACAAAATCCAACAAATATGGATGACAAGCCATAAAAGTGTGCAAGGAAATAAACTAATTTGAAAGATTGAAAACCATACACAATGGCGGAGACTGCTCGGCAGTATCTCTCCCACATACTGCGAAACCTCGGCTGGCCTCCAAGATCCCACAGCTTTATCGTGACATTTCCCTTGGTTACTTTCCTCATATTGAATCCTACCTATGACATCCAATTCACTCAGTATTCTACAGCAGCTAGCTTATGCATCAGAAGAAAAGAGAAAACTCTGGACCACGAAAAATAAAACTCACAGTAGGAATCATGTCCTCACTATATCCACCAGTCTGCACAATTATACAAAAAACAATTAGTGTTACAAACTTAAATTCCAGTAATTTAGAACTCAATATACGCTGAGTGCATTAACATATGCATACTGCAATGACATTCACAAGGGATGTTTTCCCAGCATTCTGCAGTCCAATTAAGGACAGCTCCATCTCCTGCTTGAAAAATAGGCTGCAAACAACAATAAACTTGAACAAATCAATGAACTGAAAGGACTAATTTTGATATTTCTCCCCTCACTGCATCCTGTAATCGGTTCAACAACAGCTAATCTAAAAACCAAACTTTTATCCCAAAAATTCCAATCAAAAAAATAAGTATCAGATTCAAACCCTAGAGTCATCATCAGTGAGACAACAAAAACCACAAATAGGATAACTCGAATCTAAGAACAAACTAATCGAATCACATGTAATGCGGTCGAGGATCTCACCTTCGAAGCCAATTGAGGAAAAATTCCCACAGCCCCATGGAGAGAGGTTAGGGTTTCGAAACTAATTAGGGCTTTTCCTGGAGCTGGGGGGAGAGAGATAGAATGTTAGGGCTTTTATTGAAAAAGAGAAGGGGAATAAAATTTAAAAGAAGGATCATTAAATCTGAAGCTCCAATTTGACCATCGCCAAATAAGAGAGAGAACCGCGTTATTGCCCGCGAGGCCGACCGTAATAAAGGGCGTCAAAAAAATAATCAAAAACGAATAAAATAATTGTGGCGATATAAATGTGGTGGACGGTGATTGGTTATTTGTGGTGATGAATAGGAGTGCCTGATGATTTCAAAATTTGTTGCTGGGCGACGATTCCAGTTTCAAGAGGAGGCTGCAAGCGTGGGATTGAGCCTAAAGGTGCAACCAGGCCTCCATGGATTGGATCCTACGTGATCCGTTTTGAATTTATTACTAATGTACTGGTGAAAACCGATCTCAACAAAGACAGCCGGCAGCTATCCTAAAAGAGGAGGATGAAAAAGAAAAGAGGAGGAGAAGGAAGGAAGAGGAGGGACAATGAGAAGGAGGGGAGGGCGCTGAGCGGAGGGGTAGGGAGCGGCGACGAGAGGAGGGTGTTGCTCTCTTTCTCTCTCTGCTCTCTCTCTCTCTCGCGAAGGTGAAGACGGACGAATGGACAGACAATTTTCATGAAGGAGTCATGAGAGAAAACCTCTTTGCGGTCAGTTTTAATAAATCTATAAAATTTACTTGTAGATTTAAATGTATTAAAATTTTTAAAAATATAAAAAAAAACTTTTTCTACACGTACAGTGTACATGTTTTTCTATATAACCATACATGTGGGCTCTCTATATTTTTAGGAAAAAAATTAATTAATATCATTCACGAGATTTAGTGCTGTTAGTTTTTGTGAAAATTATATATGTTATATGTTGGGTATCCTGCTTAACAAGAATCAATCTGACAACTAATCAAGATCACTGAGATATCAACAATCTAATTGGCCAGGTCGGCAAATATCAGGTGGGAGGTTTTCCGTTCAATAGAACGTTCCTTAATTTAAGAATCACCTTTCAATTTCCTTCCTTGGTTTAAGCACCAATTAGACTGAATCCAAGTCAGTCTCGATATACTGTAAAGTATATCCCCTGTATAAAGGACTTAATCCACTTATACAGTATCACTTAGACTGAATCTAAGTCAATCTCGATATACTGTAAAGTATATCCCCTGTATAAAGGACTTAATCCACTTATACAGTATTTGAAGTGAGGTACGCTTAGAGCGAATCTCCTTAAGACAATTACGTCCCCCGCACCGGTGCTAACGGGATAATGGATGCTGGTCTCCCAAGATACAACACTTCTTCACGGTATTTGGATAGCACTACCAAATCACCGTACGGTCGAACCGTAGTCAACCAGTACCTACACAGGATTAGCAAAGCAGCGGTACAAGGACAAATTTCGGATGAATATTTGCCTTTACTCTCTGGAGGAGCATCCACTGTTGAGGACGATGGAAGGTTGAAGAATATTCTTCTTCAGAAGTCTTAGATTCAGACAACAATTCTATAAAAGAATCTGTTGAATTTTCTAAGCCTTCTTTCAGAACGAATTTTGCAGAATTTCCGTTGGAAGTTGCTTCGGAAACCGAGTTACGGATTTCCCACTTCCCTTTTGGAAGTCACTTCAGAACTCTACTTCCCAGTTCAGAACGCAGAAAAAATTGAAGTGTTCAGAACTCAGAGAGAGAAGAGAAGTGTTTGCTCTTGGTGTTGTTGTTTTAATTGGTGTGTCTTTCAATTGAGAATTGGAGCCCTTTATATAGCCTTCCAGGAGGGGCCAACAGGTTCGAACTCAAATGAAAGATTGCAACATTTCGACCCAACAGTCACAACTGTTGGCTGCCCAACTGACACACCCAACAGTCACAACTGTTGGCAGTCCAACAGTCGCAACTGTTGGCATTCCAACAGTTTAGTCCCATTTAGGCTTTGAATTAGGCAATCTTTAGACTTGAATATCTCATTCATTCGAAGTCGGAATTGAACATGTGAATATACCACGTTCATCACAAATGGAAGGAGAACACACTCCAACCATCATCCAGTTGATTCGATCAACGGATCTCGCCATAATTTATCTCGAAGATTCATATATATATTCTTCAATTCCAACAATCCCCACAATGAATGGAGATTCAAGGAAATGACACACAAAGAGACTGACTCTATTGTGAAAGGTACTTGAGAAAAGAAACTGCATAAGGATAGGTGAACTAGGTCTTGAACCATCCATAGCGAAAGCTTTATCGACTTACTGGCTAATCAGTGAACTAGGTCTTGAACTGTTAGCCGTTAGTGTAAGCCAAGTCAACAAGCTTCACACAGTAACTTTCCAATCAACTTTGGTTCTCGGTTGTATCCGTTTTGGCCCTGGACATTCTTGGTTTCAGAGAGTATCTTTAGGGAATAACAGCCTCCATAGAAATTCCCAAAGAGCCGACCCAACTCTATACTCACATAGGTGATGGACCTATTAAGAGTAGTCTACTCTACTCCACTTGTTTAGTAACAAGATATAGGCATCATTAAAAGCGTTAAGCTTATCCTTAACCCACTTGTAGAAAAGCACTTATGTGCACCTTAGGAATGGATTGGAGTCAAGCTCCCAAGTGCTTACTTGCTGAGTCAATCATAACTAGTTTTTCCTCTTGAACTTAGTCCGTGGGATCTCCAGTCGCTAAGTGAGGTTTCCATTAAGCTGACTCGGTAAGGTTAGGCTTTTAGACCCATTCCCCTCGATGCGTAGTTTATACGCTCTCCACTTAAACCTTTAGTAAGCGGATCCGCTAAATTATCCTTTGACGATACAAAGTCAACAGAGATAATTCCATTTGAGAGCAACTACTTCACGGTATTATGTCTACGACGAATATGTCTAGACTTACCGTTGTATATAACATTTTGTGCCCTAGATATAGCTGCTTGATTATCGCAGTGTATACATATAGCGGGCACTGGCTTTTGCCACAATGGTATATCTTCTAAGAATTGTCGAAGCCATTCTGCTTCTTCTCCAGCCTTATCTAAGGCTATGAATTCCGATTCCATAGTGGAACGGGCAATACATGTTTGCTTAAAAGATTTCCATGATACCGCTGCTCCTGCTAGAGTAAATACGTATCCGCTAGTTGATTTTGATTCCTCAGAATCTGCAATCCAATTAGCATCACTGTATCCTTCCAGAACAGGTGGATACTGTCCATATCTCAAGGCATATTCCTTGTATGTGATACGTAACCCAATACTCGTAGTAGAGCGGTCCAATGTAGATCACTAGGATTACTAGTGTATCTACTTAACTTGCTTACAGCGTAAGCAATATCGGGTCTAGTGCAATTCATCAAATACATTAGACTTCCGATAATCTGTGAATACTCCAACTGGCGTATTCCAGTTCCTGTATTCTTATGAAGGTGGACGTGTGGGAGAAAAGGATTTGTATTCTCCTTTATCCCATGATCCTTGAATCTTTCTATCATCTTATCCACGTAGTGAGATTGAGATAGACTGATTCCATCTGGTGTTCTACTAATTTTAATTCCTAAAATTACATCAGCAACCCCCAGATCCTTCATATCAAAACTGTTGGATAACATTCTTTTAGTGGACTTAATAATCTCAATATTAGTCCCAAGTATCAACATGTCGTCTACATAAAGACAAACAATGATACATGCATCTCCAACTGTTTTCGTGTAAACACACTTATCGCGTTCATTTATAGTGAATCCATCTTTGATCATGACACTATCAAATTTCTCATGCCATTGTTTTGGAGCCTGTTTTAAACCGTATAAGGATTTTACCAATTTACACACCTTGTGTTCTTGGCCCTTGACTTTAAATCCTTCAGGTTGCTCCATATATATCTCTTCACTTAATTCACCATTTAAGAATGCAGTCTTGACATCCATTTGATGGATATCTAAGTTGTGCAATACTGCAATCGCAATCAACATCCGTATGGACGTTATTCTTGTTATTGGTGAATAAGTATCGAAGTAGTCAAGTCCTTCTTTTTGTCGATAACCCTTGGCTACTAATCTAGCCTTGTACTTATCGATAGATCCATCGGGTTTTAATTTTCGTTTGAAAATCCACTTACACCCAATTGGTTTACTTCCAGGAGGCAAGTTTACCAATTCCCAAGTATGATTACTTAGTATAGATTCTATTTCGCTATTTATAGCTTCTTTTCACATTGTGCTTCTGGGGTTGACATAGCCTCTTTAAATGTTTGAGGCTCGCTCTCAATAGCGTATGCTATGAAATCTGGACCAAAAGATTTTGAGATTCTAGATCTCTGACTTCTTCTTGGTTCAATTTCCGCATTTACAATTGGCTCCTCGGGGCTTTCGTCCCTGAACGCCATCTCGTGTGTTCTTTTCCCAGAAGTCTTATCTGCTTCCCGTTTGTACGGAAGATGTCTTCAAAGAACACAGTATCTCGAGATTCGATAATCATGTTTACATGAATATCTGGTATTTCTGATTTATGAACCAGAAATCTGTAGGCACTACTATTCAAGGCATAGCCTATGAATACGCAGTCCATAGTTTTTGCTCCCAACTTAGTCTTTTTGGGTAATGGTGCCAGCACCTTTGCAAGGCACCCCCACATTTTGAGGTAATGGTAGGAAGGTGTCCTTCCATGCCATAACTCGAATGGTATTAGACCAAGTTTCTTGTGGGGTACTCTATTTAGAATATGATTTGCAGTTAATAGAGCTTCCCCCCACAAGTTCTGCGGAGCTCCAGAACTTACGAGCATGGAATTAACCATCTCCTTCAAAGTTCTGTTCTTCCGTTCAGCAATTCCATTCTGCTGAGGAGTGTATGGTGCTGTAGTTTGATGTATTATACCAAAACTAGCACATAACTCACTAAAATCATTTGATTCATATTCTCCGCCTCTATCGGATTTTAGAATCTTGATTTTCTTGTTGAGTTGATTCTCAACTTCGGCCTTATATGTTTTAAACATATTTATTGCCTCATCCTTACTGTTTAAAAGATACACATAACAGTATCTTATACAGTCATCGATAAAAGTAATGAAATACTTTTTACCGCCTCTAGTTGGCATAAACTTCAAGTCACACAGATCGCTATGAATTAACCCTAAAGGTTCTGTATTTCGATCAATTGAGTGAAATGAATTTTTAGCCAACTTGGCCTCAACACAAACCTCACACTTGCGAATTTCTTCCAAGTTGAGTTTAGGAATATATCCCAGATTAGACAAGTTCTTCAAAGACTTGTAATTTACATGCCCTAATCTAGCATGCCACAAATTAGGAGACTCAAGCAAATAAACAGAAGAATTTCCTTTATTTATTAGCTTTGGGTACAATACACGGACTTTTTGTCTACCACTGCAACATTGTCTTTAAAAAGACCATCAACAAGATTCTTGTTTTGGCTGCGACATTCATTCGCCTTATGCCCTTCTTTGTTGCAGATGTAGCAGGTTCCCTTGAAGCGCATGTTTTTGCCTTCTTGGACCTTGCCTTTGTACCCCTGGGAAGTCTTCTTCCGCTTTAAGCTTTTGGAAGTAGACGCTTTCCCCTTTGAGTCCTCGATCACATTGGCTTTTGCTTCGTAGGAGTTCTTACTGCTCCTTTTCTCGGACTTTCTGTTGTCCTCCTCGATTCGAAGCCTCACAATGAGATCTTCCAACTTTAACTCCTTTCGCTTGTGCTTAAGGTAGTTCTTGAAATCTCTCCACGCAGGTGGGAGTTTCTCTACGATAGTAGCAACCTGAAAAGTTTCAGGTAGGATCATACCTTCGGCTTCTATCTCGTGCAAGATAAGTTGGAACTCTTGCACCTGACTGATTACAGTCTTGCTGTCCACCATTTCGTACTCCAGAAATCGTCCTACGACGAACTTCTTGGTACCAGCATCCTCAGTCTTGTACTTCTTCTCAAGACTGACCCATAACTTCTTTGCCGTTGTGATAGGACTGTAGACATTGTAAAGAGAGTCATCCAGTCCATTTAAAACATAATTTCGGCAAAGGAAGTCACATTGAGTCCATGCATCAGTTTGCAGGCTCTGGTGGATTTTCCTCCAGGAATCTGGCCAGATGAAGAGTGGTCAAGTAGAAGAGCATCTTCTGTTGCCACCTCTTGAATTTTGTGCCATCAAATTTTCCTGGCTTCTCCGGCTTCGGGTTAGGAAGCGGAGTTGGCATCAAAGCTTGCAGCAGCATGTTTGGTGCCTTGGTTGAGCTATCTTGATTAGTCTCAGACATCTTCTGCAAGTTCAAGCAGAACTGAAGTAAGAAACTTCAATAATTAATTGTCTTAAGATTGTTGGGTATCCTGCTTAACAAGAATCAATCTGACAACTAATCAAGATCACTGAGATATCAACAATCTAATTGGCCAGGTCGGCAAATATCAGGTGGGAGGTTTTCCGTTCAATAGAACGTTCCTTAATTTAAGAACCACCTTTCAATTTCCTTCCTTGGTTTAAGCACCAATTAGACTGAATCCAAGTCAGTCTCGATATACTGTAAAGTATATCCCCTGTATAAAGGACTTAATCCACTTATACAGTATCACTTAGACTGAATCTAAGTCAATCTCGATATACTGTAAAGTATATCCCCTGTATAAAGGACTTAATCCACTTATACAGTATTTGAAGTGAGGTACGCTTAGAGCGAATCTCCTTAAGACAATTACGTCCCCCGCACAGGTGCTAACGGGATAATGGACGCTGGTCTCCCAAGATACAACACTTCTTCATGGTATTTGGATAGCACTACCAAATCACCGTACGGTCGAACCGTAGTCAACCAGTACCTACACAGGATTAGCAAAGCAGCGGTACAAGGACAAATTTCGGATGAATATTTGCCTTTACTCTCTGGAGGAGCATCCACTGTTGAGGACGATGGAAGGTTGAAGATATTCTTCTTCAGAAGTCTTAGATTCAGACAACAATTCTATAAAAGAATCTGTTGAATTTTCTAAGCCTTCTTTCAGAACGAATTTGCAGAATCTCCGTTGGAAGTCGCTTCGGAAACCGAGTTACGGATTTCCCACTTCCCTTTTGGAAATCACTTCAGAACTCTACTTCCCAGTTCAGAACGCAGAAAAAATTGAAGTGTTCAGAACTCAGAGAGAGAAGAGAAGTGTTTGCTCTTGGTGTTGTTGTTTTAATTGGTTGTCTTTCAATTGAGAATTGGAGCCCTTTATATAGCCTTCCAGGAGGGGCCAACAGGTTCGAACTCAAATGAAAGATTGCAACATTTCGACCCAACAGTCACAACTGTTGGCTGCCCAACTGACACACCCAACAGTCACAACTGTTGGCAGTCCAACAGTCGCAACTGTTGGCATTCCAACAGTTTAGTCCCATTTAGGCTTTGAATTAGGCAATCTTTAGACTTGAATATCTCATTCATTCGAAGTCGGAATTGAACATGTGAATATACCACGTTCATCACAAATGGAAGGAGAACACACTCCAACCAGCATCCAGTTGATTCGATCAACGGATCTCGCCATAATTTATCTCGAAGATTCATATATATATTCTTCAATTCCAACATTATAAACGTGTCAAAAAAAGAAATTTTAAAAAACATATGACCATTTTCAAATCAAATTCAATTCAAATCTAGTATTACATAAGACTTCGAAATAATTATCCATTCATTCTGAATTGTTTCTTTTAAATTCAAAGAACAAGGTTTTTTTTTCTTTTTTCTATAAATTGTAGTTCAGATGATTTTAATTATTTTAAAATGAAGGTAATTGTTTTGGTTATCATCTCTTTCACTGTATTTTGATTCACTCGTTTAAAAAAAATAATTTTCATCTTATTCATCTTTCTTGCATGTTGTTCATTTATTTCCAACATTAGATCTATAAAGATTATTTGATTATACATTTGTGTTATATAATACATTCGTAAGTTTATAATATTCTATAATCACATAATATTCTAAAGTGAAACATATGACCATTTAAATCAAATTCAAACTCAAATCTAGCATTACATAAGACTTCGAAATAATTCTCCATTCATTCTGAATTGTTTCTTTTAAATTCAAAAGAACAAGGTTTTTTTTCTTTTTTCAATAAATTGTAGTTCAGATGATTTTAATTATTTTAAAATGAAGGTAATTGTTTTGGTTATCATCTCTTTCACTGTACTTTGATTCACTCGTTTAAAAAATAATTTTCATCTTATTCGTCTTTCTTGCATGTTGTTCATTTATTGCCAACATTAGATCTATAAAGATTATTTGATTATACAGTTGTGTTATATAATACATTCGTAAGTTTATAATATTCTATAATCACATAATATTCTAAATACACTTTCATTTCAATCATCCAATTTCATTTTTACCGTAATGCTCGGCCTGTTTGTTTCGTTGCAAAACGTCGCAAGTCGTAAGTCGTAAAATGAGAATGGAAAAAGTGATGTAGCAGAGAAAATATATTGTGTTTTACGGTGTTTGGTTGATAAAGTGAAGTGTAAATGAAAAAGTATATTGTATTTTACGGTGTTTGTTTGATAAAGTGAAAGTGTAAATGGTAAAGTATATTGTGTTTTACGGTGTTTGGTTGGTAAAGTGAAAGTGTAAGTGGAAAAGTTGACCACAAAATTAACTGTAGCAGTGATTTAAATATTATAAATACTATTAAATTAAATTACTATTGCAAATTAAATTGTATTAATAAATTTGAGATAAAAAATTAATAATCTTAATATTTTATTTATAACAATAATATTAATAAAATATTAGTATAATAGTAAAATATTACTAAAATATTAACTAAATAAATAATATAAAATTTAAAAAAAATCTAAAGAACATTAATAAAATTTTAAGAATACTAATAAAATATAAATATTAAAAAATGTTACAACAATAATAAAATATAGTTATAATATTATAATATTAAAAATACTTGAAAATTATTATAATATAAATTTTATTATAATATTCTTGTAATATTATAGAAATATAAAATTAATAAAGTAAAATATAATTATAATTTAATAATAAATTATCATTATAGTATTATTATACTAAATTATTATTACAATATTAACATAATAAAATATTAATATAATAATAAATATATTATGATATTAATAAAGTAATTTTTTATATTAAAAATAAATAATTAAATATATAGTAATTTTATATTAAAGTATAATACTGTTATATTAATAAAATATTAACTCTAAATAAAATAATAAAAAATGGAATAAGTATTAATAAAATAATAAAATATTAAATTAAAATATTAAATTAAAATAGTAAAATATAAATATTAAAACAATAAAAAAGTTAAAGATTAAAAATATAAAATAATTAAATAAAAAAATTGAACACTATTAAAATATTAAATATTTAATAATATTTAATTATATATTGATTATCAAGTAACTGTTTTGAACTGTAAGTATACTACAAGTGACAGTTACATGACCACAAATTAACTGTAGCAACTGCAAGTGGGAAAATATGAGTGTAAAAGTGAGATTTACATGACCACAAATTTAACTGTAGCAACTGCAAGTGGGAAAAGAAGAGTTGCAAAAGTGTTTTGCATTTTGCATTTTGCAAACGAAACCAAACAACTTTAAATGTAAAGTTGCAAAACTTTTTGCATTTTGCAAACGTTTTGCAACTTACCAAACACGCCCTATGGGCTTGCTGCTTCATCATGTTGCATTCATGCAATGATAACATCTTCATCAATCCCTTCACCAGGGAAAAATAACTCGTGTTAAGTATTGAAAACAATTATTTTGATACTTTTTAATTATCAAACGAACTACTTCTTCATTTTTTCTTATGTTCTCACAAAATTAATTTTATGAGTTCACAAAATTGTAAACAAATAGAAGTTTTGTTTTCTTTTTTTAAGGTAAATCAATTGATAACGAGAGAAAGAAGTAGAAAATAGTTTATCTGTTGCCGAGGGAATTTTAATAAAAAAAACCAGTTTTGAAATTTAATTAGAAAAAGGACCTCTAAAAATTTATTTATAAAAAATGACCTCTGACAGGTTTGCGTTAAGCAGTTTCGCCTCGCCTGCGTGACGCTGAGGCACCACGCTATGGGAGTTTTTTTGTCCGGGTTATAATCTGCTGGTTTAAAAGAATGTTTATGTTAATTGAAGATCTGAGAAATCTGGGACCGTTACAGAGCCTGCCTCCGCATCCTCCCAAGGTGCAGGCGAAGACGCCCAGCTATCATCGACGTACGAAGGCTAATTCCTACAAATTTTGCTGACATAAAAGAGGAGATGGCGAAGCAACAAGCTCTATTCGACCGTGAACGGAAGCGAACGGCTCTCGATCGAGAGAACGTGGCCCACGATTGGAGGACTTGAAGCGTCTAAAAGACCAGCTCCTCACCCAGATCACGGCCCTCCAAAACACCCAGGGGCCACCGCCGCTATCAGATGGGCCCACTAATATGGAGACCCAAGACAACAAACACACCCAAAGCTGAAGGCATCGCATAACAGCCTCCCCTAGTCCTTTGAAGCGATCCAATGGCGAGTCAGATTTCGTCTCATCTTCATACGAGAGATCAACTTGATCATTCTCGAGAAAGATTGAGGAGTTAGTCTGCATTCAAGATCTCGACAGGCTTATACATAAGCGAGTCACGGAGACAGGGATGCCGCATTACGATAGACTCAGATCCGTCATAATCGATGCTTCCAACTCCCCCTTCTCTGAGAGCATATTGGCGTGTGAATTTCCAAAAAAATTCATGACTCCGGCCTTTGATTGTTACTCCTATCTGAATGATCCAATTCAACATCTCTGCTAATATTAGGACAAGATGGTGATCTATGCTCGGAATGACCCCTGTAGGCTGTCTAAAAATCACAAAGACAAGCCACCAAAACGTAGAGATCCAAGATCCAGGCGCAAGGCTAAATGTGACAATCAAGACGCGAAAGTCCAAACCCGCGTCTCAGCATCAAGGCGCGTTGGCTCAACGCCCGCGTCTCCGCATCAAGGCGCATTGGCTCAACGCCCGCGTCTCCGCGTCAAGGCGCGTTGGCTCAACGCCCGCGTCTCAGCATCAAGGCGCGTTGGCTCAACGCCCGCGTCTCAGCAACAAGGTGCATCCACCTTGGTTGTAACCACCCCGAATATGGCGCCATCCACCGCCCATGTAGCGGGGAAGTTGGCCCTCATCGTGGAGCACTTTTAGGGGGCACGATCACCCCTAAAAACCCTATAAATAGTCCCGTCACTATGGAAGAGGGGGCGGATTTTCGAGAAAGAAAAAAAGGAGAGATCATCGACAGAGAGAGAGAGCTCAACTCTTCAAGCCAGCTTGCTGCGTACAAGTTGCTCTTCGCCTACCTTCTCTTTTAGAGTTTTGGTGGACGGGGCTGAGTTACTCCTTCTACCTACCAAAGAGAAGATCCCTCGACGGTACTGACGGTCATCTGGTCAACGGAGAACAAGATTCACTCTCCACCGCCACACGAAGAACCCAGCATTAAACAAAGGGGGAATTCAAGATTCAATATTCTCCCTCCCTTGTAACCGGAAGATTAGCCTGTTGTAATTTTTCATCTGATTCAAGGAAAAGTTGCTCCAGTCCGCTCATCGACAGTTTTCCGCGTCCAACAAGAGATGGCGACTCCGCTGGGGACTACGTTTGTCACTGACGAACAAGCCGTGGCGCAGGATGATCTCCTCCGTAGGGGGAAATGGTCGAGACACTTGTTGTGGAGTTCGACCAAGCGAAGTATGAAGAGTTTCTCTCTTCTGGCTCCAAGAGCCCAAAGACCCGCGTCTGTCGCAGGGTCTCGGTGGGGAATGGCCCCGAAGCCCGACCTGAAGCTCTCTTGGGCGCCGCTGCTGTTGCCCACTGTGCCCAACAAAGTTCACGCGTCAACGCCTCTCAGAAGGCCCGCGCGATCCCAAGCACAGTTGCTGTTGCGACCAACTCCGGCGCACAGAAAACCCGTGTCAACGTCTCTCAGGAGACCCGCGTGGTTAAACTCCCTGATGTTCAACATCAGGATGTTGTTGGTTTCTCTCCACCTCCTCGACGCAACCGGGATGCTGAGCGTCGACAGAGGAGACGTGCGCGTCAACTGCAAGTTGGAACCGTTGGTTGTCCAACTGAAGCTGGACGCGACGTACAGTCTCGCGCCTTGCCCGCGTCACGTCCAGTACGTGAAATCCGCGTTTGGCGGCCCAAGCGCGCAACTCCTCAAGTTGAGTCCTCTGAAGACCAGCTTACCAAACGCCAAAGCGAAGCTTTTGCGTCTCGTCAAACGCAGGAAGCACGCACCCAGAGACGAGGCGCCCTGCAGCCCACTCTCTCTCACGCGGCTCAGCCCGGACGCACCAGGCAGCAACGCGATACTCGCGTCTCATCTCAACAGAGACGCCAGACGCGCGTTCCACAGTCACGACGCGGAAACCGCGTCCCTGAAGTCTGCGTCCATTCTGCACAGCACATGGATGCCTCCCGTCTTCGACGTTGTGAGGCTAGTCTCTTTGATCCCTCTTCCATGGATTTGAGGGATTATCTGACAAAGAAAAGAAGTGCCCACCAGGTCACTTCATCTTGCTGCTGCCAACGGCTTATCTCCATGCTTGCGGAGTGCCGTTGCGGGTCGAGTGTGCACCAGCAGTCCTTAGCTGGACAACTGACCTCGATTCCCCCGTCAGCCAAAAGAAGGCGCTCCCATAGAAGGAGAGTCTTCTCTGACATTGAATACCCGGAGCTTACTGCGAACATGACAAGCAGGAGCAAGGGAAACAACTTGCAGTCAGCTCAGACGAGTCCGAGTCTGACTCTGAACCGAAAGGGGTGTATCGACACACTCGCACCCGGACGGGGGCCATTCCCCCAATTGACTATAATGCCTTAGCCCACGGCATTAGAGCGAATGATTCCCACTCCGCCGTAGTGGAATCAGGGGCTTCGAACTCTTCCGTCGAGAAGGAGACCTCTGCCTACATGACAGGCACTCCTGAGGAGACGGCAAGACGTATAGAGCAGGTCCAGAAAGCACAAATGGACATGATTATTTCTCAGCAGGCGTCGATTGACTCCCTCAAGCAGGCGATTGCACAACTGCTGGAAGACAGGAGGAAATCTCCTCCTAGGAGGTCAAAGGGCAAAGGGAGAAAGGGAGAAAGCTCATCTTCCGAACCTTCTGAGGAGGCGCGACGATCTACTTCAAATTCGTCCAAATCTTCGTCGCACGACCCAGAAAAGGCTCATACTAAAAGAATGAGTCAACTGGAGCAACGCCTCAATGCCCTTGCCAGTCGCAAAGACCTCCAAGAAGTTGGAGTGGTCCGGCCCTATCCAGCTGAGTGGGATCTAGTCCCGTACCCTCCTAAGTTCAAGGCTCCAACCCTCCAAGCCTTCGATGGGAAGGGGTCCCCTAATCAGCACATCTACTACTTCAAATCCCAAACCGGGAATGTAGTAGATAATGACGCCATCCTGGCGCGACTATTCATCGGCACCCTGAAAGGGTTGGCCTTTGAGTGGTTCATGAAACTCCCGGAAGGTTCTATTAAGAACTGGGGCGACTTGGAGAAGCTGTTCTTAACACGCTTCTTCGAAGATGACTCCGAGGTCACAATGCCCACCCTGTTGGCTACGAGACAGCGAAAGGGAGAGTCCGTCAAATCTTTCGTGGAAAGATTTCGGAACGTGGCACTCCGGTGTCCAAGCGGTATGACCCAGGCCACCCTGGTGGAAACATGCCGCCACAACCTCCAAACCTCACTCCTTGCTCAAATAGGAGTTGCTGAAAGCCGCACCTGGAAACAATTAGTCCAACAAGGTGAACAGGCTGAGGAGATTGTTGCCCGCGTCAGGGCAGAAGAAGGCAAGCCTAGGCCGGAAAGGTCGACTAGGCGAGCGCCAGACACCTCCCTCCAGACGAAGCGGAAGGATAATTTGGCAACAGAGACCAAATCTCCCGCCAAACCTCAAACAGGCAAGGCGAGTGGCTCTTCAAGCCAACCCCGCGCCAACAAGCAGTATTCCTTCAAGGAGGAACATGTCGATTCGCTCTTCAAGCTACTCAACAAGAGCAATCGACTGAAGCTCCCTGAAATTAGGCGCCCGGAGGAAGTCGGCAAGACCGACAATCCCAACTACTGCATGTACCACAGGATGTTGGGACACCCTACCAAAAGCTGCTACGTCTTCAAGGACATCCTTCAGGCTTTGATTGACGCGGAGGTGCTAAAGCTCCGACCAGAGCAGAAGAAGGTCACGGCTAATGTGACGTCGGTTCTCCAGTTCGGGAGACAACCTCCAACGCCTGCGGGGGTAACTCCTATTCCAAGGGGAGAATTAAGAGTGGTCAACACAGACCCTCACCAGCAGCAGGAGAAGGGCTTGGTACCCGTCCCTACGCCTCAAGGGGAAATTATGTGGGTCCACCCCGACCTAGTGGACAACCAGCAGTGGACTACTGTAACCAACAGGAAGTCCAAAGGCAAGGCAAAAGCTTCGTCCTGCCATGTGGTATGTGCTTCCTCCCGAGAAGCAGAGGATGATGTTCCCTCACTGACTGATTCAGAAGAGGAAACCATAGTCTTGGCCGCAGAGCCCAACCAACCAATGACGGGGACTCGTTCAGGACAGCCCTACTTGAAGCAGTACGGCGAAGTGGCGGCAAACCCTCCACAACCGGCTGCAGAGCCAACTAGGCCCTCCACGAAGCCACCTGTGGAGAAGCAGAAGGAGACTCGATTCTCTCGAGCCCTTCAAAGAGGCATCGCGGAAGGGTCTTCGGCACCTTACCGCTTTGATGTCCTGGCTCAGCTGGCCAATATACCGGCACGCATTACCTTGTATGAACTTCTTAGACTATCAAAGTCGACCAGGGAAGCTCTGCAAGAAGCTCTGGCAAATGCTGAGGTCTTCATGACCCAGGTGCCGAAGGAAGAAGATGTAGAGGATTGCCTCCACACCTCCCAGAATACCCCCTGCATCACCTTCACGGCAGATGATATGCAGGTCAAAGGGAAGCATGATCGACCCCTGTACTTCACAGGTTATATCGGATCATCTGAGGTGAACCGCATTCAGGTAGATCCAGGGTCCGCATTGAGCATCATGCCTCGCCGAGTCATGCAACACCTCGGCATCCCTACTCACCGTCTGAGCCCTACACAGACGACCATCTACGGGTTCAATGCCAATGGCACCCGTCCGATGGGGAAAATCAAGCTCAAGTGCCAGATTGGGAGCCTCAAGTCGGAGGTGACGTGCTACGTCATCGATGCCGACACTTCCTACAATCTGCTGCTGGGACGACCATGGATTCACCGCAACTCCATCGTTCCCTCCACTCTTCACCAAGTCATGAAATACATTGACGCGAGTGGGAAGGTGCAAACGTTGGTTGCCGAAAGGTATCCGTTTAAGGGGGTCGAAAATTATTTCACGGACTCCCTCCTATATCAGGATCCGGTGGATGAAACCCCGCAACTGGAGGTGCCAGACTCTGGTAATGAGGCTGACACTGAGACCGAGCAAGAAGAGTGCTTGTGGAAGTTGGAACCACTTGTAAAGAGCACTAATAAGCTCGATGTTGATAATACCACCGACGATGCAGGCGGCTGGTATATTAATGAGAATTTAGACTTTGAGTACTTTTCTGCGTGTGCATCCGATTCAATACCATCGGATACTAGTACCGACGTAGACGATGACATCTGGTCGGCAATGGATGCTTTGACATCATTGCATGTACCAGTAAAATCATCTTTCGGGACATACCAGGATAATGGTGATGCGCAGGAATCTATATTCATGGTTCCGACAAGACGAAAAGGCCAAAAACCAATCCTGTTTGGGCGAATGACGACTGAACCAACGCCCCGCGAAGAATCAGAAAGTGAGGAGGAATCCCCTCAGCTCAGTCATTATGAACCAAAAACGCTCAAAATGATGAAGTGCATGGGGTATGACCTAACCAACAGACCCGGGTTGAACTTCGGCAAAGGAAGAAGAACGCTACTTCGATCCTTTGTGCCGAAAGGGAAGGCCCCCGATTATTATCATCGGACGCGCAGGGGGTTGGGCTATGTATCAACTCCGGTCCCATCAGCCTCCGATTCTCAAGAATCGTCGAGCAACGATTACTCTTCAGACACATCATCTTGGGAGTCAGATGTCAGTGTCGGCAACATCTTCAAGGAACTTTCAGTGAACATGGTTTCGACAAGCCACCTGGAAGATGGAAATGAAGAAATGATCCAATCTGATACAGATCCTTGGATCAAACATTTAAATGCTCTTTGGGATACCCGCTTTGAACAGCGTGAGCCACCCACAGAAGACAAGGTTGTTCAGATCAACCTAGGAGATGAGGCTAACCCTAAGCCCATCTTCATAAGTGACGGCCTGTCACCTTCAGAGAAGAAGGATCTAATATCTCTTGTACAAGAGTATATAGACGTCTTCGCCTGGAATTATGAGGACATGCCAGGACTTGATCCTCAAGTGGCCATGCACCGCCTCAACATCAATCCGGACGTAAAACCTGTCAAACAACAGCAGCGACGGTTTCGCCCAGAAATAATGGAGGCAATTCAATCAGAAGTCAGAAAACTCATTGATTCTGGCTTCATCAGAGAAGAACAGCATCCCGACTGGGTGGCCAACATCGTCCCCGTTTCCAAGAAGAACGGGAAGATCAGGATCTGCATCGACTTCCGTGATCTAAACGAGGCCTGCCCCAAGGACGAATTCCCATTGCCAATCACAGATGTCATGATTGACAATACTTGTGGATTCGAACGAATGTCCTTCATGGACGGATTCTCAGGATACAATCAAATCAAAATGTATCCTGATGACGAAAAGCATACCTCCTTCAGGACACCCCTAGGAGTGTATTGCTACACCGTCATGCCCTTCGGACTGAAGAATGCAGGGGCAACATATCAAAGGGCCATGAATGCCATTTTCCATCAGCAAATACGCAAAACGGTGGAATGTTATGTTGATGACATCGCGGTAAAAAGCCGCGCTAAAGGCGATCACGTAGCAGACCTGAAGGTGGTCTTTGACATCATGCGGGCTCATCAATTGAAGATGAATCCCACAAAGTCCTTCCTGGGGGTAGCCAGTGGCAAATTCCTAGGATTTGTTGTGACTTCCACAGGAATCCATTTGGACCCGGAAAAGATCCGCGCTATCCAGGAGATGCAACCCCCGAAAAGCCTCAAGGAGCTCAGGGGATTACAAGGACGATTGGCGTACATCCGCAGGTTCATCTCAAACCTTTCCGGAAGATGCCAACCCTTCGCTAAGCTGATGAAGAAGGGTGTCTCATTCATTTGGGATGACGCTTGCCAACAAGCGTTCGAGGAAATCAAGCAATACCTCACCCAACCACCAGTCCTTGCAGCTCCAGTATCCGGAAAGCCGTTTCTGGTGTACGTCCGAGCGATGGATCATTCTTTGGGAGCTCTACTAGCTCAGAATGACGATCAGGGACATGAGCAAGCAATCTACTATCTAAGTAGAACAATGATCGGAGCCGAACATCGGTATAACCCGATCGAGAAGGAATGTTTGGCACTGGTGTTCGCTATCCAGAAAATGCGACACTATCTGGTAGGCCAAACTATAAACGTCATATCAAAAGTCAACCCTCTGAGGTTACTTATGACTAAACCTTCATCGCTAAATGGCCGACTGGCAAAATGGGCCATATTGCTATCACAATATGAAATGCATTTTCTGCCACAAAAGGCTATTAAGGGACAAGCGGTGGCGGACTTCTTAGCTGAACACCCAGATCCGAGGGCAGTCAAACTCTACGAGGATCTCCCAGACGAAGTGGCCGAAGTCTACCTGACTCAGACATCGTTCGAAAGTCAAGTGTGGCAACTTTTCTTCGACGGTGCATCAAGGACAAACCCCAAGGGACACGTAGTGGCGGGGGTAGGAGTAGTACTTGTCTCCCCACAAAATTATGTGATCCCCCGAGCTGTCTCACTGACCGAGCCTTGTTCCAATAATGTGGCGGAATACAACGCTCTTTTGATTGGGATGCAATTCGCCGATGAGATTGGCGTTAAAAATCTCGAGGCATACGGTGACTCTAAACTCATCGTCAGCCAAGTTCGCGGGGAGTACGAAGTCAGACATGAAGACTTGGTACCCTATTACAATGCAACTGTCCGCATGGCCGAGGGATTTACAAGCTTCTACATCGACCATGTACCACGCAGGCAAAATGCGCACGCCGATGCACTCGCATCCCTGGCTGCCTCCCTAGCTCTTCCAGCTGGAGCAATGGAGAAGATATTCGTCTACAGCCACGACCTGTATTGCCCGAGAAATGCTCTCGAGGATTATCAGGAGTCAATGGGAGGTCGTCACCGCGAAGAAGCACTTGAAGCGTCAACCGGTCCAGAGCCTAGAGACTGGCGGTTCCCCTACATTGATTTCGTCTTGTATGGCATCCTGCCTGAGGACGCCAAAGAAGCGGCTGCCATTCGAAGGAAAGCCCCCAAATTCTATTATAATGCGATTACGCGAACATTGTATCGTCGATCGCATGACGGGATCTTACTCCGGTGCCTCTCACCAAACGAAGCACAAGAAGTATTGAAAGAGGCCCACGACGGTATGTGTGGAGCCCATCAACCTGGCCCAAAACTGGCACATCGACTCCAAAGATTGGGTTACTATTGGCCTAAGATGATTGCCGATGCCGTCACTTATGCCAAGAAATGTCACGCCTGCCAAGTGCATGGCGACTTTATCCATCAAGCGCCAGGCTATCTCCACTCTACGGCCTCTACCTGGCCATTCGAAATGTGGGGCATGGACGTGGTTGGTCCTATCAGCCCGCCATCATCAAAAGGACATCGGTTCATTCTGGCGATAACCGATTACTTCTCCAAATGGGCTGAAGCCATCCCTTTGAAGGAGGTCAAGTCGTCGAACGTGATCAAGTTCGTGAAACATCACGTTATTTACCGTTTCGGCGTACCTCGGCGAATTGTCCATGACAATGGACCCCAGTTCATCAGCCAGGCTTTCCAGAGATTCTGCGCTAAGTTCAGAATCCAGAGTGTGTCCTCAACGGCATACTATCCTGCCGCCAATGGCCTCGCAGAAGCTTTCAACAAGACTATTGGCAAGCTTCTCAAAAAGTTCGTCTCGAAAAGTCAACGAGACTGGGACGACAAGTTGGGTGAATGCTTATGGGCTTACCGCACAACTGTGCGAACCCCGACTAAGGCCACGCCGTTTTCCTTGATATACGGATGTGAAGCCGTGCTTCCCCTAGAGATCCAAATTCCATCTCTACGCGTCGCCTTGACAGCGGAGATGACGACAGAGGAGAAGCATCGACAGCGACTCCAGGAACTGGAGGCCTTAGACGACAAGCGTCTGCAAGCCCAACAGCAAATCGAGCTCTACCAGGCTCGAATCACCAGAGCCTTCAACAAGAAAGTTAAAGTGCGAACTTTCAAGA
Source organism: Agave tequilana (assembly GCA_038442645.1). Classification (NCBI taxonomy): domain Eukaryota; kingdom Viridiplantae; phylum Streptophyta; class Magnoliopsida; order Asparagales; family Asparagaceae; genus Agave; species Agave tequilana. Next base: position 111,581 of record JAVJIF010003462.1, on the reverse strand, counting down.
AAGGCGACCTAGTCTTAGCCGTCAGAAGACCCATGGTAATGACGCACAAGACAAAAGGAAAATTCCAACCCAAATGGGAAGGACCATTTGTAGTAGAGTCAGTCTACTCAAATGGATCATATCGCCTCATAAACTCGAATGGCGATACACTCATGATGCCTATTAACGGCAGGTTCCTGAAGAAGTACTATCCCTAGATGGTATCCTTCCGCCGATCAAGTTAAAAGTACACCTCTGATCAAAACATCCGACGCCTCCGACGGCTAAGGATAGAGGAAAATGTTGGCTTTTAAGCCCAACATCAGTCTTCGACAACTCATCATGCTGAGGGGAATAGCATGGCAAGCCCAACTCAAACGGTAGTTGGTAAAGGCATATCAAACCCGTTGACAGCTAAGGATTTGCTAAAAATCCTAAGGGACATGTTCCCATTTGATCCGACGCCTCCGACGGCTAAGGATAGAGGAAAATGTTGGCTTTTAAGCCCAACATCAGTCTTCGACAACTCATCATGCTGAGGGGAATAGCATGGCTAGCCCAACTCAAACGGTAGTTGGTAAAGGCACCTCAAATCCGTTGATAGCTGAGGGTTTGCTAAAAATCCTAAGTGGACTTGGCTCCACTCTTTCCTCCAAAATCCCCTACCAATTCTCATCCACAGAATGGTAGGTCTACAAAAATACAACCATTACTAAGTTAACACTATACCTCTGGTAATGGAAACTTTTTAATATTCCTTGTCGAGTACAAATTTTGCTTGTCAACTCTACACGGAGTACCAAATGTTCAATTTTGCCAAGTTAACACTACACCTCTGGCACTTCAAATTTTCACTTGTCAATTCTCACCAATAGAATGACAGGTCCTCAAAATTGCTCTTATCATGAGTCAATCTTTGTCAAGTTAACATCACACCTCTGACAAATTGCTGTTAAAGTTCAACACCACACCTCTAAACAGTAATCAAGTTTCTGCCAGGTTTAATATTACACCTCTGACAGTCACTCTTCTTCAGACTTCCATATCGAAGCTGAAATGGATGATGCTAAGTTAACACCACACCTCTAGCATCCAAGTCATTGCTAAGTTCAACAATACACCTATAGCCATGACTTTCCCTCGGACTTCCTTATCCAAGCCGAGATGACCAATGCTAAGTTCAACATTACACCTCTAGCATTCCCTCATTGTCAAGTTAAACATTACACCTATGACAGTGACACTTCTGAGTTAAGTTAATATCACACCTCTGACTCACATCCTTGTCAAGCTAACATTACACTTCTGACAAGACCACTTTCCAACCCGTTAAGTTAATATCACACCTCTGACGGTAACAAACTTTCCTAGATTCCCCACGAGTCTAGTCCCACTTGTTATTCTCTTCAGCAGAATAACAAGTCTACCTAAAAACATTGTTAGGTTAATACTACACCATCAACAGTGTTCCCCTCAAATCCCCAGTTGAGCTCAATCAAGTTAATCCCAAACACTTGATAAAAGTTCACCCTCCCTGGGGGTACCAATTCTACTTGTCGCTTTCTCTTATAAAGTGGCAGGTCCACCAAAAATTATTTCATCTCTGTCAAGTTAATATTACACCTCTGACAGTACTGTGAAAGTTCCTGAAATAGGATCTCTTCCTCCACAAAGTTTGACTTATTAAAGTTACCATCATAATTTTAACAAAGTCAGAGATTCTTTGCTTCTATAGGTCTAAGACAAAAAGTTCAAGACAAGGAAAGAGGCGAAAAGAAAAGTGTCGCTTTTATTTATTTCCAAACAGATGAAAGTGATACAAAACGCTCTCTTATACAATAAGATGGAGTGTTGCAGTAAAAACGCTCTCTTATACAATAAGATTGAGTGTTACAATTAAGGAGTACAAAGAAGTCCCTCTCTCTCTTAGAGGTTGCACTCGCTCCTCATAAGCCGCGTCTGATTCCAAGTGCGCGATGTTTTGTGGCTACAATAGAAGCTGGTTACACCACGATGCATGATGTAAACATCGAAAGCGCCCTAGCTGACTAAGCTAAGAGCAATGGTGTTCTTGAGGTCTGGTGGCAACAGAAAGTCCTGCAACCCTTCGTTCAGGAGCGTCCCTTTCCCTAGCAGGCCATCCAACGGACATAGACTGTCCTTGATGTCACTTCTGGGGTGGGAGAGGAAGAGGATCTTGTCCGCCACCGCAACCGCCGGAACCCTCATCGCCGTCATGCATAGCCTGACCATCTCTTGCCAGCAGGCATGAATGGCGAAGCAGATCAGAAGAGACCTTGGCGAGGGTTGGGTCCTCGTCAGAGATGTAATATACTCTCTTATAGGTGACGAGGACCATAATATACTCTCTTATAGGTGAACATCGAACAAGTTCGCCGGCCAAAGCATCCTTCCAGGGGCCCAGCAAACCAGCAAGTCTACCTGCAAGGAATGAAACAAAAGGAATCAGAACAATCTGCAACTTAGCATGCTTCAACAGAGAAAAACTAAGTCACAAATGCAGACTGCAGACGCGGGAATGATCCACGCAGTCAGCCAAGCAGACGCGGAAATGATCCACGCAGTCAGCCAAGCAGACGCGGGAATGACCCGCGCGGTGAGCCAAACTGCTGCGTCAGCAGAGACAAACGCGAATCAAAACGCGGTCTCATTCCACGCCCAAGTCGAAAGCACAGACGCCTAAAAGGCACAGACGCCGAAAGTTGCCATCTCCTTGTTGAGTGAACAAGAGTTGCAAGACTCGGGTCTGAAACCTTTTTGGGAATTCGTCCAAGGCAGTGGCTATAAAACGCGCTAAGGCAATAGCCATAAAACGCGCCAAGACAGTGGCTTTGAAACGCAAGCTTTGTGAACAAAGCCAGCGCCAAGTGCCAAAGACCCCTGCACTCGCGTCCAGAGAAGTTTAAATCTGTGGCGCAAATTCCAGAAGGAATGCACCAACACAGACTTCGTGAGGGGGTCCAGATAATGGTGATGCCAAGGTGCAGGCCGTGGTAGATTAAAATATCATGGCTAATTGGGACGGCGTACCAACAGAGGCCTCTACCAAGAGTCGGGCTCTCTGCATCCAAACGCGGACGTGCAAGATGATCAGAGAGACACTCTGCCCCGAAGAGACCAAACAGGAGCATACAAGCCCTAGGTCATCTTCATCCACAGAGCCATCCTCATCCATGGAGACAATACTCTGAAGAAGATGAAGGTTCTCAGAGCGCTCGCTCTCAAAAAGAAAACAGTCCAAAGATTGGATTGAAGGAAGAGGGTTAGCCCTATTTATAGGCAGACCCTAATAACTGCTATTAATGGTGCATCAAACAGAACCGTCGCGCACGACTGTCAAAGCCCAATGGAGGACTGACGCGTGGAGCGTCGCTTTGGGAATCGTCGCAGACACCGGTTTCCAACCGCCAGCGCCGGTTTTGCATTAAAGAGCGTTAAAACGCCCAAGTCAAATAAAAAATTGACGCGTGGACAACCGCCTTGGAAAACAACGGATGACCCGGTTTCCCAAACGTCGGTGAAGACTTGACGTCCAATCGTCAGTGAAGACTTGACGGTCAAAGATCTCACAAAATCTTTAAGTCAGGCTGCCTCAAACGCAGACAGCAAAGTCGCGTCCGGCTGCATTAAACGCAGATGGGAAAGTCGCGTCTAAGAATCCGCGTCACCGTTCTCAAATTAAAAGGCATTCACCCGCGCTTTAAAGAGCGTCCACGTGACTCAAAATCGCGTCCTTTCAGCAAACAATGCTGCGTCCCTCGCTTCTGCCCTATTTGCGTCTTACTCAGCGAGACCAATTCGAGGTTCACTCTGTGATTGACGTTGCGTCTCATCAAAAGGACTTAGTGAAATCTAAGCTCCTACGGAATGATGACCGCGTTTCACTCTGTGGATCAGTGCCGCGTCTCATCAGGAAGCCGCGTTTCATTGAAAGAACTTAGTCTCGCCTAAGTTCAATCTTCACAACCAGTGATCAAGAAGTTGGATTCATCCACAGCTAAACAAAGAAGATGGAACAAAAAAATGTCCTTTTTATATCAAAAGTGGATACAAACACTCTGATAAACAGAGTGTCCTTTTCTTTACAAAAAAAAAAGAAAAGAAGGCTAAATGTCCTGGCTCGCCAAGGAACGGATTCGCTCCCTGAGATGATGCATCTTGATCTGACGCGCCTTCTCAGCCTCCATCATGGCTTGGACCCGCAGCTCCTCTTTAGATAGGAAGAGTTTTGCAGCCAGCTGCGCTCGCAGAGACTCCACCCTGGAAGAATGTAGAGACAGACTCTCTTCAGCTCGCGCCTTAGCAGTCTGTTGCTCCGCAAGCTCCTCTTTGATGGTAACAAGCTTCTTCTCATTGATCGCAAGCACAGCTTCTGCCTTGGCAATGGTGTCCCGAGCCTTGGCAATGGTGTCCCGAGCACTGATGATGACGTGCTCCGTGCTCTGCATGACAATCTCGGATTCCCTTGAATCGTCAGTTAGTTTCTGACATTCAGCCTGGAACATTCGAGGCTGCGGATCTCTGCATCTATTGTGCCTCTGCCTCCTGTCGCTCTCGTTCTTGAGCAGCTAAGAGCCGGGCTAGAGTGGCCTGCGCCTCACCAGAAGAGCTGGCATTTTCCAAAGACTTCAGCTCGTGCAGGTCGTCTCCCAGTTGCTCCACCACCCGCAGACACGCCTGGGCAAGTGAGGGGCCTCCGGTTAACTCGACGTTCTCGGCCAGATTTCTGAGAAGCGTCCGGGCAAAATTGAAGGAGCTGCTTCCACGTAAGATGAGATCAATACATGATCCCATCGAAGAAAAGAATTGTTGCACCATCTGGCGTGCCAGTTCCCCCATATTGTCACCACCTGGGAAGCTTCCCGACCCCTTTTCTGTCACGGTGCAAGCCGGCTCTTTTTGCGCAAGAGTCGTGCTGACCGTCGATACATCAAGAGCGAGACCGACCACTGGCGCTTCCGGGGGTGTTATCTTTACAGGAACCTCCACAGCTAATGATGGCGCAACCTCTTCAGAAGCTTCAGCCAGACCTGAGATGCGTGGCCTTCTGGAAAGGTACCGACGTCGGACTCTCCATTTGAGCCCCCTCAGTTCTCTCTGCAAGTTATTGTGACATTAGCCACAAAGGAGAAAAGCGAAACATTTAATATATCAGAACTTCCTTACCATCTGGGAGGTCCAGAGACGCCGAATCCTTGGGCAAGTCCTGCGGAGTGGAAGTCTCCCTAGCTTCAATAGTAATCCCTTCACCCGGCAGAGTGGGTTCTTCCCCGGCCTTAGGGGTTGCCTCCTCTTCCGGCAAAGGAGAAGCCTCCCCGGCATCAGTAGTTGCCCCCGCTGGAGTTATCTCGGCAACTAAAGCCGTAACCCCTTCTGGCTGGGTCAACTCTTGTACCATCTCCTCGATCTGCGAGGAGGATGCGGCTTCGACGTTCTCAGCCAATCCTGCAACATAAAAGGGAGAATGTTAAGGTCTCTTCTTCAAAATTAAAAGGGAAAGCAGGTCAAAAGGTGAAAAGAGTACCTCCCACGGGAATAATTGTCAGCTGTGATACCGTTGACGGCTCACCCCCATATAGTTCTTCCTCTGAAATATGGGAGAACTTACTCGGATCAGGAAAAGTGGGTTCATCACCGTAATCAACATCGTCTTCAAACTCGCTTTCCCCTGAGAGTGAGGAAGACGATAGCGCCTCGCGCGAAACCCCTGCAGGTGGAGCCTTGTCTCCAACTACCCCAGTGGTAGGGCTGGGGTCAGCCATCCGAGGACTGGAAATGAAGACAGAAGGAGACCCGGGCTGTTGAGCTAAGGAAGACTCGGGCTGAGCTGAGATCCCAGGGATCTTGACATTGCCTCCGCTCATTATATCAACCTCTAGCTGCTCATCCTCGTCAGTGGCGGCAGATCGATCAACGAGCTCCCCTTCCTCCGCAGACCCGTGGCCTCTGCTAAGTGACCTGGGAACACGGACTAGAGGAGTTTCTTCTTCAGCTATCTCTTCCTCCCTCAGTGCCTCAACGACAGCAGGGATCTCTTCAGATCGAGAGACTTCGGTTATCAAGTCCCTTCGAACCTTCTTCGGAGCGGGCTCAGCAGTGGGAGTAGAGCCTTGACGACGCTTGCTCACCGCCTGTCGAGACTTAGTTGCTTTCGGCTCTGCCCTAGTCGCTTGTGGCTCCGCCCTTGGTGGTTGTGGCTCCATGGCTCGTGGCTCCCTTCTCATTCTTCGCCCGACCTCCTTTTGGGCCTTCAGGTACTGTTCTACGAGTTTCGTCGGTTTACTAGAATCCGTCCTTGCCTCGAGACTTGCATTGATGCTCTCGATGCATGAAGACGCCGGGAAAAATTCTGGTGTCTGGATGGCCTGGGAGTACCAAGTGCAGAAGCTGAAGCTCGTACGGCACTTAGGCCCTTCGAGAGGTAGACGGAAAGTTACTCCCGTCCCTCCAGCCACACTATAGTACCAGGCCCGAGCACCCTCGAACAGGTTCCCTTCGAAGGCGAGTCGAGCATTGGGGTTCCCGACATAGAGCTGATCATAGCTGAACTGTCGAGCGAAGCGATTCGGCATGTACGGCTCAATGGTGCATGACGTCCCTTGTCGGAAAAGCACATATCCGGGCCAGATATTGAGCAACCACCAGAAGGCTCCCGCGGATAACCTCGTGAAGTCATCTGGGCCAACAGAATCAACAAGTAGATCCCCGGGAGATGCACCAGGGATCTGGGGGAGGCAGCGATTGAGCTGGTAGTTCGCAGGGTCGGAAAGGCACTTCCGGACGTAATATATATAAGGATCACGCCATTTCGAACCCTCCAATCGCTGTACAAAAGGGACAGAACTCTCCCTCCAACGCACCGCCGTCATCAAGGAAGGGCAATGCATCACGTACCAAGCCATGAGGTACGTGTAAGGCAGCTCGACACGAGGGTTGGGACGCTTCACCGTCGGACTCCCCTTTGAGTCAACATACGGCTTTCCCTCGGAGTCTGCAGTTTTCGGTGGCTCGCAGAAACTCTTAGTGAGCGCCCGCAGCCCGCTCTGAATACCAGCCGCCACGGCCGGGAGAAGGGCTATGGGGTTGCCATGAGCCAGGAGCACCGCCGGGTACACCACGTCAGCAACAATGACTTCATGTGGCAGCGTGGGCACCACACAGCGCTTCAGCCACAGCATCAGAAAGCCCGCCAACAGCGCCCGATCGGAGATAAGAGTCCGGGCTTGATGGTGAAAGCTCTCAAAAACCAAGCCAGGGTCGAAACCGTCCTCATTCGACTCCGTGGTGTAGAAACTGTCAGGAGCCTGGTCGATCCTGTCTTCAATCTCCCTGTCGGAGCTGGGAGCCAATCGAGTTATCCGATGGTCTTTGGTGTTGACATTGTTGAACAAGTAACTGGCCCAAGACAGTTGATTGACTCCCTACGACCGCCATTTGGTTATCTGGCCGCAAATGTGGAAGTGACATAGCACTTCCCAGTAGGTCTCATATATGAGGGGAAACTCCTCCTTCAAATGGTGAAGCTCCACCTTGGTCGGGACATATTCCTCATAGGGAATGTCCCCTGTCGACAGCCCCGAGACCTCATGCAGCTCGTGCAGAGCAAGGCCCATCTCCCCGACCGGAGTGAAGAACGTCTCCGTCAAAGAATTATAACGCTCTAGAATCCCGAAGAAGTTCTGAGAGCTTTGAGGGATCCCCCACTGCACGGCTCTGACCGCTGGGTACAGTCCCACACGCTTTAGCAGATCCCCGAGCTCGGTGAGGACAAAGCCGACCATCCTGCCCCACCAATAGTTCTCCGTGGAACGGACCCACCCCGGTGCACGGAACCCAACGGGATAATCACCCTCCGCTTCCATGAATGCGTTGAGGAAGGTAGTGCCAAGTTGTGGTATCTCCCCAGCCGGAACATCAGACTTGCGCGACCCAGGGAAAAGGCCGATAACTGACCTGTCATGGCTATCATGACGGTACACTTTGTGGGAGCCCAAATCACCGAGAGTAATCTCAGGGACATATCGAGAGAGGTCCCATTCCATCTTCCGAGGGACGGACATGTGCTGGAAGTAGGACAGCGGGAACATCCTCTCCATGTTCGGAAGAAAGAATCTTCCACCCCTTATTTGACGGAGCCATTTGTAAGTCCCGTCATATACGCTATGACCGCCATCGTGGATACGATCTCCGAAGAAGAAGGCAGGCTTCTCCAGTTTGATGCCAGCATCCATTGCAAATGCTGCATCAGTCATAAGCACCCGAAGAGTCCTCATGTCAACATTTGAGAGCCTCTCCCCACGAGCCTGCGACTTGTCAGCTGTCACAGGAACAGTCCTCTGTAACACGAAGGTCAAGTCCCGGTCAGCACCCCCTACATGTCCAAAGTGGCGCTTCTTGGCGAGTGAAGTAGCAGGGCGTGGCGCTGCAAAAAGAAAAGGACACTTAGTTAGATACTCTTTCAAAAGCAAGAAAAAGAAAAAAAAATTGCTAAGTGTTCATAATCCGAACGCAGAAGAAACACTGGACGCAGGAATTATCAAATCCGCGTCCAGACCTGCGCATCCACGCAGAAGAGGCACTGGACGCAGGAATTACCAAATCCGCGTCCAGACCTGCAGGATCGGCGTCTCCACAACATTCTCCTTGATGTCACTTCTGGGGTGCGAAAAGAAGGGAGTTATCCACCTTAACCCTTCCATTACCATAATCGCCAGAAGTTAAGGAGGGTAACTCCCTTCCTTTCACATCCCCAGATGTCAAAATGCTTGGACTCGGGTGCCAGATTCATCAAAATCAACAGCTGATGAAACAGAACGCAAGGATCAAATCCGCGTTCTGTAAACTAAGTCCGCGTCTGGACCCTTCACAATTAGAAAACATTCTAAGTGAAGAATCTGAAGCGCAGGACCCAATGGCGCGAGGGTCCAAACCCGCGTCATGGTTATCAACCCAAGACTACGTCTGGGAATCAAACACGATTAAATTCGTGTGTTAAGGGTTCTTAAAGGTTCTTGGAACTTCCTTTAATGGCGAAACTTCCGCCTAAAAGGCATTTACCTTGGAGACCTTGGAGAACAACATCCTGCGCAGAGGAGGAGCTGCCCCTCCGGGCCTCGGCGACGGTCGCCTTTGAAGAAGAAGCAATCGGCTTGGTCTTGGGAGCCATGGCCAATTCGATCCGAGGTTCAACAGATGAACTGAAGAGGAAGTTCTCTTTCTTAATCTTATCAGCAAGTGCGTTCGGAGAAGAAAAGGAATCTTTCCAACTGTGGCCTTTTATAGGCACAAGGATTCGCGAAGATACGCGGCGTATGGCCCGATGAATTCTGCGGCGAATCTCCGTTCGACGCGTGGAACAAAATCACTTTAACGCACAGAGAAGATCATGCGCCACGACTCAGCAGTGAATCATCGCTCGACACGTGGCACGGATCATTTAATGCGCCAGGAAATCCGCGCGCCAAAAGGCGACATCCCGTCGGTTCCCCAGGCCAACTGGCAGAGCAATCATGACGTGACCATGACGTGGCACAGACTCGCACCCGACGGCCATGTCTCTTCGATGGCTATGCCCCGTCAGCATCGCCATAAATGTGCCCAGACAATCGCGTCTATATTCAAAAGATGCGTCTCTCCGAAGTTCGCGTCTTCAGCTGAACATCGCATCTGCCTCATGAAGATCAGTCGCGTCTCCATTGCCAAAGGTCGCACTTTACAGAAATCGCGCCTTTACAGCAGTACCATCTCTGCTTTTTGAAAAAGAACCTGCGTTCGGCCTCCTGCTTCTGCAAAATCAGTTCAACAGTACACTGACGCAAGCAGACGACCAACCACTCCTGGCCTAAAGCGCGCCAGTGACAGACTAAAAGCAATCGGGGAGGTTTAGACTGTGCATCTAGACACTCAACATGATCAACTCTGGGGGCTTCAAAGAGTTCAACAGTACACTCACGAAGACCAACTCCAGATAAGATTAAACCCGGAGCATCAACAGTCTAGTCATGAAGGCGAACTCAGCTAGAGTCCAAAGTATTTCGAAATCCGTCCCAGTTAACTGCGGAATATCGAAAACTTTGGAGGGGGTTCTGTAGGCTGTCTAAAAATCACAAAGACAAGCCACCAAAACGTAGAGATCCAAGATCCAGGCGCAAGGCTAAATGTGACAATCAAGACGCGAAAGCTCAACGCCCGCGTCTCCGCATCAAGGCGCGTTGGCTCAACGCCCGCGTCTCCGCATCAAGGCGCATTGGCTCAACGCCCGCGTCTCCGCGTCAAGGCGCGTTGGCTCAACGCCCGCGTCTCAGCATCAAGGTGCATCCACCTTGGTTGTAACCACCCCGAATATGGCGCCACCCACCGCCCATGTAGCGGGAAAGTTGACCCTCATCGTGGAGCACTTTTAGGGGGCACGATCACCCCCTAAAAACCCTATAAATAGTCCCGTCACTATGGAAGAGGGGGCGGATTTTCGAGAAAGAAAAAAAGGAGAGATCATCGACAGAGAGAGAGAGCTCGACTCTTCAAGCCAGCTTGCTGCGTACAAGTTGCTCTTCGCCTACCTTCTCTTTTAGAGTTTTGGTGGACGGGGCTGAGTTACTCCTTCTACCTACCAAAGAGAAGATCCCTCGACGGTACTGACGGTCATCTGGTCAACGGAGAACAAGATTCACTCTCCACCGCCACACGAAGAACCCGGCATTAAACAAAGGGGAATTCAAGATTCAATATTCTCCCTCCCTTGTAACCGGAAGATTAGCCTGTTGTAATTTTTCATCTGATTCAAGGAAAAGTTGCTCCAGTCCGCTCATCAACAGTTTTCCGCGTCCAACAACCCCATCTTGTGACGGGTCTTCCCCTTCAGTTTGAAGGAAGCAGCCTCTGACTGGTTTACTCTCTTCCGTGACAGTCGATCCACAACTTCGAGAATCTCACCAAGTTATTTCTTTTGAAGTACTCCTCCTGCCAAGAGTTCAAGTAGAACAACACCACCTCCTCTTCGTCAAGATGAGACTCTCAGACAGTCTCAACGCGCATGTTAGCCACTTCTAGAGTCAGCTGACAAAACTACACAACTGCAGTGAGGATGTCTCAGCTCTCGCATTCATCAGCAGGCTGCGGGTCACCGCACCCGTTGTACAAACATCTGGTGAAGTAAAACATCACCTGTTGGTCACTAGGAAACTGTGATGATCACCCTTAATTGGGCAACTGTCAGGCTCATCCTCAATTGGGCAACTGTACCCCAGAAGGCTCATCCTCAATTAAGCAACTGCCAGTCCAATTTCATAGCTAAGGGCTCCTCTCACTCAGAGTTCTCTGTTTGTGTGTTCCAAGGAGGGAAGCCTAACTTGAGAATCATAACACAAGCATCTGCCTCTAGGCTTCCTAAGGCTCATCTTCGGTTGGGCAACTGCCGTCTGGAGGGTTCATCTCCTACTAGGCAACTGCCAGGCTCATCCTCAATTGGGCAACTGTCTCTGGAAAGCTCATCTCCAATTGAGCAACTGCCAGTTCAATTCCGTAGCTGATGGCTTCCCTTATTTGGAGTCCTTTGTTTGTACATTCCGAGGAGGGAAGCCCCCACTCAAGAACGGTAATACAAACATCTGCCTCCGGGCTCTCCCTCGGCTCGCCCTCCAAATTGGGCAGCCATCCAAACGGGCCAGTCAAAATCCCTATAGCTGAGGCTTCCCTTACACTCGGAGCCAAACATCTTCATGTTCAGAGATGGAGCTTCCATCCAGAGATGATAATGCAACACATTACCTCTTTGCCATCCATGAAGTTAAGCCTTCGAAGGGGTATGATCATTCCACACAATACAGACAAGGCAAGACCTAACATGACTCAGTCCAGAGACGCCCACCCATAATCGACGTATAGGGGCCAACTCCTCCAAATGTTTGCTGACATGAAAGAGGAGATGGCAAAGCAACAAGCTCTATTCGATCGTGAGTGGGAGCGAGCGACGCTCGATTGAGAGAATTCGATCGTGAATGGGAGCGAGCGACGTTCGATCGAGAGAATGTGGCCCACGAGCAGGAGGAGTTGAAGCATCTAAAGACCAGCTCCTCACCTAGATCACGGCCCTCCAAAACACCCAGGGGCCATCACCGCTATCAGATGGGCCCACTAATATGGAAACCCAAGACGGCGAACACACCCAAAGCTGGAGGCATCGCGGAACAGCCTCCCTTACTCCTTCGAGGCGATCAGACTGCGAGTCAGATTCGTCTCATCTTCATACGAGAGATCAACATGATCATTCTCAGAGAAAGATTAAGGAGTTCGTCTGCATCCAAGATCTCAACATGCTTATACAGAAGCGAGTCGAGGAGACAGGGATACCGCATTATCGCAGACTCAGAGTCGTCGCAATCGATGCTTCCAACTCCCCCTTCTCTGAGAGCATATTGTCGTGTGAATTTCCAAAGAAATTCATGACCCCGACCTTTTACTGCTACTCCTATCTGAATGATCCAATTCAACATCTCTGTCAGTATCAGGACAAGATGGTGATTTATGCTCGTAACGACCCCATCTTGTGGTAAGTCTTCCCCTCCAGTTTGAAGGAAGTAACCTCTGACTGGTTTTACTCTCTTCCGCCACGGTCGATCCACAACATCAAGGATCTCATCAAGTTGTTCCTCTCGCAATCCTCCTCATGCAAAGAGTTCAAGTAGAATAACCACCACCTTCTCTCCGTCAAGATGAGACCCTCCGACAGTCTCAAGGCGCATGTTGACCACTTTCACAGTCAGCTGATAAAAGTACACAACTGCAGCGAGGATGTCTCAGCTCTCGTATTCATCAGAAGGCTGCAGATCACCCATCCATTATACAAACATCCGGTGAAGTAAAACACCACCCGTTAGTCACCGGGCAACTGTCAGAATCACCCTTAATTGGGCAACTGTCAGGCTCATCCTCAATTGGGCAACTGTCCCCCAGAAGGCTCATTCTCAGTTAAGCAACTGCCAATATAATTCCATAGCTGAGGGCTCCCCTCATTCGGAGTTCTCTGTTTGTGCGTTCCAAGGAGGGAAGCCACCACTTGAGAATCATAACACAAGCATCCGCCTCCGGGCTTCATAAGGCTCATCTTCGATTGGGCACCTGTCATCCAGAGGGTTCATCTCCAACTGGGCAACTATTAGGCTCATCCTCAATTGGACAACTGCCTCCAGAAGGCTCATCCCCATTAAGCAACTACCAGTCCAATTCCGTAGCTGATGGCTCCCCTTACTCGGAGTCATCTGTTTGTACGTTCCAAGGAGGGAAGCCCCCCTCAAGAACGGTAACACAAATATGTACCTCCGGGCTCCCTTTGACTCGCCCCTCCAAATTGGGCAGCCATCCAAATGGGCCAGTCCATCCTTGTAGCTGAGGCTTCCCTTACACTTGGAGACAAACATCTTCACATTCAGAGATGGAGCTTCCATCCGGAGATGGTAATGCAAACACATCATCGCTTTGCCATCCAGGAAGTTAAGTTTTCGTTGGGACATGATCATTCCACACAATACAAACAAGGCAAGACCTAAACATCACTCAGTCATTTTCGTTACAAAATACATGTCATTACATTTCATTAAATTTTATTATATCGTTACATCAAACAAATGAAATATACAAAATTCATTTAAATCTCTGTGTTTACTCTTTAAAAAAAATACAGTTAATTCGGCTTCTAAACAAGCAATCTTACACCGCCTGACGCCAAGCCTTCAAAAGACGAAGCCGACACTCCAAGGAAGCCCTTCGAAGCCACAATAATGCCTTAAGATCTAGACAGACTCGGGCAAGATATACAAGCTAGTGATGATATCACACCATGGCCTTGTGTTCTGAGAAAGAGGTCGGAGCTCTGAAGAAGGAGTGATTCATCAGCAGAGCCCGGACGAACACTCCCCTCATACTCCTCTCCTATTTCTTGCCGCAAGGTATGAATCCTCAGGCATAAAGCACCAGCGTCCGAGCAGACTGAAGCCTGCAAGACATGGCTGGAAAGATATAAAATCACACTAGCAACTCAGAGCTTCCCATAACAAGTACCACTCCAATCAAAGCCAGACCACCACTTGTCACCCTCCACGGTGGCACTCTGTCATGACACCTAATGCATCGTAGCATGTTCATCATGGCAACTAATGCATCATACCAGCCAGATTCTCGCACGGCGAGAACTCGACCACCAGGTCCTCCACCTTTGTCCTCTCGTTTCCTTCCTCCATCTGATGAAGGAGAAAAAAGAAGATATGGCAATCCAGCAGAACAAAAGAGAGGAATTTTGAAGCAGAGGTTTCTTTTGAGAAGATAGTAGAAGTGATTTCCATTCAATGGTTCCATTCTATCTATATATGGAAGAGAAGCCAAACCGACTCCAATTCAAATTTTTAATCCCTGAAAAGCTAATCCACTTCTTGAGATTTTTGGTTAACCGAATCAGCAAAAGATTAACTATCTCCGCCATAACATGAAACCATACCTCCTAGTCATTATGTCTCCTGGATTTGAAGAGATACATGATCCGATCTTAGAGAAATCCAGCCGACTAATGCGGCAACTAGTAGCCAGTTGTACAGCCTACAATTAAATCCTGATGATCCGTATTTATGATCCAAATCCTCGTCTGCCCATGAATATCAATATGAACCTAAGGCATTAAAGGTCTCCTGCTACCTCTGCTCTTTCGACTTCTCATCGACAGGCTCTGACAATCAAAAGAGTGGGAGGCATCTGTAGTGGTCAAAAGCTGGCCTCATTCAAGATGGCGACACGTGTTCCTCACCTTCCAATTCTCCGAAGAACATCAGAGCTCTCCTCCAAAGTCCATGTTGTTCTCGGCCTCCTCCAGATCCCCTCTGCAACAAAGTTTTTCTCGGTTCGAAGATTTCAGTTTCGAGCCTAGCTGCTCCAGCAACCGTTCACCCTCGATCTTAGCGGAAGGTTACGCCAACTTATTTTCCTCCACATTCATAACATGTAATCCAACTCAGCACGAGCAGTTATAGACAGTAATGGATTTTCCTGCAAAATATCCCAATAAGTCAACACCACTGATCATAGCTGTTGCAACAAATCGACATGTGCAAATCGTGTAGTTACTAAGACCTTGCCTGCACCATCTGCTCAGTTGAGTATAAGAGAACCTCGTCTTCCAACAAACAGGACTTCTGGTTTTAGCAGGACCTTGAATCATCCCTAACTCTAGGACATCCAACACATTCCTGTAATTTCTGTAACCTGAAAATTATAGTGAAGTTTCTCCTCCTCCCCGTAGTTTTTCTTCAATTAAAGTTTTCGCGTTAAATAATGTGTGTCTCCCTCTCTCTTTTCTGTTATTTTGTTGTGTTTTACATACACCCTATCCATATTCTCGCTTGTGGTTAGAATCGACGGTCCAATCACTTGTGGTGAAAAATTACCACCACAATGCTGAAAATATTTAACTCTAGTCGACAGGTGGAACGTGTTGTACCGATGACATGAAGCCCGTTGACTTGTTCAAATCAATCATACGAGAGAATTCTTCATGACATTTAGGCAATTGATGGCTCATAGAATCTTCCTCCACATATAACTCTATGATATTAAAGGACATGTACAATTCAAGCATAACGCGTCTGTCAACATCATTTGATATTTTCGCTGCATGGTAATGCTCATGTGTAACTGGCCACTTGCATGTTAAATGAATCTGATATGATAATCGTTTGGATTATTTTTGAAATGTGATGGATTTTTTTACCAATTCACGCCTTATTGTTAACTTTCTCACTGGTAGTGATTTTACTATTCCATCAACTTCTGTTGACTTATTTTTCTTATTTATAGTTAGTTTACTATTAAACTAACAAAGAAAAAAGATATTCACATTAGACATTGTACCTAATTTGATAACACAAAAAATATTACTTGTTAGGATTGCTCGAAACTTCTTCCAATTTCTCAATTGAGAACAAAAATCTATAATTTCTAATTAGCTTCAGAATTCGAATAATCTAAGTAAAACATAAAAAAAGAAAGCAAATAGAACTGAAACTCGAAGATAAATTGTTGAGAAGTGTCCCAATTACAGAAAATAAGAGATAATTGTTGAGATCGACGACCTTGCAATCGACGGGGCCAGGTTTCGTTGCAGACTCAACTGCCGGGGAAAGGTCGGGATCAAGAGATAAGATGATGACATGAGAGAAGATAAGGCTGGTTAGGATCGGTTGTGAGGTGAGCTGTCAGAAGATGATCGGGGACGGGGTCGTGATCGAGAGTAGGATCTGGTTAGATCCACGAGAGAGAGAGAGATTGGCGGGGATCGGGTGCAGGCTAAACTATTGGGGAAGATGATCAGAGTTGGGGTCATGATAGAAAGTGGGATTTGTTAGGGCCAAGAGAGAGAGAAAGAAAGAAACTGGTTAGGATTGGGTTCACGGTGAACTATCAGGGAACATAATTGGGGTCGGGGTCTGGGTTGCGAGAGAGGGGGTGAGAGAGAGATAGTAAAAAACAGTAAAAAAAACTCATTAGGAACCATATAAAGGGCCCTTCAAAAACCCGGACCCATTTCAGTAAATTTTAGGTCTGGGTTCGTCAAAAACGGACCTAAATTGTTACAATTTTGCGTCCAGGTTCGCCAAATCTGGACCTAAAATTTACTGAAATGGGTCCAGGTTTTTAAAAAGCCCTTTATATAGTTCCCATTGAGTATTTTTACCATTTTTTTATTATCTCTCTCACCCCCTCTCTCGCAACCCCGACCACGACCCCAATCATCTTCCCTGATAGCTCACCCTGCACCCGATCCTGACCGGTCTCTCTCTTTTTCTTTCTTTCATGTCCCTAACTAGATCCCGCTCCCAATTACAACCCCAACTCTGATCATCTTCCCCAGTAGTTCAACCTGCACCCGACCCCTGCCAATCTCTCTCTCTCTCTCTCTCTCTCTCTCTCTCGTGTGGACCTAACCAAATCCCACTTTCGATCATGACCCCAACCCTAAACATCTTCTGGACAGCTCACCTCACACTCAATCCCCACCAACCTCGTCTTCTCTCCCGTCATCGTCTCATTTCCTGATCCCAACCCTTCCCCGACGGCTGAGTCTGTAACGAAATCCGGCCTCGTCAACTGCAAGGTTGCCGATCTCAACAATTATCTCTGATTTTCTGCAAATGGTACACTTCTCAACAATTTATCTTCGAGTATCAGTTCTATTTGCTTTTCTTTTTATGTTTTAATTAGATTATTCGAATTCAAAACCTAATTAAGAAATTATAGATTTTTGTTGTTAATTGAGAAATTTGGAAAAAGTTCTGAGTAATCCTAATAAGTAATATTTTTTGTGTTATCTAATTAGGTACAATGCCTAATATGAATGTCCTTTTTCTTTGTTAGTTTAATAGTAAACTAACAATAGATAAGAATAATAATTCAACATATGTTGATAGAATAGTAAAATCAATACTAGTGAGAAAGTTAACCATAAGGCGTGAATTGGTAGAGAAAATCCATCACATTTCAAAAATTAATTCAAACGATTATCATATCAGATTCATTAACATGCAAGTAGCCAGTTACACACGAGCAGTACCTCACAGTAAAAATATCAAATGATGAAAACACACGCGTTATGCTTGAATTGTACATGTCCGTTAATATCATAGAGTTATAAGTGAAGGAAGATTTTATGACCCATCAATTGCCTGAAGGTCATAAAGAATTCTCTCATATGATCGATTTGGACAACGAGTCAACGGGATTCATGTCATCAGCAACACGTTCCACCTGTCGACGAGAGTCAAATACTTTCGATATTGTGGTGGTGATTTTTCGTCACAAGTGATTGAATGGTCGATCCTCACCACAAGCGAGAACATGAATGGAGTATATGTAAAACACAAAAAAATAACAGAAAAGAGAAAGAGGGAGACACATATGATTTTACGTGAAAACCTTAATTGGAGAAAAACCATGGGGAGGAGGAGAAACTTCACTATAATTCTCAGGTTAAAGAAATTACAGAAATGTGTTGGGTGTCCTAGAGTTGGGGATGGTTTAAGGTATGTTGACACTTTAAAAAAGACAAGATTCTGACTGGCCTGAACAATGTCTAAACTTGTTGACATTTACAAAAGACAAGTGAAAGATAGGCTGATTGGTCCGAACAATGTCTAAACTTGTTGACATTTACAAAAGACAAGCGATAGACAAGCTGACGACCAGTTCTGTACTTGTTGACATTTACAAAAGACAAGTGACAGATAAGCTGACGACCAGTTCTCACCCATCTCCGAGGGACAAGGAAGCAAATTGGATTCTACTGATCAGACAGTAAGCCCAGATTGTCTCTAAACAGACCTCAGCAGGTCTAAGATGCTAGCACTTAGCATCACATGAGCCCAAAGGGATAGTCTCGCCTGAGAGGCTAAGATCATCTAAACTTCGCCTTGAAGCCATTCACAGCTCCGTCAGGAAGCTAACTTATAGCTTCGCCTGAACTGCTCAAGTTAACTCCGCAGAGAGTTAGCTTCGCTTGAAGCCACACGCAACCGCGCAGAAGGGTATGCGGTAGCTTCGCCACAGACGATATCTAGCTCCGCTGAAGAGCTGTCTTCTGACTTCGCCATATGGTCCTTCCAGCTCCGCTGCGAGCTCGATGCGGGCAGCGCCGCTGCGGGTCTGCTATGGTCAACCTTTGACCAGTTAAATCTCCAGATGAGATCAAATCTAATCGGATCAAGATCAAATCCAATCAGGATCAAATCTGAGATTAAATTTGGCAGTTGATTGCCATAATCTCTTGACTCTCCTAAAACGAGTAAGAGGATCAGGGGAGATCTTTCAACTATATGGAAAGAATCAAAACATATCAAGAGGATCAACCGACCTGCTACTTCTAGTTTCGCAGAAGCTGATCCTAGCCTCGCAGCAAGGCTACTTTCTAGATTTAAACAGATTTGATTCAATCTGTTTCTATATTTTCATGGGACAATTATACCCTTGCTCTCCCTATAAATAGCCCACCAGGGGCACAAGGAGAGAGGCGGGCACGAAGACCTCCACACACGCAAGAGGCGCACGAAGACCTCCCACACACGCAAAGACTTCTTCTGGACGACTTCACGGGAAGAGACGACAGACTTCTCGAGAGGACGCACCGTGCGTACAAACAGAGATCTATTCTCTTGAATTCAGAGACTTTTAGAGAGTTGCTTCTCTAATCAGGGTGCTGATACCCTAATACCTCCCTTCTTCTCAAGAAATCTCCGGAACCAGGCGAGAAGGAATTCCTAAGTGAAGGCGGTTTTGAGAAGTAACAAGAGGGTTCTACCAACCTTCTGTTCTCTGATTCCCCGAACCAGGCGAGAAGGGAATCTCATCGCTCGCATCGTCAAAGGGACAAAGTGGTCGCGCGCTGACCAGACTCCTATCGGCACACTTCTCCAGAATCTCTGAGGAGATCTACTTGTAATCTTCTGTATTACTTGTAATTTAGCTCCTCAACTTCTTTTTTTGTAAGTTTTCCCCTTTGCAAATCAATGAAAAACAAGATGGCGACTCCGCTGGGGATTGAATTCTCCACTGCTGAGAATCAAGTGTCACAATGCGACGAACAGACCTTCGGGTCTATCTCTGAATTCGGGAAAGCCGGTGCAGTCAGAGCCTCTCTGGCTAAATCTTCAATACGAGTCTCTGCGGAGACAGATAAGGCTCCCTGCGAGCCTACTGCGGTTCTCTGGCGCAACAAGGAAGCACGCCCGCAGTCCAAGTCCACCACTTTTGAAAACCTGGTCGTTCACTTCGACCAAGAAAATTTTGAAGAAGTCCTCTCTGGGGGTGGTTTAATGCTCCATGCACGGAAGCATAGAAAGGTCTCCATGGCCAAGGTTTCAGAACAGAAACCGAAAACAGAATCTGCCAACACCCCTCAGCCTCGCGTGTGGCTAGTCAGGTTCCCTGCGAACCTAAGTCTCCTCTTTCAAAGCAGATCTGGAGGCCAAAACAGAAGGCTCTGGGCAAAGCCTCAGGCGTAGCTACGCTAGAAGTGCGTCTCTCGCGCGAAGAAAAAGGCAAGATGCCTGCCTGCTCCAACAATGCTGCTAGCCGCGAAGATACAAAGGTGACAGTACCTTCGCCCAATTCAAGATCAGTAGCGCCTCGCGCCAGCCTCGTTCTCACGAGCGAAGTTACTGTATCACAGCGTACGCGCGGCGTCCATAGCCGCGAAGCCCAAGTCAAAGCGCAACAGCGTGCTTCGTTCGCTCTTCGCAGCGGAGTTAAGGGATTGTCCCTAAGTGCTGATAGCGTTGCTTATGCAGCTTCAGCGCCCAAGGGCGTTTCCAAAGCTTTTAGCCGCGAGGTTAGAACCGAAGCACTATCTAAGGCCAATCGCCTTCGCAGCAGCACAACGGATAAAGCACCACAGCGTGCTCCGCCCTCTGGTTCGTCAAGCGCTAAGCTCATGCCTTGTGGCAGAGCTAAGGGATTGTCCCTAAGTGCTGATAGCGTTGCTTATGCAGCTTCAGCGCCCAAGGGCGTTTCCAAGGTTCTTAGCCGCGAAGTTAGAACTGAAGCACTACTCTGTGCTAATCCCCTCTGCGGTGATAAAAGGAGCAGGACATCGTCCTATGCGCGATCCAAAAGAGCTTTTGCGCTGGATCGTTTAGGCCCAACTGGGTCTGACTTGCGGGAATTCTTGACAAACAAACGGAAGTCGGAATCTTTTCGAACTACTCCCCCCTGTTGTCAACAAATGGGATGTCAGCTGGTGACACTCCACTCGGTCTATTGCCGGCTGGGACCAATCCCCGCCACTTCTCCAGGCCGACGATCAGTTTTTGATCGGCTGTCAGTACAAACCTGATTGCTAAAACAAATGAAACAACCAATGAAGTTAAGAATGTACCGTGTAGCTTGTGGCTAACGGGTCGAGTCCACGAGGAGGGATGCGATAGAAGCGTTTCGGTGAAGTAAATAGAAACAAAGAAGTGTGTTAGTTTTTTAAGAAAAAGAGAATGGAAGGAAAAGAGATGAAAAAGAGAAATTTCAACTTTCAGAAAGGGATTTGGAGAAAGTGATTTGTAAAAAGCTTTAAGAGTTGTGATGTTGTTTTATAATATGAAATCAAATCTGGGCTTACTATCTTCCTACTCACTTGTTCATTCTTCTCTTAAAATATTAAGTCCCTCGGGTTTATTTGCAAGACTTAAAGTTGATTCTTTTTAGAGAGCTTTGAGTAAAGCACATAAGATGTAGAGGGGTTGAGTTCTTTATCTTCAAGAAAGAGTTGGAATCAGATATTAAAACATAAAGCGCGAAGAAGCAAGAATGAATTAAAAATGATTCACAAGAAGATCAAGAGAGAATAGTGAATTCAACTATCTATGCCCATCCTCATGTGCCTTCAAGAACACTTTCAAAAAGAAAGGCTTGTAAGGGAGGCATGCATATGAGTCATCGGGACTTTTTCTTTAAAAAAACAGAGGAGAAGAAAACAAGAGAGAGTAGATAGCTAGCCCAGAAAACCTTTTAGTTATTCATGGAAAATGACAAAGCAAAAATAAACATGCGCAACATACCAAAACACGAGTGGAGAAAAGATGGCTTGCTCTTGAATTGCTGTCACTTCAATCTTTGATTACAAGCTCTCAGTCCTCTCTCTCACAAGCTTTTTAAACTGAACTACAAAGTAAACAACAGAGTTACAACTTGTATTCTAACTAACAATGAACCTAGATCCTAAGAAAATAAAAGCAAAGTTTAATCCTAGTCTTCGCTGCCTTTTTCTCTGCTGAAAGAGGTATTTATAGCCAAAAACCAAAGAATCAGGATCCCGGGAACGTTGGGGGAGCAAACACTCCTCCAACTGACTTCAGTTGGCCGCAGAATTGCAGCTTGGGCCGCAATTCTGCGGCACTGGTGTGGCCAGGTGGCCACACCAAGAGGGGGGAGCTTCTTGGGTGAAGGGCTTCTCGCATATCTGGTTGATTTCTTGTTTCTCCTTCAACCACTGACTGAATCAGCATTTGATTTTCTTGGCTCCGATTCCTCGATTCAAGGAGGGATTTTCTCAACTCCTTGATAGCCCAGATTTCTTCACTTTGAGTTTATTCTGAATTAATTCAGAATAAAGTGGGCTTTTGGGCTTGTTCCTCATTTATTTCTTTGAGCATTTGGGCCTACAATTAGCAAAGAAAAAAGACACTTATTAATATCATTTATTAGCAAACAAGTGTGGTAAAGTGACAACATGAATGCAATGTATGTGACAAATCACACCCCCACACTTATCTTTTGCTCGCCCTCGAGCAAAAATCATTAGACTAACTTGAATCAATTATTAGACCACTTTCGCAGGTCACTCGATTGCACTGAGCATGTGCAACAAGCCGTTAAAACTCTAGGTCACCCCTAGAGGACGAGTTTTGTCTCGTGAGGGTTTTCAGCGGATTACACCCACAAAATCCAAAAGAAAGAGTAAAAGGTTAGTATTTTCGAAAAGCAATTTTTTTTATTTTTTATTTTTTTTATTTTGAAGGAGAAAATATTTGAAGTATATTTGTAAGATCTTAAGTAATCTATAAGTTATAGGAATATCAAAATTTTCATTCCTAAACTTAGTCTCCATTCAAAAATATGTCATCAATTAAAGTAAGGAGTCAATTTGTACTTCTCATCTAGTCTATTAATTTACCCTGATTCGTATGCACCATCGTGACTGTGAAGTTTACTAAGGGTTCTTCAACATTAACTCCTATGCCTCATATTTATATGTATTTTTTTTCTTTCTTTTTGTGAACTTTTATTCCTCAATTTCATTAGGCTTTCTAATCTGCCCATGTAACGAGCTTTCAGTCGGTGACACCCAAACCAGACGGTTTTAGGGCACCAGGTGAGAAAACACCCCTAAGGACCTAAACACCCAAGCAGATAAGGCCACGAAACCAAGGTTTTTATTTATACTATGTAACCTTTTTAGGCGTGAATACTTATGCTTCATGAGGCATAAATACCCAGCTTAATCAGAGGATACACATTATTTATACGAGGTACCCCTTTTAGGCGTGAATACTTATGCTTCATGAGGCATAAATACCCAGCTTAATCAGAGAATACCTTTTTTTTTTCAAACTTATCTAATTATCTTTTGCATAAATACTAAGGCTTGCTTAGGCCAAAGCACCTAGCTACTCAATAATTAGATTTTTTTTTAATATTTATAAGGCATAGGAGTCTCTGTTTTCAAACCCTAAGTGTGAAAGTGTATTTTGTGTCATATGTCATTAAGGTAAATATCAAGACCAAATTACTTTCCCAAATTTCTTCCTGACCCTAAAAATCAAACAAGTTATTTTATTTCGACCAGGTGTAAGAAATCCTAATTATGATTCTCCTATTCCTTAAAATTGACTTAAATCCTTACAAAAAATATATCAAAATATTGTCTATCCTTTTCTTTTCTTTTTTTTTTATATATATCCTTTTTTTTTTAATCAGTTATGTTAGAACCCTCCCCCACACTTATCTCATGCATTGTCCCCAATGTATGAAAGTAATGTATAAGTGCATGAAATAAAATGGAAAGAAGGAAAGTTACCGATACACTGGGTCAAAAAGACCCATTACCGTTTCATCTACCGGCACCGATTTCAAGAAAGGTTTAAGGCGTTGACCATTTACCTTAAAGTCATTTCCATTCTTGGGGTCACTAATCTCAACTGCACCATGTGGAAACACTATTTTTACAACGAATGGCCCAGTCCATCGTGATTTCAATTTTCCTGGGAAAAGATGAAGCCTAGAATTGTAGAGCAAGACTTTTTGATCAGGGACAAAGGTTTTTCTTATGATGTGCTTGTCATGAAAAATCTTCACTCTATCTTTAGTGATCCTAGCATTTTCATAGGCCTCATTTCTCAATTCCTCCAATTCGGAATTTGTAATTTCCGAAGGTCACCGGCCTTAGTCAAATCGAAATTCAATTGCTTGATTGCCCATAAGGCTCGGTGCTCTAACTCAACGGGCAAGTGACAAGGTTTGTCATAGACTAACCTATAGGGAGACATTCCTAAAATCGTCTTGAAAGCAGTCCTGTAGGCCCATAGAGCATCTACAAGTTTTAAGGACCAATCTTTCCGGTTTTGGTTCACAGTTTTCTCCAATATAAGTTTGACTTGTCTATTTGAAACCTCAACTTGCCCACTGGTTTGAGGGTGATAAGGTGTGGACAACTTGTGTGTTATGGCATACTTTCGCATAAGGGCTTCAAAAGATCTATTGCAAAAGTGGGTGCCATTATCACTGATGATAGCACGAGGGGTTCCGAAGCGGGAAAAAATGTTCTCCCTCAAAAACTTTATGACAACCTTGTTATCATTAGTTTTGCATGGAATGGCTTCTACCCACTTGGACACGTAATCCACAGCAACCAATATGTATTGGTTCCCAAATGAGTTAGGAAATGGACCCATAAAGTCGATGCCCTAAACATCAAAGAGTTCTATTTTTAGAATTGGGTTGAGGGGCATCATATTTCGATGTGAGATCCTACCTATCATTTGGCATCTAGGGCACGTCTTGCAATAATCATAGGCATCCTTGAACAGAGTGGGCCAATAAAACCCGCTTTGTAGCACCTTTTCAGCAGTCTTGCGGGGACCAAAGTGTCCACCGCATGCAAGTTCGTGACAGAAGGACAAAACACTCCTAACCTCCTCATCGGGAATGCATCTCCTAATAATTTGGTCGGAACAGTACTTGAAAAGATACGGCTCCTCCCAAAAGAAATACCGGACTTGGGATAAGAACCGGTAAACTTCATTTTTGGACCAATGAGACGGAGTTTGGTTTGTGACTAAATAATTCACTATATCAGCAAACCAAGGTTCCCTAGAGATAGCTAAGAGATGTTCATCAGGAAAATCCTCATTGATGGGTAATTCGTTGCATGGAGAATTGGGAATCCGTGAGAGATGGTCAGCAACGACATTTTCTACACCTTTCTTGTCTCAAATTTCGAGATCAAATTCTTGAAGAAGGAGGATCCAACGAATGAGTCGGGCCTTGGCATCCTTCTTCATCATGAGATACCTAAGTGCAGAAGGATCGGTGAAGATGATAGTTTTGGACCCTAGTAGGTAGGGACGAAACTTCTCTAAGGCAAACACTACTGCCAAGAATTCCTTCTCGGTCGTAGTGTAGTTCAGTTGAGCGTCATTGAGAGTCCTACTAGAGTAGTAGATCACATGCTGCTTGTTATCAATACGTTGTCCTAGGACAGCGCCTATGGCAAAATCAGAAGCATCGCACATAATCTCAAACGGCTTAGACCAATCCGGGGCAGATATGATTGGTGCAGAAATCAGCTCTCTCTTAAGCTTCTCCCAAGAAGTGATGCAGTCAGCATCGAAAGTGAAGGACACATCCTTAGCTAACAGATTAGTCAAGGGCCTAGCAATTTTGCTAAAATCCTTGATAAATCGTCGGTAAAAACCAGCATGTCCTAAGAAGGATCTAATGTCCTTAACGCATTTGGGCAGGGGAAGCTTAGCAATAACCTCGATTTTGGCTCTATCCACTTCTATTCCTTTCTTAGATATTTCATGACCCAAGACAATTCCATGTTTCACCATGAAGTGGCATTTCTCCCAGTTTAGTGTCAAATGTTTTTCAGCACAGCGTTGGAGGACGAGTTCAAGATGGTGGAGACATAGAGTGAATGAATCTCCGTAGATGGAGAAATCATCCATGAAGATTTCTAAGAAGCGCTCTACCATATCAGAGAAAAGACTCAACATGCAACGTTGAAACGTTGCTGGGGCATTACATAAGCCGAATGGCATTCGACGATAAGCAAATGTCCCAAATGGATATGTGAACGTGGTCTTTTCTTGGTCCTCGGGAGCGATAGGGATCTGGTTATAGCCCGAGTAACCGTCCAAGAAGCAGTAGTACTCGTGACCCGCTAAACGTTCAAGCATCTGATCAATGAAGGGAAGTGGAAAATGGTCCTTACGAGTTGCAGCATTCAGTTTTCTATAGTCAATGCAAACTCGAATCTTCGTGGGAAGTCGAGTTTGAACCAACTCTTTGTTCTCGTTTTCCACTACGGTGAAACTAGATTTCTTTGGGACCGCGTGGACAGGACTGACCCATTGGCTATCCGAAATGGGATAAATTATCCCATTGTCTAAGAGTTTTATGATTTCAGCATGAACAGCCTCTTGCATTATAGGGTTTAACCTACGCTGCGGGTCTCTCTTGGGTGTGGCATCTTCATTGAGATGGATGCGGTGTTGAACGATGGTTGGACTTAATCCCTTGATATCAGTCATAGTCCACCCGATGGCTTCCTTATGTTTTCTTAGAATATCTTTCAAATCTTTTTCTTCCCTGTCATTTAAATGGGAGGCAATGATGACGGGAAAGGTCTCTTGTTCGCCTAGATAGGCGTACTTAAGATGCACAGGAAGGGCTTTCAATTCTAAGGAAGAGGAAGGCTCACTAGAAGGACTAGTCAAATCTGTTGGCTCCATAGTTGGTGAAATCGGGTTTGAAGCCCAATTCACGGCAGAATCTACCACCTGATCGAGATTAAAGTCATCAGACTCTAACTCGAAGTCAATCTCCATTTCTGATTCCAATTCTTCCCCGTGTTCACTTGTCAAGTTCTCAATTTGTTTACTTCAAAAGTTTGGTCCTCGATGTCACGGGGTTGTTTTCCTAGATGGAAGACATTGACTTCTCTAGTCATGTCTCCAAAGGTTAACCTCATGGACTCATTCCTGCAATTGATGATGGCATTAGCAATGGCAAGGAATGGTCGACCTAGGATGACCGGAGTTTGAGCCCTACGATTGGAGTTGGACACAGGTTGTGTCTCCAAAACTATGAAATCGACAGGGTATATGAACTCTCCTACCCGAATCAGGACATCATTAATTTCCCCTTTTGGAACTTTAACAGAACGGTCAGCCAGTTGGATGGTGACTCGAGTTGGACTAAGGTCACCCAACCCGAGTTGTTGATAAACAGAGAATGGAAGCAAGTTGATACTTGCTCCCAAGTCAAGAAGTGCACGACTAATCTCGGCTTGTCCTATTGTGCAGGCAATGGTGGGGCTACCTGGATCTTTGTACTTAACAGGGATAGGACCCGAAAATAGCTCACTAATATTAGTGGCTAAGAAGACCTTCTTTGGAATATTAGTCTTTCTCTCTTGGTGCACATGTCCTTAAGAAACTTAGCATAGGAAGGAACTTGTTGGATGGCATCAAGAAGTGGCACATTTATTTTCACTTGATTAAACATCTTTATTATCTTGTCCATGTGCGGATTTTGCTTATTGTTTTTCAGCCTATTCGGAAATGGTACTATAGGCTGGTGCACCTGGCTGGCTGACTTGTCTTTTTCAGGCTCGTCAGATTTGGAAGAGCTTGGATTGGATGAGGTGGAAGCTTGATTGTGGTTGTGCTGAATAGGATTGGTGGGTGTTGACACTTGGTTATCAACTTTCTTTCCTGACCTCAATGTATGCACAGCATTACATTGGTTGAATGAAGGATCCTCAGCCAAATGAGCTTGTTGGGAATTCCTCAGATTGGTGACTGACTGACTAGGCTGAAAATCACCTAGAGGGGGGGTGAATAGGTGATAATGCTAATCAAAGGGCAATTTAAAAATTTAAAGCTATAACAATCACAATCAAGAATCACAAGATGAATGCAAGCAAGTAAGTATGATGAGCAAGTAATAAGTGCAAGCAAAGTAGAGTAATAATTGCAAGAATGTAAACCAATCGCAAACACAAGGATATGTTATCGAGGTTCGAGCACCCAGCTCTACTCCCCGCCTTCCCCAGAAGGATTCCGACCACTTCCACTATCACAAAGATCTCAAATACAATGGAGTACCCAACTCCTACAATCTCAAGAATAAGTAATTTCCTTGGTAGTCAAAAGACCACAAACTCTCTCTTTCAAATATCTCTTCCCTTACAAAGGTCCTTAGAGAATATTGAGTAGGAATGAAGCTCTTATGTGTAAGGAAAAAAAAGAGAATTAAATCAGAGAGTATTTGAAAAACCCTTCAGAAAATCAGTGAGAAATTCAGCACAAAAACCAAGAAACAAGTCTCTTTTGAAAGCCTTAAACTTTTGAATTTTCTAGCAATAATTGTTGTAACCAATCTCTCCCCAAACACCCCTATTTATAGGAGAGGGCTAGGGTTTAGGGATAAAACATATTTACTGATGTTTAGGAGGTAATTAGATCAAAATATATCCTTAAACGAATTTTTAAACACAAAAGACAAAAATAAACAGCTCTTAAAAATCTGCCCGTTACTGTTCAAACGGTCAGATCGGTCGACTGGGCCGGTCGACCGGTAGTACAAAAATTCGACCGTTATAGGCTAGCGGTCGACCGACCCGGTCGACCGATAAAACCTGTGAGCAAAAATAATAGTCCGGTCGACCGCCCCGGTCGACCGACAGACATGCACATGGATACGTGCATCTGCCAGAACTTCGGTCGACTGGTCCGGTCGACCGGACCAGACTGACACAGACTCGGTCGACTGCTCCGGTCGACCGGATCAGGTCAAAAATTGATTTTAGAAAAGAAAACAAAGAGGATTTTGATTTTAACAAAAATACTTTTGAACAGGGAATAGTATAAAACATAAATATATATCTGTAGGCAAAAACTTGTATGCAAAATATTTTTGTATAATTTATAAGAAATTATTTTGGAATGAACATGTGCGCAAAAACGTGTGTGATAGAGCTTCAAACCTATCCACTATTCTTTAACATACTATAAACTGAAAAACAAATTACATGAAGACTTCTTGAGCTATCTTCAAGTCTTTGAGCCATCCAATGCCTTGCTAGTGCCTTCTCTTCTATGATCCTTTCTTGATGTGCAATTTACCTTCCTTGCTTTGTGGAACTTAGAAGTTCTTGCAATAGCTAAGCGAATGGTCTCTAAACATGGTACAAACCTGAAACTTATCTTAACAAACTTGTTAGTACCAAATAGCACTAATTTGGTTTGTCATCATCAAAACACAAAACAATTGGAGAGTGTAACCTCTTGGGCAAACAATCTCCCCC
Source organism: Agave tequilana (assembly GCA_038442645.1). Lineage (NCBI taxonomy): Eukaryota > Viridiplantae > Streptophyta > Magnoliopsida > Asparagales > Asparagaceae > Agave > Agave tequilana. The sequence goes on along the minus strand of JAVJIF010003462.1, from coordinate 82,468 downwards.
TTTTTGATGATGACAAAACAAATAGGCTATTGACAAAAATGTAGGGAGGAGAAAACTCCCCCTCAAATTATGCTATACATAAAACACAAGAATATGCTCTAGATACCAATAATTGAAATGATGCACCAATTATTGAAACTAATATAAAACACAAAAATTGCTCTTGATACCAAAAATACCAAAACAACTAAAACACAAAACAAGAATTCTCAAAATACATGAATTCAAAAACTCATACATACATAAACACAAAACTCATAAAATAAATCTTTAAAATTAAAGCATATAAATTCATATGGAACTAAGACCAAATGAACTTATTTTTGTCATGTAAACTTATTCTCCCCCTTTTTGTCATACATCAAAAAGGGTTATGAAAAACATGTCTATTCAATAATACAAACATTAAGTTCTCCACAAATAAACGAAAATCTAGCAAAATCAAGGGGTTTAGTGAAAATATCGGCTAGTTGTAAATCCGTGGAAACATAATCAATATCTATATCACCTTTCTCAAAATGATCTCTAAGAAAGTGATATCTAATCTCAATGTGCTTGGTCTTACTATGTTGATTTGCATTTTTGGTCATGTGTATAGTACTAGTATTATCACAAAATATTTTTATATGATCAAAGTGCAAATCAAAATCAAGGAGAGTATGTTTCATCCAAAGGACTTGTGCACAACAAGCCCCCGCGGCAACATACTCCGCCTCGGCGGTTGAGAGAGCTACGGAATTTTGTTTCCTAGAGGACCATGAAACAAGACAATTACCAAGAAATTGACATGTCACACTAGTACTCTTTCTATCTACTCTACAACCCGCATAGTCGGCATCCGAATAACTAGTCATTGAAAAATCTATAGTTTTCGGATACCAAAGACCCATTCCAATAGTGCCCTTAATATAACGAATAATGCGTTTTACCGCAATAAGATGAGACTCTTTAGGACACGATTGAAATCTAGCACAAAGACACACACTAAACATGATATCCGGCCTACTTGCCGTCAAATATAAAAGACTTCCTATCATGCTTCTATATAATTTAATATCAACATTTTTACCTTGTTCGTCCTTATCAAGCTTGGTTGTAGTTGCCATTGGAGTGTTGCAAGCCTTTGATCCTTCAAGCCCAAACTTCTTTACTAGCTCCTTTGCGTACTTGGCTTGGTTAATGAAGGTTCCGTCTTGCAATTGCTTGATTTGGAGTCCAAGGAAGAAATTTAGCTCACCCATGGAAGACATTTCAAATTCTAGTTGCATTACCTTCTCAAAATCCTTGCATAAAAGCTCATTAGTAGATCCAAAAATTATATCATCAACATAAATTTGCACAATTAAAATATCATTATCAACATGCTTAGTAAAAAGAGTTGTGTCTACTTTGCCTTTAATAAAATTATTTGAAATGAGAAAACTAGAAAGCCTTTCATACCAAGCTCTTGGAGCTTGTTTCAATCCATACAAAGCTTTATCAAGTTTAAAAACAAAATCGGGATGAACATGATCAATAATACCGGGAGGTTGAGAAACATAAACTTCTTCATTAATAAAACCATTTAAAAATGCACTTTTTACATCCATTTGAAAAAGTTTAAAATTTTTAAAACATGTAAAAGCTAGTGTCATCCGTATGGCTTCAAGCCGTGCTACGGGTGCAAAGGTCTCCTCAAAGTCAATTCCCTCAACTTGAGTGTAACCTTGGGCCACTAACCTAGCTTTATTCCTAATGACATTTCCGGACTCATCCATCTTGTTTCTAAAGATCCACTTAGTACCAATTATTGGTCTATCGTAGGGCTTAGGAACAAGGTGCCAAACTTGGTTGCGCTCAAATTGATTGAGTTCCTCTTGCATGGCAAGCAACCAATATGAGTCCGTCTCGGCTTCGAGAATGCCTTTGGGTTCAAAATGAAAAATGAAAGCAAAGTTACCACATAGGTCATGGAGTTTGGAGCGCGTTGTGACTCCTTTAGATGCATCACCCAAGATGAGCTCCTTAGGATGATTTGTAGCGTATCTCCAAGCTTTAGGAAGCGGTTGAGTGCTTTCCTCCTTATCCTCTTGAACTTCACCAATAGGGTCTAGCTTTTCTTCTTGAGCGGGTGAGTCCTTCAAAGATAGTCTCTCCATGTCTTCACCTAATGGTTCAATCTCTACAACATTCTCAACAACCACATTAGATTCTTCAAATTTAACATGCATGGATTCTTCAATGGTTTGAGAAGATCTAATGAAAACTCTATATGCTTTGCTAGTAGAGGAATATCCAACAAAGATAGCCTCATAAGCCTTAGCATCAAATTTACCCAAATTATCCTTAGTATTCAAAACAAAACACTTGCATCCAAAAACTTTAAAATATGCAACATTTGGTTTTCTAGAATGATACATTTCAAATGATGTTTTTGAAGAATTTTTGCACAAATAAATACGATTTGATATATAGCATGCGGTGTTTACGGCCTCGGCCCATAAATATTGAGGGAGGTCATATTCACTTATCATTGTCCTAGCCATCTCTTGAAGTGTTCTATTTTTCCTTTCTACAACTCCATTTTGTTGTGGAGTTCTAGGACAAGACAATTCATGCTTAATTCCCTTTTCATCACAATAAGTCATGAAGAGTTGGTTAACAAACTCACCACCTCTATCACTCCTTATTCTCAAAATCGGAAAACCCTTTTCTTTTTCAACTCTTTTTCGAAAAATTTTAAAATGAGAAAAAGTTTGATCTTTATTTTATAAAAAGAAAACCCAAGTAAAACGGGAGAAATCATCAACTAAAACAAATGCAAATCTACTTCCATTTAAACTCTTAGTTTTAGTTGGTCCAAAAAGATCCATATGAATTAATTCTAAAGGCCTAGTTGACATGATATCCTTGATTGGTTTAAAGGAAGACTTGGTTTGTTTCCCAAGTTGGCACGCACTACAATGCGGTCTTTCTCAAATCCAAGTAAGGTATACCCTTCACCAATTCCTTTGAATTAATCCTAGAAATATGGTCAAAAGATGCATGTCCTAATCTTCTATGCCAAAGCCAAGAATTTTCATCAAAAGCATTTAAGCATTTAGTAGAACAATCTAAATTAAGCATGTCAATGATATAAACATTATTATCACGAAAACCGGTAAGAATACAAACATCGGATTTAACATCAAAATCTTGCATGAGGAATCATCAAAAATAACTTTAAGTCCACGGTCACAAAGTTGACTAATGCTAAGCAAATTATGTTTTAAACCATCTACTAAAACAACATTCTCAATAATAGGAGATGCACCAATTTGAATGTTACCTATACCGATGATAGTTCCTTTGGAGTCATCCCCGAAGGTGACGGTGCCACCTTCCATGTACCTTGATAGGGTTGTGAAGTTGTTGATGTCCCATGTCATGTGTCTTGAACAACCACTATCAAGGTACCACCGCTCCCTACGTCTTGGAGCTTTGGTGTGTACCTACATCAAACAATTTAAGACTTGATTTTGGTACCCACATTTTCTTGGGTCCTCTAGGGTTAGTGTCATGAACCCAAACAAGATTATTTGTTCTATTTAGTTGATCATAACAAAACTTAGCTAAATGTCCATTTTTACCACAATATGTGCATCTATACACTCTACCATATTTAAAAGCATAGTGAGTGTGTGATTTGTGAGCATGAGCATGAGAGGTGTTAGCATGAGAATTTTTAGCTTGTGAAGTGTTAGCATGTGAAGTGTGCTTTTTAGAAAACATGTTCTCAAGTTTCTTAGTATTGAAAGCACAATCATTTAAAACTTTTTCGAAATCATTCATTTTGGATTTAAAAGAAGAAATTTCTTTTTCATCAATAATAGGAGATTTTGCCTTACAAGTACTCTTGTAGGCACAAAATTCTTTTTGCATGGAAATGAAATTAGACGAAATATCATCTTTTTCTTTAGAACCAATGGCAAGTTGATTCTTAAGAAAAGCAACTTCTTTTTGTAATTTTATGCATTCAAGTTTCTTGTTATCATAAGTTTCAGAAAGTTCCACAAAAGCATGCATTAGAACTTCCTTACTTACATCATCATCTTCATCATCAAGGGATTGAGGGGTTACCTTGGGTGTGTTTGCCATGAAACACATGTTAGCTTGATCCACCTCCTCTTCGGACTCGCTTTCCGAATCCCATGTTGCTTTGTAGGCTTTCTTCTCCTCCGGTTTCTTTGGCTTGAAGGAGGAAGTCATCTTCTTCTTGAACTCCGGACAATCCGCCATGATATGTCCGGGTTTGCGGCAATTATAGCAAATGATCTTCCGCTCCTCTTTGCCTTCGAATCTTCTCCGGAAGTTGAACTTGTTCTTTCGGTACAACCTCTTGACATTCCGCACAAGTAGAGTTAGCTCCTCATCTTCTTCTTCGTCTTCATCATCGTCATCATTGGTGGATGAAGTCTTGAAGGCTATGGATTTCTTCTTTGAAGTGGTGGCCTCTTCTCTTGCCTTCTTCTCCATCTCATGGGTCTTTAGGTTCCCAATGAGACTAATGAGGTCCATCTCGTCCTTGTCGTTCAATTCCTTCAAGGTGGTGGCCTTGATCTCCCATGATGAAGGAAGAGCCCGAATTACTTTCCGCACCTTTTGATCGTTGAAGATGTCATCACCTAAGGAAGAAAGACCATTAGTGATTTTAGTAAACCTTGTAGCCATACTATCAATAGACTCATCATCAAGCATTTTAAATGACTCATATTGGGACCTCAAGAGATCTATCTTAGCTCTCTTGACTTGTGAAGTCCCTCGTGTGTGACCAATAAGTGTTGCCAAATCTCATAGGCGGATTGGCAATGAATTACCCTTGTAAGGTCATCCTCATTCAAGGCGGTTAATAGGGAGTTTTGGGCCTTGGAGTTAGCCTCATATAGTTTAAAGTCAAGGTCGGTCCAAGTGCTCTCATCACCATCGGGTGCTACATAGGGTTTGGTCAAGGACTTGGCTACTAAGCTACCCAAAGATTGCAAAAATATAGTCATCCTAACCTTTCAAATTGGGAAATTGAGGCCATCAAATTTAGGTGGGGATTTAATGTTGTCGGTCATGTTTACTAGTGATGAATGAATGAAATGAAAATGTTGATTAGCAATATTTTAAGGATCTCTCTAAGAATGTTAAGCCAAACCTAGAGTCCAAGCTCTGATACCAATTGAAAATCACCTAGAGGGGGGAGGTGAATAGGTGATAATGCTAATCAAAGGGCAATTTAAAATTTAAAGCTATAACAATCACAATCAAGAATCACAAGATGAATGCAAGCAAGTAAGTATGATGAGCAAGTAATAAGTGCAAGCAAAGTAGAGTAATAATTGCAAGAATGTAAACCAATCACAAACACAAGGATATGTTATCGAGGTTCGAGCACCCAGCTCTACTCCCCGCCTTCCCCAGAAGGATTCCGACCACTTCCACTATCACAAAGATCTCAAATACAATGGAGTACCCAACTCCTACAATCTCAAGAACAAGTAATTTCCTTGGTAGTCAAAAGACCACAAACTCTCTCTTTCAAATATCTCTTCCTTACAAAGGTCCTTAGAGAATATTGAGTAGGAATGAAGCTCTTGTGTGTAAGAAAAAAAGAGAATTAAATCAGAGAGTATTTGAAAAACCCTTCAGAAAATCAGTGAGAAATTCAGCACAAAAACCAAGAAACAAGTCTCTTTTGAAAGCCTTAAACTTTTGAATTTTCTAGCAATAATTGTTGTAACCAATCTCTCCCCAAACACCCCTATTTATAGGAGAGGGCTAGGGTTTAGGGATAAAACATATTTACTGATGTTTAGGAGGTAATTAGATCAAAATATATCCTTAAACGAATTTTTAAACACAAAAGACAAAAATAAACAGCTCTTAAAAATCTGCCCGTTACTGTTCAAACGGTCAGATCGGTCGACTGGGCCGGTCGACCGGTAGTACAAAAATTCGACTGTTATAGGCTAGCGGTCGACCGACCCGGTCGACCGATAAAACCTGTGAGCAAAAACAATAGTCCGGTCGACCACCCCGGTCGACCGACAGACATGCACATGGATACGTGCATCTGCCAGAACTTCGGTCGACTGGTCCGGTCGACCGGACCAGACTGACACAGACTCGGTCGACTGCTCCGGTCGACCGGATCAGGTCAAAAATTGATTTTAGAAAAGAAAACAAAGAGGATTTTGATTTTAACAAAAATACTTTTGAACAGGGAATAGTATAAAACATAAATATATATCTGTAGGCAAAAACTTGTATGCAAAATATTTTTGTATAATTTATAAGAAATTATTTTGGAATGAACATGTGCGCAAAAACGTGTGTGATAGAGCTTCAAACCTATCCACTATTCTTTAACATACTATAAACTGAAAAATAAATTACATGAAGACTTCTTGAGCTATCTTCAAGTCTTTGAGCCATCCAATGCCTTACTAGTGCCTTCTCTTCTATGATCCTTTCTTGATGTGCAATTTACCTTCCTTGCTTTGTGAAACTTAGAAGTTCTTGCAATAGCTAAGCGAATGGTCTCTAAACATGGTACAAACCTGAAACTTATCTTAACAAACTTGTTAGTACCAAATAGCACTAATTTGGTTTGTCATCATCAAAACACAAAACAATTGGAGAGTGTAACCTCTTGGGCCAACAATCTCCCCCTTTTTGATGATGACAAAACAAATAGGCTATTGACAAAAATGTAGGGAGGAGAAAACTCCCCCTCAATTATGCTATACATAAAACACAGGAATATGCTCTAGATACCAATAATTGAAATGATGCACCAATTATTGAAACTAATATAAAACACAAAAATTGCTCTTGATACCAAAAATACCAAAACAACTAAAACACAAAACAAGAATTCTCAAAATACATGAATTCAAAAACTCATACATACATAAACACAAAACTCATAAAATAAATCTTTAAAATTAAAGCATATAAATTCATATGGAACCAAGACCAAATGAACTTATTTTTGTCATGTAAACTTATTCTCCCCCTTTTTGTCATACATCAAAAAGGGTTATGAAAAACATGTCTATTCAATAATACAAACATTAAGTTCTCCACAAATAAACGAAAATCTAGCAAAATCAAGGGGTTTAGTGAAAATATCGGCTAGTTGTAAATCCGTGGAAACATAATCAATATCTATATCACCTTTCTCAAAATGATCTCTAAGAAAGTGATATCTAATCTCAATGTGCTTGGTCTTACTATGTTGATTTGCATTTTTGGTCATGTGTATAGTACTAGTATTATCACAAAATATTTTTATATGATCAAAGTGCAAATCAAAATCAAGGAGAGTATGTTTCATCCAAAGGACTTGTGCACAACAAGCCCCCGCGGCAACATACTCTGCCTCGGCGGTTGAGAGAGCTACGAAATTTTGTTTCCTAGAGGACCATGAAACAAGACAATTACCAAGAAATTGACATGTCCCACTAGTACTCTTTCTATCTACTCTACAACCCGCATAGTCGGCATCCGAATAACTAGTCATTGAAAAATCTATAGTTTTCGGATACCAAAGACCCATTCCAATAGTGCCCTTAATATAACGAATAATGCGTTTTACCGCAATAAGATGAGACTCTTTAGGACACGATTGAAATCTAGCACAAAGACACACACTAAACATGATATCCGGCCTACTTGCCGTCAAATATAAAAGACTTCCTATCATGCTTCTATATAATTTAATATCAACATTTTTACCTTGTTCGTCCTTATCAAGCTTGGTTGTAGTTGCCATTGGAGTGTTGCAAGCCTTTGATCCTTCAAGCCCAAACTTCTTTACTAGCTCCTTTGCGTACTTGGCTTGGTTAATGAAGGTTCCGTCTTGCAATTGCTTGATTTGGAGTCCAAGGAAGAAATTTAGCTCACCCATGGAAGACATTTCAAATTCTAGTTGCATTACCTTCTCAAAATCCTTGCATAAAAGCTCATTAGTAGATCCAAAAATTATATCATCAACATAAATTTGCACAATTAAAATATCATTATCAACATGCTTAGTAAAAAGAGTTGTGTCTACTTTGCCTTTAATAAAATTATTTGAAATGAGAAAACTAGAAAGCCTTTCATACCAAGCTCTTGGAGCTTGTTTCAATCCATACAAAGCTTTATCAAGTTTAAAAACAAAATCGGGATGAACATGATCAATAAAACCGGGAGGTTGAGAAACATAAACTTCTTCATTAATAAAACCATTTAAAAATGCACTTTTTACATCCATTTGAAAAAGTTTAAAATTTTTAAAACATGCAAAAGCTAGTGTCATCCGTATGGCTTCAAGCCGTGCTACGGGTGCAAAGGTCTCCTCAAAGTCAATTCCCTCAACTTGAGTGTAACCTTGGGCCACTAACCTAGCTTTATTCCTAATGACATTTCCGGACTCATCCATCTTGTTTCTAAAGATCCACTTAGTACCAATTATTGGTCTATCGTGGGGCTTAGGAACAAGGTGCCAAACTTGGTTGCGCTCAAATTGATTGAGTTCCTCTTGCATGGCAAGCAACCAATATGGGTCCGTCTCGGCTTCGAGAATGCCTTTGGGTTCAAAATGATAAATGAAAGCAAAGTTACCACATAGGTCATGGAGTTTGGAGCGCGTTGTGACTCCTTTAGATGCATCACCCAAGATGAGCTCCTTAGGATGATTTGTAGCGTATCTCCAAGCTTTAGGAAGCGGTTGAGTGCTTTCCTCCTTATCCTCTTGAACTTCACCAATAGGGTCTAGCTTTTCTTCTTGAGCGGGTGAGTCCTTCAAAGATAGTCTCTCCATGTCTTCACCTAATGGTTCAATCTCTACAACATTCTCAACAACCACATTAGATTCTTCAAATTTAACATGCATGGATTCTTCAATGGTTTGAGAAGATCTAATGAAAACTCTATATGCTTTGCTAGTAGAGGAATATCCAATAAAGATAGCCTCATAAGCCTTAGCATCAAATTTACCCAAATTATCCTTAGTATTCAAAACAAAACACTTGCATCCAAAAACTTTAAAATATGCAACATTTGGTTTTCTAGAATGATACATTTCAAATGATGTTTTTGAAGAATTTTTGCACAAATAAATACGATTTGATATATAGCATGCGGTGTTTACGGCCTCGGCCCATAAATATTGAGGGAGATTTGATCCTGATTTGATCTCAGATTTGATCCTGATTGGATTTGATCTTGATCCGATTAGATTTGATCTCATCTGGAGATTTAGTTGGCCAAAGGTTGACCATAGCAGACCCGCAGCGGCGCTGCCCGCATCGAGCTCGCAGTGGAGCTAGAAGGACCATATGGCGAAGTCAGAAGACAGCTCTTCAGCAGAGCTAGATATCGTCTGTGGCGAAGCTACCGTATACCCTTCTGCGCGGTTGCGTGTGGCTTCAAGCGAAGCTAACTCTCTGCGGAGTTAACTTGAGCAGTTCAGGCGAAGCTATAAGTTAGCTTCCTGACGGAGCTGTGAACGGCTTCAAGTCGAAGTTTAGATGATCTTAGCCTCTCAGGCGAGGCTATCCCTTTGGGCTCATGTGATGCTAAGTGCTAGCATCTTAGACCTGCTGAGGTCTGTTTAGAGACAATCTGGGCTTACTGTCTGATCAGTAGAATCCAATTTGCTTCCTTGTCCCTCGGAGATGGGTGAGAACTGGTCGTCAGCTTATCTGTCACTTATCTTTTGTAAATGTCAACAAGTACAGAACTGGTCGTCAGCTTGTCTATCGCTTGTCTTTTATAAATGTCAACAAGTTTAGACATTGTTCGGACCAATCAGCCTATCTTTCACTTGTCTTTTGTAAATGTCAACAAGTTTAGACATTGTTCAGGCCAGTCAGAATCTTGTCTTTTTTTAAAGTGTCAACAAGACCCCCTTCAAAGTTTTCGAAAGTCTGCAATGGCTCAGACTTCGAAATACTTTGAATTGCTTTGATCGGTGGTATGTGAAGTACGAACATCGCCATGGTGGTTGAGTTCAGCTTCGCTTTTAATCCTGCTTTGGGATAGATTCATCAAAGAATCGTGTAGATTCGCGACTCTGAGTAGCTTCGCGTCTGGGTAGCTTCGCATCTGGGTAGCTTTGCATCTGGGTAGCTCTGCGTCTGAGCCTTCCGGAATAGGTTCGCTTTGGAACATCTTCCCTTTCCCGAGGCCAACTGCTTTCGGCCAGTTACGAGAGGGATTGCTCCTTTTTCGAGGTTAGAATAACCTCTCTTGCATTAATCGAGGGAGATTATTCCTCCTTTGTGCGCTTCCGAGGAGAATATTCCCTTTCTCAAGGCTTAATAAATGCCTTAATGAGGGAGATCATTTCTTCCTTGCACGATTTCGAGGGAAACCGTTCCCTTTTTCAAGGCTCAATAAATGCCTTAAATCCGCTCGCGCTTCTATGCCTGAAGCGGCAGCGCTCAGGCCATGAGGCCTATAAATAGGACACCTGAGATCCTCTGAAGAGAAGTGGTCTGCTCTTCTCTTCTCTTGGTTATTAGAGAGAGATACTCAGATCTCTGAACTAGTGGGGATGCCCACTCTGGTCATTATCTGGCCAAGGACCGGTAAGTCTCGGTCATCCAGATACTTTACCAATGAACTTTAGGGAGTTCACCTCCCTTAATTTAGCTTTAACAGCTGCCTCAGGGATTGATTTTTCTTGTTCTTCATTTTACAATTGACTGATCTGCAGGGAAGGGTTTCAGCCCAGCTTCCCGGCGAAGTTATCATTTTGACTTGATCAAATAATGATCATTGCATGCTTGTTAAGTTCACCATTTAGGCAAAAATTTGGGACTTAGTCTCTTCAAGGTCGAGCCAGTCTTGCCATATAGGTGGGGGCTAAGACTGTGTCCCTCAGGATCAGTCTGGCTTAGCCATATAGGCGAGGTTAGGACTTGGCTTATGCTGAGCTAGCCCATCATCACTGTGCAAGCGAGGCTATCATCTGCTTAACTGAATCTGAAATCCATTCTGCAACTGAATCGAATATAAATTGCTTCGCCCCAAAGAATTTGACTTAGCATTTCCTTTGACTTACTGCTAACTTGTTTCAGTTTGCATTGCAGTGAGCTATGTTCGCCAATCTTTTGACTTGATGAAAGAGATCAAGAAGTTGCCTCTTGCTTTTTCGGTTGAAACTTTAATCCTAAGCAGGAGGAACAAACTGGGGCAACTGATGTGTGTTCCCAGAAGAGGTTGGCAATCGCTTATCCGAGATGATCCACTTCAAGGCGAGGCTGGTAGTCGCTTATCCGAGATGATCCACTTCGGGAAAGCGGACGTCACCTGTAAGGTCTCAGATCCTCCATTGCCAATTTTCATCAAGGAAGATCCAACTTCCTTTGCCAATTTAAGGAAGATCCAGCTTCTTGATGGCAATCGGTCCTTCGCCAGTTTTGATTACGGAAGGTTCAACTTCCTGGTGGCACCATCTGTCCTGGTGGCACCATCTGCCATTATGTGAAGGATTACGGCCTTGTGCAGGAGGAAGGCCTTTCGTGTCCAGTTAGTTTGGCTTGGAAGTAGATAGGACCACTTGTATGCCTTTGAGCAAATGATTCTGTTGTTTGAAACACAACCTTGATGTAGTAGTATCAATATACCTTTCCTTTTAAATCAATAAAAGTTCAGTTTCTGCTCATCTGATTTTTGCTTTGCCTTCATTTCGAATTGACTCAGCGGAGCCATGCGAAGTTAAGGACAATCCTTTCTGAATCAGGGACGAGCTTCCAGCGAAGCTAGCATAAATTTCCGCGAAGTTCGGACTGTGCCTTTGATTGATACACAATATTGCATATTTTACCATATCATTCCCATGCATTTTAGCAAATAAATAAATGATTTTTACTCATCTTCTCTATATATTTACAGGTCCACAACTGAAATAAGAGAAAGCCCAATAATCCTTTAATTAGCAATAATTAAAGTGATTTATTCAAAGCCCAAGATAGAGCCCAAGATTTGAATTTGGATTCAGTTACGATCTGCGTGCCAATTGAAGATTCCAGAAGGTCCAAGTGGCTGAACAAACTTGTAACAACCCACAATAGAAATCAGTTGCACAACTGAATCCGTTTGGCCGCGCCTTGCCGCGCGCGCGCGGCAGATCTGGGGCCGTTGAGCCCCAGATTCTGCCAGCTGGTCCCTCTTCTGGAGAGTTCTCTCTGCAGCCTATAAATACAGAACAAGGACCTGTGAAAAAAGACTGAACAGAGAAGAGAGGAGAAATTGTTAGTTGTTATAATTTTCATAGATTTTTCTCTAGGTTTAGTTCTTTAGTCCCTCTTCTCCTTCCCTAGATACTTTGTAAAAGAGAGAGATTGTGAGAGAGAGAGCTTGTGTAATCAAGGTGTGACAACTTGAAGCAACAAGGATTCATCCATTCTCCTTCCTCTACTTGAGCTTGGTTCTAGTTTACTTGCTTTCTTTAATTGCTTTCTTTAATTCATGCTTTTATTTCCTTGCAATTTTACTTCATGCTTTGCTTTTATTTGTTAATGGCTTGTAGCTAATTTTCTCCATGTACTAGCTAACCACTAGCCTTGCCATCTTCATTAACTCATGGGTGATTGCTTTAGTTCATCTTGCAAGTTGGATGGTCTTCTCTTCTCCGACGGGTTAAACCACCCTTCATCTACATGAGAAAGTAATTAGATCAACACGCAAGACGAAACCTACGCCGATGGAGTGACAACATGAGGCACGCCTTCACTATCACGGAGTTTGGTAAGCTTTGGCAAGGTAGTAAGGTAAGCTAATCATGGTTTGATTCTTCAAGTTTTCATTCTTTTTAGTTGTTAGTCCAAATCCAATCTTAATCTTGATTTCTTTTCCACTTTCCATCATGAACATATTCATCCATTCTTTCATTCTTTTTCAATGATTGTTTTATTCTATTAAGCATAGAAGACACTTCGTTTACATTTCTTCACTACGATTCGTAACGCTTCTATCGCTAGCTCTCCCTGAGAATCGACTCGGTATAGCCTTATGCTATAACGGAGATAGGAAAGGATACATCGATACATTTACATAAACCTTTCTCGTCTTAATCAAAATGGCGCCGTTGCCGGGGAAAGCAACGGATTTTCTTTAAAGTGAAGAACTAAACGCATTGTCTTCTCTGTTGCAGGTTACAGGAGAAGAAACAGGAAAATTTTGCTTGCAGTGACATATAAGTGACCTGGGCCTCTGCTCTCGAAAGCAGAGATCAGGATCCCTCAGTTTTGCCGCGGATTCTGGGTTTTTTGCCGCAGATCGGCGGCAATTCTGAGTGAACTACTTACTATATTTTTGCAGGGGCTCTGATTCTGCAAAATACAGCTACTGTTATAATTGAATTCCTGTATTTTTCACCATATACCTGCTAATTTAATCAACAGTAAAAATTGGTTGAAATTGTTTAAAAATTGTTTAGACATTTGCATTCTAGGCACGTGTCTTTCAATTCATTTACTTTTACTGTTGAAGAGTGCTGGAGGCAAGGTACGTTTGCATTGCAAGTAGACTAGGAATCATCTCTTGCTTGATTTTCATGCTTTGAGTGAATTCTAGTTATATATTTTTGTACACTTGCACAATTCATTTTTAAGGGCATAACCCATAAATAAGATAAGGTGGGGAGTTCATTACCCTTTCCTTAGCCCAAAAACCACCATCCCAGCACTCACTAACCTAAGCCTAATTTAATAAAAAATAGACGTTGGCCCTAGGGACATCTCGGACTCATCTAGGAGATTATCCTAAGGGGGAAAAGTGTTGGAAATAGACTCTTGTAAAATCAGTGTCTAGGAAAGAGATTGAGGGCCGAAAGCCCGAAGGTTGCTGGTTACTTAATTAAGGAACGTCTTCGGACGGAAAACCTCCCACCAACCTTGCTCTTTCCTGGCTGATTAGCTTGTGGTCTACGTCTACACTAAACCTCCCGTGGACGGTCTAATCAGTTAGGAGTCGTCTAGGTCTAGGTCAATCCTTCTTTTGGCTTGGTTTTGATTTTTTTTCTCTTCTTTTTTGTTTGTTGTTTGATTTTTCTTTTTTGTTTGTGATTGTTTGTGATATGGCATTCAACAATAATAATTCTTTCCATCCAAATATGAATCCATATTTCACACAGACTCCATTTTATCCGGATAATTCCAACCCGGTGTTTTACAATACGCACCAACCAAATACACCGGGTTGGCCTTATCCGAATCAATATGACCCATACCCCCCATCTAATAATTATAATTTCCATAATAATTTCAACTCTTCACCGAGTAATTGGGGATTCACGTACCCCGAGTCAAATTCTCAAACTCCTTGTCCACCATATCCACCAAGTCCACAATATCCACAATATTCATTTCCTGATTTTGCTTCTCACACTCCTTTTTCTGAGCCAATTGAAGAAAAATCTGAGTTACTAAGGAGTATAGAAGCCAATTTACAGAGAGTCGAGCAAAAACTTCAAAAACGATTTGTCTCTCCAATTCCACAATATTTTCAAGAATCTTACTCAGTTTCACTTTTTCCTAATGAGCAACCATTTGTCATGGAAACGAGTAAAGATCTCTTGTGTGAGTCCACTCTTCCATCACCACACATTTTTGACTCACACTATTCACAAAATTTCCAAATTCAAGATTCCTATACTCCCATTCTTGAGCAACCACTTGGACATACATCAAGTCAAGATGAGAGTATAGATAGCTTGAAGGAGTCTTTGTTACAAATGCAAAAAGTACATACCGAGTCTTTCAATAGTGTGCAAGAACAATTGAGTCAATTGGCTGACCTTTTTAGGAAAGAGGAAACTCTATCCTATCAATCTTTGACTAATTCAGATATGCCACACTCTATTGATATGACCCAAGACTCCTATCATTTTGGAAATCATGATTCAATTTCAGCACAACCACCTGAACTTGTCCAAACTTCAGTTCCCATTGACATTTTGACAAGTTTTTCTTTTCCTGAGATTGAACTTGAACATGAATATGATCCTGAATTTCCACTTGATGATTCAATTTTCCTTCTTGATTCAATTATGACTCCGGTGTCTTCACATGATTTCACTTCATTTCCCGAGTCAGTATTGGATCCAGTGCCAGTCCATTTTGAAATTGAATCACCAATCATTTATGATGATCATGTTGAACTTGACCAATTCCATACTTTTGAAAGTCCCATTGATAAATTGGCAAGTTCACATTTTTGTGGAATTGAACTCCATAAAGAATATGATCTTGAACCCCAACTTAGTGATTCGATCCTTCTTTCTGATTCAATAATGACTCCGGTATCTTTACCTGATTTCAATCTTTTCCCGGAGTCGACCGACATTGGATCCTTTCCCAATTCACAATGAAGTTGAATCACCCATCTTTAAGGATCATGTCGAACTTGACCAATTATACCTTTTTGAAGATCCTATTGATAAATTGGCAAGTTCTCATTTTTGTGGAATTGAACTCAATATGGAATGTGACTTTGACTCTCAAACTTGTGATCTAATTCAAATTCCTAAATCATTATTGACTCCTGTTATGTTACCCAATTTGAGCAACATTTTAGAGTCAGTTTTGATTCCCATCCCTCCTGAACTTGAATCACCTATTTTTGATAGTCACATTCCATTGTTGGACAATACATGTGGACTTGAGTTTCCATTTCTTAACTTGGACCCAATTCCAGAATTCACTTTGACTCCTGAACCTTTACTTGATTTCAGTCACCTTCCTGAGTCAGTTCTTCCTGAGTCCAAGTCAACTGTTCTGTCATTTCATACATCATTCTGGGACAAGGGCTTTGATAAATTTGACTCTGAAATTATTTGGAGAAAATGGAAATTAGATGGGGTAATGTACTTAATAAAGATCCTTCATGGATTCATCTTTTTAGTGGGTCATATTCCTGATATTTTTGGTGGGTTCTGCAAAACCCAACGTAATAATGATTGGGCCATGTTTCGTGGACCAATCAGACCACCACCGGAACCACCACCTTATGGTAATTTTTTCTCCTTCCTTACTAACTTAGAGTTTTTAGATTTTTCTTCTTTTACACTTCTTTTAGAAATTAATAAAAAAAAAGAAATAAAAATAAAGGAGGGATTTTTATGCTAAAAGGAGTTTCCACACTTTCCAAATTCAAAATTTTTCTAAATTCCTAGGTTTCTTCATATTCAAAGTCCCTAGGGTCAAAGCTCTTTTCAAAACTTCCAATTCCCTAGGGTAAATTCGTTTTTAACCTAGGGATAGAAGTGGGATTCTAAAAGTTCTTTCCCTTTTATAAATAGCCCTCTTCCACACACTTCCTCCCTCAAACGAAAAACTCATCTCAGATCTAAAAAAATCTTTCTCCAGCGCCGCCACTGAAATTTTCCCTTTCCCAGTTCTCTCCGATCTGCCGCAAAACCGCGACTCCAGCCGCGCCTCTGCGGCTTTCCTGCAGCATCCTGAGCGCCGCCAGAGTCTGCTCCGAACGATTTTACAAGCTTACGGTCGATCTGGTGGTACCTCCTCATTCAGAGCTTCCTGAACCCACTGCAGAGACCAAATTTCTTCCCCCACGAATTCCAGGGGTGGTTCGAATTCAAATCTCTCCTTTTACTGCTTTTTGATCTTAATTCATAGTATGGCACCATCAATTTTTGTTGAGAAAGATTTTGGGCGGATTTTATGTGATGTGAATGGTTATGGGCATGTATTTTTAGAGAGAATTAGGGCAAGAATTGGTATTCACTAGTGTACGACAACACTGAGACCGATGCATTTTATTGTCCCGAACTGGTGACAATGTTTAACACGCATCTTGACCAAGCATCGATTGATCCACATATGTACCAGTTCACTGTACACATGCCCACAGGAGACGTACTTGTCACGCTTCCTCTTCTTGAGGAAATCACCTCTGTCCCAACCATCACACAACATAGTGAGCCTCTCCCGTTGATTGAATATATGACTATTATGGGGGCTCGTTGTACTGAGCAGGATCGTGGGCTCAAAGCCAGCACGACATTTAGAAATATTCACTGCGTTGGACGTTGGATCCAACGAAACATTTTAGGGCTTGACCACACCTCCTCTTTCAACAGACCAGTGTTGCAAATTATACATGATTTAATGACTCGTCAACACTCGGTTTGTTTGAATAAGGTCATCTTCCATGCACTGATAGCCAACTCTTCACGCACACGAGGTGCCAAATACTCTCACCCAATCCTGATTACACGTTTGTGTCGGACTTTCCTACCAGACGATGTTTTTGATTCATTCGACCGAGTGTTTGTTGCACCCGAGAGACCTACCAGTTCGTACAATAGTTGTTTGCATGCGGTCTGGACACCTACTGTCCAACCCGAGGATGTACCGGTAGAGTCCTCCTCTGAGGAGAGTTTTGATGCAGAGGATGAACCTGAGTTTTGGAGGCAGGACCCCCCACATGATACACATGCCTTCATGTCATCCATCTGGAAGGGCATGAAGAAGATTTTTAGGGGTCAAGTGAGGCTGAGGAAGAAGATGGAGGAACAATCCTCCAGGTTAGAGGAGCAATCCTCTAGGTTTGAGGGCATTGAGGCGAGGTTGAGGAGGACACAGTCGGCAGGATCCAGTACTACTGCGGGTCCAAAGAGGAGGAGGGAGTGACTTTTTACCTTACCTATTTCATGCATCATTTTTATCTTGCATACATTGAGGACAATGCATGAGATAGGTATGGGGGGTATGTACTAACATAGGACTTTTTATTTTCTTTATAGGACTTTTTATTTTTTTTAGGATTTTCATTTTTTTAGGTCTTCCATTTTATTTTTAGATTTTATCTTTTTTCTAGATTTTACCTTTTCTTTTAGAAAAATTAAAAAAAATAAAAAATAAAAACTTTTTGAAATAAGAGACAAAGTTTTGATCTATTTTTAAGAAAATTAAGATGTATCTTAGAAATTAAGAAAGCCTTAATTATGACATCTTAAACCTAGTTGAAATAATAGATCTTGTTGGAAATTATAGGCTAAGTAAGAAAATTGGTGAGATATTTTTATCTTGAATTTTTTGCCTTAGATAATATGCACTTTACACTTACACATTTCTTGGGATGGAGACAAAGACCAAAAATGCCATATAAATAAAAGAAAAAGAAAAAAATATATATATATATAAATAAAACATCACCTATTAAGCTGGAGAATTGTGCCTCAAGAAGCATGATTATTCACGCCTAACGGTGGTAAAAGAAATAAATAATCCCCCTTAGTATGTGGCCTTTTTTACTCGAGACCTTAAACCCGAGGGATGTTTTCTCATCTGGTGCCCTAAGACCGTCTGGTTTGGGAGTCATCGGTTAAAGGCTCGCTACAAGGGTAAACTAGAAAGCCTAGACTAAGGGAAGAAAAATAAATAAATAAATATATATATATATATATATTAAATAAATGGCTTGATGGTTGGAGTTGAAATCCCAGAAATCTTCACGAGCACGGTGTGCATATTATCTAGGTTTTATGAAAGATAAATATTCAATCCAATTTTGAATTCTTACCTTAATTGAAAACAAGATCTTGCATGGAGACTAAGTTTAAGGAAGAATGATTATAGGTGGACTTATGACCTAGGATCACTTATATTTTTGCAAAAATAGTTCGTAAATATGTCTCTTGTTCAAATGCGTTTTCAAAACACTAACATTTGTCTTCTTTCTTTATGGATTTTGTGGTGTAATCCGCTGAAAACCCTCAGGAGACAACACTCCTCCTCTAGGGTAACCTAGAGGTTTAATGGCTTGTTGCACACGCTCAGTGCAATCGCGTCACCTGCGAAAGTGGTGTAATAAAATTGGTAGTATAGTTTTTCTTTTCTTTGTTTTGCTCGGGACGAGCAAAAGAATAAGTGTGGGGGTGTGATTGATACACAATATTGCATATTTTACCATATCATTCCATGCATTTTAGCAAATAAATAAATGATTTTTACTCATCTTCTCTATATATTTACAGGTCCACAACTGAAATGAGAGAAAGCCCAATAATCCTTTAATTAGCAATAATTAAAGTGATTTATTCAAAGCCCAAGATAGAGCCCAAGATTTGAATTTGGATTCAGTTATGATCTGCGCGCCAATTGAAGATTCCAGAAGGTCCAAGTGGCTGAACAAACTCGTAACAACCCACAACAGAAATCAGTTGCACAACTGAATCCGTTTGGCCGCGCCTTGCCGCGCGCGCGCGGCAGATCTGGGCCGTTGAGCCCCAGATTCTGCCAGCTGGTCCCTCTTTTGGAGAGTTCTCTCTGCAGCCTATAAATACAGAACAAGGACCTGTGAAAAAAGACTGAACAGAGAAGAGAGGAGAAATTGTTAGTTGTTGTAATTTTCATAGATTTTTCTCTAGGTTTAGTTCTTTAGTCCCTCTTCTCCTTCCCTAGATACTTTGTAAAAGAAAGAGATTGTGAGAGAGAGAGATTGTGTAATCAAGGTGTGACAACTTGAAGCAACAAGGATTCATCCATTCTCCTTCCTCTACTTGAGCTTGGTTCTAGTTTACTTGCTTTCTTTAATTGCTTTCTTTAATTCATGCTTTTATTTCCTTGCAATTTTACTTCATGCATTGCTTTTATTTGTTAATGGCTTGTAGCTAATTTTTCTCCATGTACTAGCTAACCACTAGCCTTGCCATCTTCACTAACTCATGGGTGATTGCTTTAGTTCATCTTGCAAGTTGGATGGTCTTCTCTTCTCTGACGGGTTAAACCACCCTTCATCTACATGAGAAAGTAATTAGATCAACACGCAAGACGAAACCTACGCCGATGGAGTGACAACATGAGGCACGCCTTCACTATCACGAAGTTTGGTAAGCTTTGGCAAGGTAGTAAGGTAAGCTAGTCATGGTTTGATTCTTCAAGTTTTCATTCTTTTTAGTTGTTAGTCCAAATCCAATCTTGATCTTGATTTCTTTTCCACTTTCCATCATGAACATATTCATCCATTC
This sequence comes from Agave tequilana, assembly GCA_038442645.1. Lineage (NCBI taxonomy): Eukaryota > Viridiplantae > Streptophyta > Magnoliopsida > Asparagales > Asparagaceae > Agave > Agave tequilana. The sequence continues at coordinate 62,475 of JAVJIF010003462.1, read as the reverse complement.
TTTCATTTCTTTTTCAATGATTGTTTTATTCTATTAAGCAAAGAAGACACTTCGTTTACATTTCTTCACTACGATTCGTAACGCTTCTATCGCTAGCTCTCCCTGAGAATCGACTCGGTATAGCCTTATGCTATAACGGAGATAGGAAAGGATACATCGATACATTTACATAAACCTTTCTCGTATTAATCAGCCTTTAGCGGAGCTAAGGCAGGCTTTGCGGCGAAGTAATCGACACGTCGCGCTAAGTCAGCACTTGACTTATGGCAGAGTTAGCCCTTAGCGGGGCTGAATCAGCGCTTCTCGGGAAGGCGCTTTAGGCGTCGTTTCAAATTAATTTGAAACGACAGCCTGTACTCTTTTCGAGGCGTCGTTTCAGGTGCTCATCGGCCTATAAAAGCCTGATCGGGCTGAGAGAGAAATGATCACTTCTCTTTAAATTTTTACAGAGCACTTGACTCTTTTTCTTCCTCTTTCCTCTTCATTCAAGAGTTTAAGAACTTTCACAGTTCTTCAATGGCTCCCAAGAGACGAGCGGGAAAAGAGGTCGCAACCTCTGCAACGGAGGGTCCTTCTCCTCCTCCGGTCATCGAACGACCAATCGTCGGTAGGGAACTTTCCCTTTTGATTAGAGACTGTCGTCTCTCCTTTAAAGCCGATTTCTGGCTGTCCTTAAATGAATCCGGAACGAGATCAATCATGATCTTGTAATTTTAGGGAGTCCGATTCCTGAATTTTCCTTGATTCCTTGATCGGGAATCTAAGAACTGAAGAGTTCTTCTTTAAGCTTCCAAGTGAAGCTATCCCTTAGGCGGTTCACATCCTGTTGAATGACAGGATGCGAGGCTGTCCTTTAAAATTTGACAGAAAAGGACCGTAATGCCCTTCTGACGAAGTTAGCCCTTGGGGCTTTGTCGCGTTCTGTTGTTCGAAGCTAAGCTTCCAGAGCGAAGCGAACACTTGGATATTTTCCTGCATCCTGCCTTCGTGTGGGATGCAGAGTTATACTGCAGCTGCGAAGCTAAGCTTCGGGGTGAAGCTATCGTTAGACCAGCTTCGCTCAGAGAGCGAGGCTATGCCTTGTCAAGTTTTGCTTTCTTGTTTTAGCCCTTGTTCGGCTGATGAACTAATCTTGGTTTTTCTTTGTTCTTGCAGTGCACTACACTCCTGATCCTTTGAACAGTCTATTTGGGACGGCCAAGGGATTAGACGGCAATGTTGGCCTGCTGTTCCAAGGGCAGGCTTCTCTGTTCAGCGAGCGGAGCTCTCCTGCTCGAGACACGCTTATTTACGGTGGGGATCAACGTACCATGAGGAGCATCCTGACTACTGCTTCCCTTGAAGATTTTGACCGACGAGTCTATCGGAAGCCTGACTTCATGTTTGGGGATGCGGCGCCAGACCATCTTCGTCGGGTGACATCATTCATCCGACTGTCCTGCTGCCTGCTGTTCGTCTAGTCCATGGTCGTTCTCTGGGACTTCTTTCGGCCATGGTGTGCTGTATTCAGAGAGGCCTTCGTGCATTGACGGAGGCTTTCTGTAGGCCGCCCTCGATGAAGCGGGGAAAGGGGACAGTTTTGCCCAGCGACGGACCGAACCCCAGAATAGGTCTGCATATACATATTTGATGGCGTGGTTTGCCCTTCACTGTCCCTCCTTGATTGAAGCCGAGAGGACCCCCCAGAAGGTGTTCGAACGACGATTCTCCGTCGATTCGAAGGATGTTCATGGCTGAGGACTTACGTGGCTGCGGTCCGTAAGTTGCTGAATCGCTATGACGTCTATAACGTTTTCCGCTGCTTTCCCTATATTCGGGATGAAGGCTATGGAGAGGAGTTCAAAGACACGGGGGAAGGGCAGACATCATTGAGCCGGGGAATTTTTGAGTGGCTGGTCAGCATTCGGCCCTCACATTTATTGTACAGAAGCGGGGACACCTGCTACTTGGAGCCCTATGTTCCAAGTCGGTTTGCCCGTCAGTTTGGATATGACCAACTGTACGTGGGCAACCCAAACCTCAATCTGGCTTTCATGGGGAGCCTCATCGATGGAGCCCGTGCCTGGCGGTTCTTCATTGCAGGCTGTACCGAGACGCGGCTGTGCATGCCGCTAAGAACTCCGAACCTTTTAATGACCCTGGGATTCTGCCAGTGGTATGCAACTTCAAACTCCACACCCACTGGATTCTCTATCAACTCTTCTGGTATGAAGTTGATTTCTCAGCGGCTGAAGCGGAAGGTCACTGAGAAAGGTGAGGGTAAAAGGGTTCGCGTCCCAGGCCTGGGGAGTTCATTGCTGTTGATGATAGTGAAGCCTCGGATGCAGAAAATCCTCGCTTCGAAGCAGAGACAGGTGCCGAGACTCCTGCAGCTGCTTCTGGCGTGGTTGGGACGGCCCCCACAGAACATGTAGAAGAAGTGGAGGAGGAGGATCCCGACGTCCATTTCAAGCGAAAACGGAAGGGTGGATCTCGCAGGAAGCAGCTGGTGAAGAAACCCCGTCGCCAAGCCCCTACAGTTGTTGTAGAGGGCGAACCATCTGCAGCGCTTCCTTCTCTTGCCCGTTAGTAGTTGAATCGTCGGTTCCCGAACCGACTACTGGCGAAGTTGCTCTGGACCCGGTAAGATCAGCTTCGTCCTTGTAATATACTTTTTATGTGTTCCGGACAGCTCATTATTTGCTTTGTGATGCAGGAACTGAGGCGGTGAGAAGCCCGAGAGTTGAAGCTGTCAGAGAACAAGGGGAGCATTATGATCCCTTGTTTACTTATAAGGAGGGCGATGAGGCTGGCTATTTCGCCGTCTCATGAGATTCCGGAGATGATGCGGCTGACGTAGGCCCTTCGGGCACCGGGACTTCGAAAGGAAGTTCCGAAGCTTCTAGCTCCTTTGGTGGACCACGGAGGGTTCGACAAGCGAAGGCGGGCCGGCCATTCGTATTGACTCCGCCAAAGATTTTCCGATGGAGCCCGTAGAGACTGACGTAGTCGCCAAGACGCTTAAGGCGACATTATCTTTTGGTATGGATTTGACCTTCTGACTCTTGCTATTTGTTATGCCCTGCCTAAACAAAGCCTTGTTGCAGGTGTTCCGCCTCTGGGTGCGTCGACTTCAAGAGAGCCCACCCGTCTTTCTGAGGGATCCAGGGGTGAAATAAGCACTTCGACCGCGGCGGATGCTGCTGAGTTATATGCTTTGTATGGTGACCTGCCCTCTTATCAGCCTGAATCAGCCAGAGGACCAGGGATTGAGGGGACGGTAGTCACGGAGGCAACTTTACTTCCAACTATATCAACGAGTGAAGTGCCATTAGTTTCGCCAGCGCCATCTATTTTGCCAGTTGCGGAGCTGAGGATGATTACCAGTCCTACTTTCCCAATGCTGGTGGTTGAGCTCGCTGTCCAGGAAATGGTCACTAGTCCGACCTCGTTGTGGCTAGTGTACTGGTTTCAATGAGGACTCCACCGAGATCACCGACGACCTCTCATGTTGCTGCAGCCAATGCTTCTACTATTCCTTTCACGGTAATGTCAATAAAGCCGGTGGAATCTTCAGAGGCTGCCCGTCTGCCAGGAGTGTCTGAGGCTGAAAATGAATTTGTAGCTGAGATAATCGATAGCTTTTATAAGGGCTTGAAGCGATCCATCGATTTGGTTTTGAAAGGCTCGACTATGTCATTTTATACTCTAAAGGTGGTCCTCACCCGAAGTATTGAGAGTATCCGGGACTTTGGAGGGGATAACCAGGCCGCTGCATTGGAACTTCTGGTAGACCAACTTGAGAGGGATGTAGAAGAATGGCGTCGTCTTAGCCATTCGGACCTGGAGTCTTCGGTGAATGAGCAGCTTGCGCACCTTGTCACTCAGATGCATGAAGCCCATCTTGCTGCTCAGGAAGCTGCTAAGGCCATTTCTTCTAACTTGAAGTCCTTGGAAACAAGGTAGGTAGAGCTTGGGGACGCCAAAGATGCTTCTAACAGTGCTCTTCTTGACGCTGAAGATAAAATTGAAAAGGCCAAGGAGATGATCAGGAAAGGAAATCTTCTCTTATCCAAGGCTGAACCAGTACGTCTTGAAGAGACTGCGCGGCTTGAGCAGCTTAAGGCTCAGAGTGACGAACTCTCACGGCAGGGGTTAGCTCAAAGGGCAACCTTGGCTGAGGTCGAAGCTCGCTTGGCCCAGACGGCGAGTTTTAATGAGGCTAAGCTGAGGTCGCAGGCGCTTGTCAGGGCTGCTAATGATAGGAAGACGCACGCTCATAGCTTGTAATATATGTGCCTTCATGTATACCTTCTTTTCGGAATCAATAAAAATAATTCTGTTTTGACTCCCCTGTCGTGTCTCCAATTTGTTTTATTTTTTTTTGAATTGTCGCTTCCAAGTTGTATTGCAGCTATTTGAAAGGAGAGTCCTTGCTGTACTGAATAATGAGACTTGGCCATCTGCCGGTTCAGAGGTCGCAATGACATAACTGATTGAGAAGTCACCAAGCTCAAAATAGTCCTTGTCGGACTGAAAGGTGATACTTGTCTTTTGTATATGTCAACAAGTATATAGTAGTCCTTGTCGGACTGAATAGTGAACTTGGCTATCTGTCGGTTCAGAGGTCGCAATGACATAACCGGTTGAGAAGCCACCAAGCTCAAAGTTAGTCCTTGACGGACTAAAAGGTGAGACCTGTCTTTTGTAAATGTCAACAGGCTCGAAATTGAGACTTATCTTTTGTAAATGTCAACAAGCTCGAATTGAGACTTGGCTATCTGCCGGTTCAGAGGTCGCAATGACATAACCGGTTGAGAAGCCACCAAGTTCAAAGTTAGTCCTTGACGGACTAAAAGGTGAGACCTGTCTTTTGTAAATGTCAACAGGCTCGAAATTGAGACTTGTCTTTTGTAAATGTCAACAAGCTCGAAATTGAGACTTGGCTATCTGCCAGTTCAGAGGTCGCAATGACATAACCGGTTGAGAAGCCACCAAGCTCAAAGTTAGTCCTTGACGGACTAAAAGGTGAGACCTGTCTTTTGTAAATTTCAACAGGCTCGAAATTGAGACTTGTCTTTTGTAAATGTCAACAAGCTCGAAATTGAGACTTGGCTATCTGCCGGTTCAGATGTCGCAATGACATAACCGGTTGAGAAGCCACCAAGCTCAAAGTTAGTCCTTGACGGACTAAAAGGTGAGACCTGTCTTTTGTAAATATCAACAGGCTCGAAATTGAGACTTGTCTTTTGTAAATGTCAACAAGCTCGAAGTTAGTCCATGATGGATTAAAAGGTGAGACCTGTCTTTTGTAAATGTCAACAGGCTCAAAATTGAGACTTGGCTATCTGCCGGTTCAGAGGTCGCAATGACATAACCGGTTGAGAAGCCATCAAGCTCAAAGTTAGTCCTTGACGAACTGAAAGGTGAGACCTGTCTTTTGTAAATGTCACAGGCTCGAAATTGAGACTTGGCTATCTGCCGGTTCAGAGGTCGCAATGACATAACCGGTTGAGAAGCCACCAAGCTCAAAGTTAGTCCTTGACGGACTAAAAGGTGAGACCTGTCTTTTGTAAATGTCAACAGGCTCGAAATTGAGACTTGTCTCTTGTAAATGTCAACAAGCTCAAAATTGAGACTTGGCTATCTGCCGGTTCAGAGGTCGCAATGACATAACCGGTTGAGAAGCCACCAAGCTCAAAGTTAGTCCTTGACGGACTAAAAGGTGAGACCTGTCTTTGTAAATGTCAACAGGCTCGAAATTGAGACTTGTCTTTTGTAAATGTCAACAAGCTCGAAATTGAGACTTGGCTATCTGCCGGTTCAGAGGTCACAATGACATAACCGGTTGAGAAGCCACCAAGCTCAAAGTTAGTCCTTGACGGACTAAAAGGTGAGACCTGTCTTTTGTAAATATCAACGGGCTCGAAATTAAGACTTGTCTTTTGTAAATGTCAACAAGCCCGAAGTTAGTTCTTGACGGACTAAAAGGTGAGACCTATCTTTTGTAAATGTCAACAGGCTCAAAATTGAGACTTGGCTATCTGCCGGTTCAGAGGTCGCAATGACATAACCGATTGAGAAGCCACCAAGCTCAAAGTTAGTCCTTGACGGACTGAAAGGTGAGACCTGTCTTTTGTAAATGTCAACAGGCTCGAAATTTAGACTTGGCTATCTGCCGGTTCAGAGGTCGCAATGACATAACCGGTTGAGAAGCCACCAAACTCAAAGTTAGTCCTTGACGGACTGAAAGGTGAGACCTGTCTTTTGTAAATGTCAACAGGCTCGAAATTGAGACTTGGCTATCTGCCTGTTCAGAGGTCGCAATGACATAACCGGTTGAGAAGCCACCAAGCTCAAAGTTTTGATGGGATTTAGGAAAAGGTCTCGTTTTCACGAGGAGAAACGAGGAAATCACTGTCTTAGGTTTAATGTTAACGTAACAGCGAAATGGATGGAGAGATTTGTGTATGTGGCCTTACCATTCTATGGGTGAGAATTGGTAAGTGATTTTGGAGAGGGAATCAAATGGGAACAGGTCCCTTAGGATTTTTAGCAAATCCCCAGCTGTCAACGGGTTTGATATGCCTTTACCAACTACCGTTTGAGTTGGGCTAGCCATGCTATTCCCCTCAGCATGGTGAGTTGTCGAGGACTTATGTTAGGCTTAAAGGCCAACATTTTCCTCTATCCTTAACCGTTAAAGGTGTTGGATCATTTGGTTAGCGTATGTGTAACCTTGATTCTCCTTTGGGACAACCAGTGTACGACCAAGTTCCTACTGGTTTATGGTTGTATGATCTCATTTGGAGGAAGAGAGAGTCTCTCTTTGCGTGTACCTTGGATATAAAGGTCTTGATCAGAGGTGTAATGTTAACTTGATCATGAGAAGGATCCTTACTCAAGGATAATACTTCTTTAAGAACTTGCCATTGATCGGCATCATGAGTAAGTTGCCATCTGAAGTTATAAGGCGGTATGCTCCGTTTGAATAGACTGTTTCTATTACAAACGGTCCTTCCCATTTAGGCTGAAATTTGCCTTTGGTTTTGTGCGTCATGATCATCGGTCGTCTGACGGTTAAAACCAAATCTCCTTTCTAGAAGACTCTTTGTTTGACCTTCTTATTGAAGGATTTTGAGATTCGAGCTTGATACAACTCGATGTGTTGCTGAGCTTGTAGTCATGATCTCATCTAGGGCTTCGAGCTCCTGAAGGCGCAACCAATCATTGTCCTCTGATGTGATCTTAGTCATTAAAATGACTCGTAATGACGGCATCTGGATCTCCAATGGTATGACTGCTTCACACCCGTACACCAGGAAAAAAGGCGTATTGCCTGTGGGGGCCCGAACCGTGGTTCGGTAGGCCCAAAGACATTCACCAAGCTTTCATCCCAATCTCGTTTATTCGAGGAGACGAACTTCTTGAGTAACTTGATGATCGTCTTGTTGAATGCTTCCGCCAAGCCATTAGCGGTGGGATTATAGGCGGTTGAGGCCACAATCTGAATTTGGTATTTATCGCAGAATCAATAGAATACCTGGCTTATGAATTGGGGACCATTATCATGGATGACCGCCTAGGGACACCAAATCGATGGATGACATGGTGTTTGATGAAATTAACCATATTAGAGGTTTTGACTTCAACCAGTGGTATAGCTTCTGCTCACTTTGAAAAGTAATCGGTTATTGCCAGGATAAACCTGTGACCTCTTGTCGAAGAGGGGCTGATTGGCCCTACGACATCGATTCCCCATGCTTCAAATGGCCATGAAGCAACAGTTGGGTGGAGCAACTCTGAGGGTTGATGTATGAAGTCCGCATGAATTTGGCATGCTTTACACCTTCGTGCATATTGGATGGTATCAGCTATCATGATTGGCCAATAATATCCAAGCCTATGCAATCTGTGTTTAAGTTTTGGACCTAGCTGATGAGCTCCACATATGCCGTCGTGTGCTTCTTTAAGCACTTCCTGTGCCTCTGAATTAGAAAGGCAACGGAGGAGGACACCGTCATATGAACGACGGTAAAGTGTCTTCAGAGTTGGATTGTAGTAAAAATGGAGAGGCCTGCGTCTGATAGATGCTGCTTCTTTAGGATCGTCTGGCAGCAGACCATGTAGAGCATAGTCGATGAGAGGAAATCGCCAATCTCTCGGCTCAAGATCCGTCGTGATATTATAGACCTCTCTGGTTCTTAACATATGTTTAGAGCAGACAAGGTGTCGAGTCACCACTGTGAGGTGATACTCGGTGTCGATTGGTAAGGCTAGTGTTGTTGCTAATGCAGCAATTGCGTCTGCCTTGGTATTCTGAGATTGAGATACGTGCCCGATGTAGAAACCATCAAACAGATTAGCCAATTCGATGACTGTATGATAATAAGGCACCAAATCCTCGTGGCGAACCTCATATTCGCTTTTAACCTGATTGATAATCAGTTTTGAATCACCGTAGGCTTCAAGGTAGCGTACCCCCATTCCGTGGGTGAGCTGAAGACCAATGAGCAGAGCATTATATTCCGCTACATTGTTGGAGCATGATTCCGTCAGAGAGAATGCTCTAGGAAGGACGTGATTCTGTGGAGAGATAAACACAACCCCCACGCCGGCTATGATCCTGCCCTTAGGACCTATTCGTGATGCTCCATCGAAGAACATCTGCCACATTTCATCCTCTGAAGTTACATTGGACTCGAAGACTTCATCTGGAATATCTTCGTGAAGTTTTGAGTTTTCCGGGACTGGATGAGCAGCCAAAAACTCTGCAAGGGCCTGTCCTTTAACCGCCTTTTGAAGGGTAAAGATCATGTCGTATTGAGACAAAAGAAGCGCCCATTTAGCTAATCTTGAATTCAATGATCCTGGCTTCGTCATGAGAAGACGCAAAGGATTCACTCTGGAGATGACATGTATGGTTTGGCCGACCAAATAATGTCGTGTCTTCTGAACGGCAAAGACAAGAGCTAGGCACTCCTTCTCGATAGGATTGTAGCGAGATTCCGCTCTTATCAGAGTCCTGCTCAGATAATAAATGGCCTGCTCGTGACCATTGTCGTCTTTTTGAGCAAGTAGGACACTAAGAGAATGGTCCATAGCTTTCACATAAAGTAAGAATGGTTTCCCTGATGTGGGAGCCACTAAGACTGGAGGTTTTGTGAGATATCTCTTGATGTCTTCATAAGCTTCCTGACAAGCTTAATCCCATACGAAGGAAGCACCCTTTTTCATGAGTCGGGTGAACGGTTGACAGCGGCCAGAGAGATTTGTGATGAATCTTCTGATGTAAGCCAGTCTACCCTGCAAGCCTCTAAGCTCTTTGAGGTTCCTCGGTAGATGCATGCTCTGAATGGCTTTGACCTTTTCTGGGTCAAGATAAATTCCTTTTGATGTAACGATGAACCCAAGGAACTTGCCACTCGAAACTCCCAAGAAGGATTTTGTCGGATTCATTTTCAGTTGATGAGCCCGCATTATGTCGAACATTGTTCTCAAGTCACGAAGATGGTCATCCTTGTTGCGGCTTTTGACAGCAATGTCGTCGACATAGCATTCTACTGTTTTCCGGAGATGATCGCGGAAGATTGTACTCATTGCCCGCTGATAGGTTGCTCCGGCATTCTTCAGTCCGAAGGGCATTACAGTGTAGCAGTATACCCCCAAGGGTGTTCGGAATGAAGTATGCTTCTCGTCGTCGGGTACATTTTGATCTGATTGTACCCTGAAAAACCATCCATAAAAGACATTCTTTCGAATCCACATGTATTGTCAATCATGACATCAGTAATGGGCAGTGGGAATTCGTCTTTAGGACAGGCTGTATTGAGATCACGATAGTCGATGCAGATCCATATTTTTCCATTCTTCTTGAGGACGGGAACGATATTAGCAACCCAATCTGAATGTTGTTCCTCCCGTATGAAGCCACATGCAATGAGCTTATGGACTTCGGCTTCAATAGCCTCCATAATGTTCGGGCGAACCGGCGTTGTTGCTGCTTGACTGGCTTGGCGTCGGGTCTGATATTCAGACGATGCATGGCGACTTGCGGATCAAGTCCAGGCATGTCTTCGTAGTTCCATGCAAAAACGTCTATATACTCCTTTACGAGTATTATTAATTCTTCCTTTTCTGTAAGTGATAAGCTTTCACTTATGAAGATGGGCTTAGGGAGATCTTGACTACCCAAGTTGACCTTCATCACCTTGTCTTCGGTAGGTGGTTCGCGTAGTTCGAATCGCTTTTCCCATTGGAGATCTAATTGCTGAGCCCATGGTTCCTCATCAGTAGCCTCTGCTGGCTCCAATTGACTGCTTGAAGTCATATTAACAGTGAGATTCTCGAACATCACTCCCACGCTGACATCTGAGTCCCATTCGGAGGATGAGGCAGAATGTGATGGAATTGGTTCGTCGTCTTTGAGTTGAACCGTTGCTAGTGATGTGGGCGTAACGTACCCCAATCCCTGAGTGTGTTATCATAGTAATTTGCAGGCTTCCCTTTTGGCACAAAGTTACGCAGCAAACTACGTCTTCCTTTTTCGAAATTCAGGCCCTCCCCATGCTTTAGACTGTAGCTCATTTCCTTCATAATATGGCGCGCTGTCGTGCGTAATGGAAGAATTGTGGGGTGTCTGAGTCTGGACTTGAATCTGCGGCTGTGGACCCTCGTGGTTGGCTCTGCCGAATATTATTGGTAATTGACCTTCTTTGGATGGAGGGATCACCAAAACGGCCCCTTCTACAGACTCCATGGGTGTGTTGGATGCACTTGGTCTATGTAAAGGCATGTGTAGAGAGATATCCATGATGGATTCAGACAACCCAATACTCGCAGGATAATCGAAAGAAATATTATCATTAATTACCCATTCACCTTCATCTTCAGAAGGTGTGTTACATTGGGGATTATTAAGACATGCTATAATCGGTTCATTAATCAAAATGGATGGCACGTCTGCTTCAGATTCTGAATCCGCCTCATTGCCACTATCATCATCATCTGGCAATGGTTCTTTGGATGTTTCACCAGTCTCCTGATATAGGAGAGCGTCAGTGAAGTAATTCCCCACCCCTTTGAATGGTTGCTTCTTAGCGAAGACAGTTCGTACTGTCGCGTCACCCTCAACATATTTGAAGCATTGGTGCAGAGTAGAGGGAACGATCCAGTTGGCGTGGATCCACGGTCGTTCTAGCAGCAGGTTATATGACGTGTCAGCGTCAATGACATAGCACGTCACTTCCGATTTCAGGCTCCCGATTCGGCAATGGAGTCAAATTTTCCCAAGTGGATGACTACTCCCGGCATTAAAACCGTATATTGTAGTAGTGGTTGCGGACAACCTATATAGCGGTATACCGAGGAAGTAGAGAAGCCTTTTGGGGATGATGCTGAGTGCGGACCCCGGATCGACTTGTACCCTTTCAATGCATGTTGAACTGATGTATCCGGTGTAGTACAGAGGTCGATCGTGCTTGTTGTCTTTGAGAAGCATATTTTCCGTTGTGAAGGTAATAGCGGGGACCTTTGATTGTGCATGATGGCATTCAGGACACGAAGACTGAGCGTCATCTTTAGAGGTCTCTGGCATATATGTCAGGAATGATTCTGAATTAGCCAGCGCATCCCTAAGTGCTTCTCTTGTCTCTTTTGAGAGACGAAGTAGCTCGTGTATAGTAATACGAGCCGAAATATTAGCCAATTGGGCCAATATGTCAAAACGAAAGGGCGTGTCAAGCCCTGGGCCTGAAGGCTTCTTTAGGACATGGTCGAACCGGACTTCTTTAGGCTTCTCTTTTTCCTTGGTCGGAATGGAAGCAGATGCTGGTACTTGTACTGACGTCGTTTGCTGTTGTATCTCGTCAGTAGCCTTCTCATACTGTTTTAAGTATGATTTTTCGGATCTAGTACCCGTCGGCTGAGGTACATCGGCCTGCGTCGCGTAAGCGTGCTTTTCCCCTTCAGAATCACTGAGAGAAGCTGATGTGAACTTGTCATCGTCCGGCAGGAGGGAGATGACATTGCAAGATTTGCCCTTCGACTTGGACTTCTTTGAATCCCACTGTACGTCTTGGACAAGGTCTGGGTGTATCCACATGACTTCCCCTGTATCCAATATCAAGGGAACAAGACCTCTATTATCCTGAGTTTTAGCCGCAGGATGTTTGACTTCCAGCGTGGCACAGGGACTGGATAGGTCCCGTCAGGAACTGTGACTTTTGGGGTTTTACCGAACTCGAGGGTCACCATATTGGCAATGACTTTCTTCTGCTCTGCCTTCAGTGTCAGGACCCCTGCGTCGATCAAGGCTTGAATTCTGTCCTTAAGGACATAGCACTTGTCGGTAGGATGGTGAATCATCCTGTGGTAGAGACAGTATTTGGGGTCATTCGTGCGTCCTATTTCATTGGGACGCCGAGCCTCTGGTAGCTTCATTTTATTCCCTTTGTGGAGCAAATGGAATATTGTGACCACCTGATCGTCTCTGAAGGAGTACTGTTTTGGAGGGAACTTAGACTCCTGATTATTGAAGCCGCTCTTCTTGGCTTTCGACTGTACGTCCTCGGACAATTCAACGTACATAGTCTCCTTCCCTTTAGCTTGAGAAGACTGCGCTATGTCGCTACGTCCTTTATTGTTCATACCCCATTTACCTTTAGGGGTAGAGGGTTCAAACTTTTAGCCAACTTTTCGGCTATCTCAGCTTGTTCGACCAGTTCTTTCCAGGTATGGGCTTTGACAGTCCCCATGCGAACCTCTACTTGGTCTAAGAAGTTGTGCCTGCACGTCTGTAAGAGCATGGGTAATGGCATCTCTGCTGGGCACATCAAAGACAAGTTTCTGAATCGCTCAATATAGCATGGACGGATTCGCCCTTCTTCTGCACGGTGGAGAGGAGCTTGTCCATGGTTACCTCGGTATCGTCCTCATAGAAATGAGAAAGGAATCGGGTTTCCAAGTCGATCCAAGAATTGACAGAGCCCAGAGGGAGACTTCGGAACCAATCAAATGCTACCCCCTTTAAGGTGCCAATGAACAGCCTAGCCATGATAGCATCATTGTCCATAACATTACCGGTCTGAGACCGAAAATAGTAGATGTGCTGGTTTGGCGAGCTCTTTTCATCATAGGTATGCAATGTTGGTGGTATGAACTTCGGTGGGTATGGCACTGAATCCCACTCCAACGGGTAAGGACGGACTGTCCCCACTTTCTTTAACTCATCCCTCTGAGGTAGGGATGCGATTTGAGCTTGAAGGCCCTTAAGGACTTCAGCGTCTAAAGAAGAACCCTCCTTGGACTTTTTCGTCTTCGGCTGGTCATTGCTAAGATGTTCTTCCTCGTCATGGTTACTTCCGGTATCATTGTTATTCAGGTTATTAAGGAGTTGAGCGAGCATCTGTTGAATGTTGTCCAGAGCTTCTTGCTGAGTTTTGGAAGTTTGCTCCTGAGCTTCCAAACATCGACGAAGGTCGTCATTACCATTATCAGGCATGTTTACTGATGCTCTGTCTGTTCGCACCGAGCTGACTGTCGCCGAAGAAGCATACCCGCTGTCTTCATCTTCTTCATCAGATGACTGGACTGATCTTCTCCTTGGTTCTAGCGAGGCTACTGCCATTGAGGAAGAAGGCTATTCATAACTGTAGGGTATCGCCACCCTAGATCTGGTGTTTCGAAAAATACCCTCTTCATGTACCAAGACTTCACCTAAGCCTGGGCTGTAATCTGGATCTGGGGAGCTGTAGGGAGTGTCGTCGGACGCTTGTCTGCCCCTGCGCAGCTCTTGTCCTCTCCCGGTCATGTTAACGGATGCAGAGGGTAGGTCTCGCGAGACGCTCTTTTTATGATGTTTCACCGGGGTTTGTACCGACAACCAATCAAAAACTGATCGTCGGCCTGGAGATGTGGCGGGGATTGGTCCTAGCCGGCAATAGACCGAGTGGAGTGTCACCAGCTGACATCCCACTTGTTGACAACAGGGGGGAGTAGTTCGAAAAGATTCCGATTTCCGTTTGTTCGTCAAGAATTCCCGCAAGTCAGACCCAGTTGGGCCTAAACATCCAACGCAGAAGCTCTTTTGGATCGCGCATAGGACGATGTCCTGCTCCTTTTATCACCGCAGAGAGGATTAGCACAGAGTAGTGCTTCAGTTCTAGCTTCGCGGATAAGAACCTTGGAAACGCCCTTGGGCACTGAAGCTGCATAAGCAACGCTATCAGCACTTAGGGACAATCCCTTAGCTCCGCCACAAGGCATGAGTTAGCGCTTGACGAACCGGAGGGCGGAGCACGCTGTGGTGCTTTATCCGTTGTGCTGCTGTGAAGGCGATTGGCCTTAGATAGTGCTTCGGTTCTAACCTCACGGCTAAAAGCTTTGGAAACGCCCTTGGGCGCTGAAGCTGCATAAGCAACGCTATCAGCACTTAGGGACAATCCCTTAACTCCGCTGCAAAGAGCGAACGAAGCACGCTGTTGCGCTTTGACTTCGGCTTCGCGGCTATGGATGCCGCGCGTACGCTGTGGTACAGTAACTTCGCTCATGAGAACAAGGCTGGCGCGAGGCGCTACTGATCTTGAATTGGGCGAAGGTACTGTCGCCTTTGTATCTTCGCGGCTAGCAGCATTGTTGGAGCAGGCAGGCATCTTGCCTTTTTCTTCGCGCGAGAGACGCACTTCTGGCGTAGCTACGCCTGAGGCTTTTCCTTGAGCCTTCTGTTTTGGCCTCCAGATCTGCTTTGAAAGAGGAGACTTAGGTTCGCAGGGAACCTGACTAGCCACACGCGAGGCTGAGGGGTGTTGGCAGAGTTCTGCTTTCGGTTTCTGTTCTGAAACCTTGGCCATGGAGACCTTTCTATGCTTCCGTGCATGGAGCATTAGACCACCCCCAGAGAGGACTTCTTCAAATTTTTCTTGGTCGAAGTGAACGACCAGGTTTTCGAAAGTGGTGGACTTGGACTGCGGGCGTGCTTCCTTGTTGCGCCAGAGAACCGCAGTAGGCTCGCAGGGAGCCTTATCTGTCTCCGCAGAGACTCGTATTGAAGATTTAGCCAGAGAAGCTCTGACTGCACCGGCTTTCCCGAATTCAGAGATAGACCCGAAGGTCTGTTCGTCGCATTGCGATACTTGATTCTCAGCAGTGGAGAATTCAATCCCCAGCGGAGTCGCCATCTTGTTTTCCATTGATTTGCAAAGGGGAAAACTTACAAAAAAGAGAAGTTGAGGAGCTAAATTACAAGTAATACAGAAGATTACTAGTAGATCTCCTCAGAGATTCTGGAGAAGTGTGCCGATAGGAGTCTAGTCAGCGCGCGACCACTTTGTCCCTTTTACGATGCGAGCGATGAGATTCCCTTCTCGCCTGGTTCAGGGAATCAGAGAACAGAAGGTTGGTAGAACCCTTTTGTTACTTCTCAAAACCGCCTTCGCTTAGGAATTCCTTCTCGCCTGGTTCCGAAGATTCCTTAAGAAGAAAGGATGTATTAGGGTATTAGCACCCTGATTAGAGAAGCAGCTCTCTAAAAGTCTCTGAATTCAAGAGAATAGATCTCTGTTTGTACGCGCGGTGCGTCGTCTCGAGAAGTCGTGAAGAAGTCCTTGCGTGTGTGGGGCTCTTCGTGCGCCTCTCTCCTTGTGCCCCTGGTGGGCTATTTATAGGGAGAGCAAGGGTATAATTGTCCCTTGAAAATATAGAAACAGATTGAATCAAATCTGTTTAAATCTGGAAAGTAGCCTTGCTACGAGGCTAGGATCAGCTTCTGCGAAGCTAGAAGTAGCAGGTCGGTTAATTCTCTTGATCTGTTTTGCTAAAACCATAAGTCCTCCTTGTTGGAAGACCAGAAGTCCTCCTTGTTGGAAGACGATGTTCTTTTGAACTTAACTAAGCAGATGGTGCGGGCGAGGTCTTAGTAACTACATGATTTGCACATGTCGATTTATTATAACGGTCATGATCAGTGGTGCTAACTTGTTGGGATATTTTGCAAGAAAATTCATCACTGTCTATAACTACCCGTCCTGAGTTGCATTACACGTTATGATTGTGGAGGAAAATAAGTTGGCGTAACCGTCAGCATAGATCGAGGGTGAACGGTTGCTGGAGCGGCTTGGCTCAGAACTGAATCTTCAAACCGGGAAAAGCTTCAGAGCAGAGGGGATCTGGAGGAATTCCGGAACAACATGGAATTTGGAGGAAAGCTTTGATGTTCTTCGAAGGATTAAAAGGTGAGGAACACGTATTGCCATCTTGAATGAGGTCAGATTTTGACCACTACAGATGCTCCCCGCTCTTTCGAATGTCAGAGCCTGTTGATAGGAAGTCAGAGGAGCGAACTTAGCAAGAGAACTTTTAATGCCTTAGGTTTATATTGGTATTTGTAGGCAGACGAGGATTTAGATCATAAATGCGGATCTTCAGGATTTAATTGTAGGATGTACAACTAACTATTAGCTACCACATCGATCGGCTGGATTTCTCTAGGATTGAATCATGTTTCTCTTTGAATCTAGGAGACATAATGATTGGGAGGTAGGGTTTCATTTTATAACAGAGATAGTTGATCTTCTGCTAATTCGGTTGACTGAAAATCTTGAGAAGTGGATCGGCTTCCAGGGATTGGAAATTTGAATTGGAGTCAGTTTGGCTTCTCTTCCATATATAAATAGAATGGAACCATTGGATGAAATCCACTTCTACTATCTTCTCAAAAGAAACCTCTACTTCGAAACTCCTCTCTTTTGGTCTGCTGGATCATCATGTCTTCTTATTTCTCTTTCATCAGATGGAGGAAGGAAATGGAGAGGATAAAGGTGGAGAAACTGGTGGTCGGGTTCTCGCGGTGCGAGAATCTGGTTGGTGTAATGCATTAGTTATCTTAATGAGCATGTTACGATGCATTAGGTGTCATGACAGTGTGCCGCCGTGGAGGGTGACAAGTAGTGATCTGACTCTAATCGAAGTGGTATTTGTTCTGGGCAGTTCTAGGTTGCTAGTGCGATTCCACATCTGTCCAGCCATGTCTTACAGGCTTCTGTCTGATCGGACGCTGGTGCCTCATGCCTAGGGATTCCTTCCTTGTGGTGAGACAAGGGAGGGGAGTATCAGGGGTGTTTTTGTTTGGGCTATGCTGATGAATCACTCCTTCTTCAGAGCTCTGACCTCATCCTCAGAACACAGGACCATGGTGTGATATCATCACTTGCTTGTATGTCTTACCGGAGTCTGTCTAGATCTTAAGCGCTGTTGTGGATTCAAAGGGCTTCCTTGGAGTGTCGGCTTCGTCTTTCGAAGGCTTGGCATTAGGGGATGTAGGATTGCTTGTTTAGGAGCCAAATTAACTATATTTCTTTTTTAAAATGTAAACACAGAGATCTATAATGAATGTCATGTATTCCATTTGTCCGATGTAACGATATAATGAGATTTAATGAAATGTAATGACATGTATTTTGTAAAAGAAATGATTAAGTCATGTTTAGGTCTTGCCTTGTCTGTATTATGTAGAATGATCATACCCCTTCGAAGGCTTGCCTTCCTGGATGGCAAAGAGGTGATGTATTTGTGTCACCGTCTCTGGATGGAAACTCCATCTCTGAATGTGAAGATGTTTGTCTCCGAGTGTAGGGGAAGCCTCAACAACAGGGATGGATTGGCCCGTTTGGATGGCTGCCCAATTTGGAGGGGCGAGCCGAGGGGAGCCCAGAGGCAAATGTTTGTGTTACCGTTCTTGAGTGGGGGGCTTCCCTCCTCGGAACATACAAACAGAGGACTCCGAGTAAAGGGAGCCATCAGCTACAGAATTGGACTGGCAGTTGCTCAATTGGGGATGAGCCTTCCGGAGTCAGTTGCCCGATTAAGGATGAGCCTGGCAGTTGCCCAGTTAGAGATGAACCCTCCGGACGGCAGTTGCCCAACTGGAGGAGCCTTAGGAAGCCCGGAGGCTGATGTTTGTGTTATGATTCTCAAATGGCAGCTTCCCTCCTTGGAATGCACAAACAGAGAACTCCAAGTGAGGGGAGCCCTCAGCTATGGAATTGGATTGGCAGTTGCTTAATTGGGGATGAGCCTTCTAGGGAACAGTTACCCAATTGAGGATGAGCCTGGCAGTTGCCCAATTGAGGGTGATCCTGACAGTTGCCCAGTGACCAACAGGTGATGTTTTACTTCACAAGCTGTTTGTACAATGGGTGGGTGAACCTCAGCCTGCTGATGAATGCGAGAGCTGAGACATCCTCCCTGTAGTTTTGTACTTTTGTCAGCTGACTCTGGAAGTGGCCAACATGCGCCTTGAGACTATCGGAGGGTCTTATCTTGACGAAGAGATGGTGGTGGTTATTCTGCTTAAACTCTTGGCAGGAGGAGTACTGTGAGAGAAATAACTTGGTGAGATTCTCGAATTGTGGATCGGCCATGGCGGAAGAGAGTAAAACTAGTCAGAGGCTACTCCCTTCAACTAGAAGAGAAGAAATATCACAAGATGGGGTCGTTCCGAGCATAGATCACCATCTTGTCCTGATACTGGCAGAGGTATTGAATTGGATCATTCAGATAGGAGTAGCAGTCAAAGGCGGGAGTCATGAATTTCTTTGAAAATTCACACGCTAATATGGTCACAGAGAAGGGGGAGTTGGAAGCATCGATTGTGATGGCTCTGAGTCTACCATAATGCGGTATCCCTATCTCCTCGACTCACTTCTGTATAAGCCTGTCGAGATCTTGGACACAGACGAACTTCTTAATCTTTCTCCAAGAATGATTATTGTTGATCTCTTGTAAGAAGATGAGACGAATCTGACTCGCCGTCAAATTGTTTCGAAGGAGTAGGGGAGTCTGTTCAGCGATGCCTCCGGCTTTGGGTGTGTTCGCCGTCTTGGGTCTCAGTATCAGTGGGCCCATCTGATAGCGGAGGTGGCCCCTGGGTGTTTTAGAGGGTCGTGATCTGGGTGAGGAGCTTGTTGTTTACATGCTTCAACTCCTTCCACTAGTAGGCCACGTTCTCTCCATCAAGAGCCGTTCGCTCCCATTCACAGTCGAATAGAGCTTGTTTCTTTGCAAACTCCTCTTTCATGTCAGCAAATATTTGGAGAAGTTGCCCCTCATACGTCAATGATAGGTGGGTGTCTCCGGTTGCCCCATGGGAGCATAGAGAGGCAGGCTCTATAACGGTCAGATTTCTTAGATCCTCAATTAACATAAACATTCTTTTAAACTGGCAGATTATTATAATCATCTCAAAGCGTTAAAAAATTTCGACAGCACCTCCTTTGTAAATACTGATATATCCTAATATACATTTCAAATCACAATAATTTCGGCCAACATTAGCCTACTTATTCTCAATCCAAACATATAAACCAAACTCAATAATCACCTATGCAATCATAATAATGTTTCGGCTCACAATAACCTACTTATTCTTCAAATAACAATTTTGACTTGACATCTTCTACTTATGAAAACAAAAGAAATATACACTCAAGAGTACTTCTCTCGACATCTACAACATAACACAGAACAATTATAACTCTAACTCATCACCATAATCACAGTTTAATTTACCTTCATACATATCAATTTCACAAGACTAACATAAGCTATAAGTATACATCGAGTAAGATTATGAACAAGAACTAAATTACATATTTAATACAATCATTATTAGCAAATTTCTTAGCAAAACGCTTAACTGAAGCTAGTCCTCTGCCATGTGATCGATCACATATATTGCATATATATTATCACATTACCATGTTTATTATCTAATAAATTCTATTAATAAGTCTTATTTTTCTTTATAAAATGCAGGCCCATTACTAAAAGAAAGGGAAGAGAAACGAGCCTACAAAATTCTGATTTAATTCAGAATTAATTTAAAATCAGAAAATAAGGGCAGATCATGGCAAATCAGAGAAGTTGAAAATCAGCTAAAATAAATCTTCCCAATTCAATCGGTTAAAGCCAAAGATCAAAGGCACTTTCGTCAAATCCAGGAGCTGAAACAGGAAAATCAGTAAGAGATAAAGGTGTATCACCAAATAAGGGAGTATCTCCAACCAGGTGTGGCCACCTGGCCACACCATGGCCGCGAAAACGTGGCCAAAGCCGTGTTTTCGTGGCTTGGTTAGATTTATTGGGGGAGCGTTTGCTCCCAATCTTCGTACATCCTCCCCCGTTTGGTTTTTTCCTATAAAATACTGCATTTTTCAGAGAAAAGAGGACCGAAAATTAGTTTAAGTTTTTCTCTTTATTTTTAGGGTTTAGGTTCTTTGTTAGATAAATTGAGAAATTGTATCACTATTTCTTTATTTGTAATTCAGTCCAAATTCAAGTGAGAGAGAGAGAGAGAGGAAAAGAGTGATTGTAATCTGAAGTTGAAGTGACATCAATAAAGGTTCAAAGTTTCTCTTCTTCTCTAATTCATGGGTATTTTTATTTACATGTCTTGTTTTATATTATTCATGAGTAGCTAAACTTATTTTCTGGGCTCAGTATCATCTCTCTCTTCGATCCCTCTTGTTTTGAATGGTTTTGATGTAAAGAACCCAACGGAATCATATGTATGCCTTAAATTAAGCCTTTCTTTTTTTAAAGTGTTCTTGAAGGCACATGAGGATGGGTTTTGATTTCTAAACTTCTATTTCTTTTAAAACATCACTTGAACTTATTTTTATTTCATACTTGAAAGAAAACTTGATGATTTAACATTAGTTCAAGAGGATTTCTTAAAAAAAAAGAGTTAAATTTTTTCAAATAATCTTATTTGCTTTGCTTAAGACTTTTGAAACTCAAGCTTAAGTTTTTACCTATGATCAAGTTGAGGCACTAAGAATTTCAAGAGAAGAACATATCGCTGAGTAGTAAGATAGTGAGCTCAGATCTTTTTCCTATATTAAAAACAATAAATCAATCTTCAAGCTTTTTAAAGATCACCTTTTCTAAAGTCTTCTCTAAGTTTTCAATTTTCTTTTAATCACTTCCTTACTCTCCATTCTCTTTTTCAATAAAAAAATCAACACCATTCTTTGCTTTTTAAAATAAAACACCAAAAATCTTTCATCGCATTCCTCCTCGTGGACACAACCCGTTAGCCAAAGCTAGACAGTAATTCTCACTGCTTTTATTTGCAATCAATTTTTAGCGCCGTTACCGGGGGGAACAGTGTAATTATTTTCTAACAAGTTTGGTGTCTTATTTCAGGGACGTCAAGGAATTAGATTTAGCGCTCAAACTTTACGGAAGAAGATTTGCTATCCTGTGCCCCTACTCTCGAAAGTAGGAAACAAAATTTCAAGAAATTACAGCGCAAAAGCTTGAAAATTTTGGACTACTATAAACTCTTTTTTGCAGAACATATTGCTTTGCAAAAATATAGTTTTTTGTGTGTTATTTCTGCTATATATGATATTCGCACTCCCTATTTTTAATCCAACAGTAGTATGATTGATTGTCAATTGCTTAAAAAACGTTTAGACTTACATTCTAGGCATTTGTCTAATTACGTTTCTTTTACAATTACTGTTGAAGATAGCTGGAGACAAGGTACGTATGCATATCATATAGTTTAGGAAACATTATTGGGTGATATTTGCTTGTGAATGTTACTTTTCTTTATCTTGTACACTTTGCACAATCAATGTTAAGGGCAAAACCCAAATCAAGATAAGGTGGGGGAAGTCATTACACTTCCTCAGCCCACAAACCATCTCCAAACATGCACAACCTAAGCCTAATTTAGAATCTGATAGACGTTGGCCTTAGGGACATCTCGAACTCATTAGGAGATTATCCTTAGGGGGAAGGTGTTAGAATTTGACTCCTGTCAAATCAGTGTCTAAGGACAGGAATTGATGGGCGAAACCTTGAAGGCTGGTGGTTTGGTTTAATTAGGCCCGTCGCTTTTTGCGTGGATACCTCCCACTAATCTTGCCCTGACCTGACTGATTTGCTTGTGGTCAAATTCTGCATTATATCTCCTATGGATAATCTATTAGTTAGGGGTTGTCTAGGTCAAGGTTACCTTAGACTAGGCTTGGTTGTTTCTTATTGTTGACTATTGGTGAACTTGTTTGTGATAGTGTTTGTGTATGCAAGTGTGGTCAAGAGACCCTAATTCATTTAGGTTAAGTAGAAACACATCACCTTCCAAGTTTGAATCAAGACCAGATCCGGTTATGGCTTAACCGACATCTTTGCAGGATAGGTTATATCTCATTAGAACTACACTTCCATCTTGCATCCAAATTCCATCGGTTGGTGAATACAATTTTGAACTCAAACCTCAGTTCATCAACACACCCCCAAATTTCATGATTCAGAGTCCGAAGATGCTTATTTTTCATAAGAGAGTTTGAGGAAGTATGCTTAATGATGAAAATCTCACACCTTGTAGATGATGCTATTAGGTTGAGATTTGTCCCATTTGCTCTTAAGGACTTAGCCAAGAAATGGCTTTACAGCTTAGTGACCGGCTCTATCACATCCTGGGATGGTTTCATCAAGGTCTTCTTGAATAATTCTATCCAATTTATAAGACCGCTCTCATTAGGAAGAACATCTGCAGTTCAAGTAAGAACCCAGTGAACCATTTTGGAGGTACTTTGAACGCTTCAAAGACCTCCTTATCCAATGTCCTCATTATAGAATAGAGAAATGGCGACAATGTCAAATTCTTTATGACGGTTTAGACTACTCTACCAAGACCCTCTTAGAAACCATGTGCCAAGGGGGATTCTTAAAGACGAATGAGAATGAAGGATGGGATTTATATGAGGATCTAGCTAAAAAGACCATCCAATAGGAACCAACTAGTGAAAACTCTAGGAATTCAAACTCCATCTCTTCAAAAGGAGGTCTCCATTCAATTGAATCATCCATAGCTAACGAGGCTAGAATTACAAACCTAACGAGAAGACTGGAAGTTTTAGAAACTAAGGAACCAAATCCAGTCAATCAAGTCAGCCCAAACTAATTTTCAACTCCGGGTTGTACTTACTGTCAAGTCATGAATCATTGAGAAATGTCCTATGTTTCAAGCTCAGTAACGATATCCTGAACTAATGAATGCGGCCTTTTCAAGGCTGAACAATAATCCTTATGTACCAACGCACAATCCTGGATGAAAAAATCATCCAAATTTCTCATAGAGCCAAAACAACAATGACCACTCACGGTCAAACCATGCAACCCACTTCCATCATTCAATAATTCTTCCAATCATCAACCCAACTTTTCCAATTACCATCATAATTCTCTCAACCATCCGCCTAATTTTTCATTATCAACAAAACGTTTCCAACTAAGCTCCATAATCTTCCTTCCAGAATCCTCAACTAGAAAGAAGAATGACTGTCTTTGAGAGAAATATAGAAACGTACATGAAGAACCAAGATTCTCTCATGCAAACTATACAGAGGTTAGACGTTCAAATGAGCCAATTAGCCAATCCACAGAATGAGAGACAAAAGGGTATCTTGCCTAGTCAGCCAGTAATGAATCCTTGGAATTCTCAACGAGCTCATTTGGCTGAGGATCAGTCATTGAATCAATGTAATGTTGTTCATATATTGAGGTCAGGAAAGAAAGTTGATAATCATGTATCAACACCATCCAATCTTATTCAGCACAACCACAATCAAGCATCCACCTCATCTAGTTCCAATCCTTCCAAATCTGACGAATCTAAAACGGATAAGTCAACCAGTCAGGTGCATTAGCCTATAGTACCATTTCCTAATAGGCTAAAAAACAACAAGCAAAATTCACACATGGATAAGAAAATTGAGATCTTCAATTAAGTGAAGATAAATGTACCACTTCTTGATGCCATCCGGCAAGTCCCATCTTATGTAAATTTCTTAAGGACATGTGCACCAAGAAGAGAAAGACTAATATACCCAAGAAAGTCTTTTTAGCCACTAACATTAGTGAGCTACTGTCGAGTCCGATCTCTGTCAAGTATAAGGATCCGGGTTATCCCACCATTGCCTGCATTATAGGACAAGCCGAGATTAGTCGTGCACTTCTTGACTTTGGGGCAATTATCAACTTGCTCCCATTCTCAGTTTATCAACAACTCGGTTGGGCAATCTTGGTCCAACTAGAGTTACAATCCAACTAGCTGACCGTTCAGTGAAAGTTCCCAAGGAAAAAATTAATGATGTCCTTATCCGGGCCGGGGACTTTATCTACCCCGTTGATTTCATAGTTCTAGAGACACAACCTGCGTCGGCTCAAACTCCTGTTATCCTAGAGCGACCATTCCTTGCAACTGTCAATGCCATTATCAATTGTAGGAATGAGTTTATGAGGTTAACCTTTGGGAACATGACTAGAGAAGACAATGTCTTCAACCTAGGAAAGCAACCCCGTGATGTTAAGGATCAAACATTTGAAGTCAACCTTATTGAGAACTTGACAAGTGAACATAGGAAAGAATTAGAATTAGAAACTGATTGTGACTTCGAGTTAGAGTCTGACGACTTTAACCTTGATCAGGTTGTCGAGTCTGCTGTGAATTGGGCCTCGAACCCTATTTCACCAAATGTAGAGCCAACAAATTTGACTCATCCTTCGGTGAGCTTTCCCCTTCCTTAGAATTGAAAACCTTATCTGCGCATCTCAAGTACGTCTATCTAGGCGAACAAGAGACATTTCCTGTCATTATTGCTTCCTATTTAAATACGGGCAAGAAGAAGATCTTAAAGCAATTCTGAGAAAACATAGGTAAGCCATTGGTTGGACTATAACCAATATAAAGGGATTGGGTCCAACCATAGTTCAACATCGCATTCATCTTAATGAAGACACAACACCAAAAAGAGACCCACAACGTAGGTTAAATCCTATAATGCAAGAGGTTGTTCATGCTGAAATTGTGAAACTCTTAGATAATGGGATAATCTATCCCATTTCTGATAGCCAATGCGTTAGTCCTGTCCACGCGGTTCCAAAGAAATCCAGTTTTATCGTAGTGAAAAAAAGAACAAAGAGTTGGTCCAAACTCGACTTCTCACGAAAATTCGAGTTTGCATTGACTATAGGAAGCTTAATGCAATAACTTATAAGGACCATTTTTCACTTCCCTTCATTGATCAAATGCTTGAACTTTTGGCGGGCCACGAGTATTACTGTTTCTTGGAGGGTTACTCGGGGTATAATCAAATTCCTATTGCTCGTGAGGACCAAGAAAAGACTACGTTCACATGCCCATTTGAGATATTTGGTTATCGTCGAATGCCTTTCGGCTTATGCAATGCCCCAGCAACGTACGTTTCATATTGAGTCTTTTTTCTGATATGGTAGAACGATTCTTAGAAATTTTCATAGATGATTTCTCCATCTACGGAGATTCATTCACTCAATATCTCCACCATTTAGAGCTTATCCTCCAACGTTGTACTGAGAAAAATAGGACACTGAACTGGGAGAAATGCCATTTCATGGTAAGACATGGAATTGTCTTGGGTCATGAAATCTCCAAGAAAGGAATTGAAGTGGATATAGCCAAAATTGAGATTATTGCTAAGCTTCCCATGCCCAAATGCGTGAAGGATATTCGATCCTTCTTAGGACACACCGGTTTCTACCGAAGATTTATCAAGAATTTTAGGAAGATTGCTAGACTCTTGACTAATCTGTTAGCTAAGAATTTATCCTTCACTTTTGATGCTGAATGTATGAATTCTTGAGAGAAGCTTAAGAAAGAGCTTATTTCTGCACCAATCATATCTGCTGGATTGGTCTAAGCCGTTCGAAATCATGAGCGACGCTTCTGATTTTGCAATAGACGTTGTCCTAGGACAACATATTGATAACAAGCTGCACATGATTACTACTCTAGTAGGACTCTCAACGATGCTCAAATGAACTACACTACTACTGAGAAGGAATTCTTGGCAATAGTGTTTGCCTTAGAGAAATTTTATCTTTACCAACTAGGGTCCAAAACCACAATTTCACCGATCATTTTGCGCTTAGCTACCTCATGATGAAGAAGGATGCCAAGGCCCGACTCATTCGTTGAATCTTCCTTCTTCAAGAATTCGATCTCGAGATTCAAGATAAGAAAGGCGTAGAAAATGTCGTTGCTGACTATCTCTCATGAATCCCAAATTCTCCATGCAACGAATTGCCCATAAACGAGGACTTTCCTGATGAAAATCTCTTAGCTGTCTTTAGGGAACCTTGGTTCGCTGATATAGTGAATTACTTAGTCACAAATCAAACTCCATCTCATTGGTCTAAAAACGATATATACCGGTTCTTATCTCAAGTCTGGTATTTCTTTTAGGAGGAACCATATCTTTTTAAGTACTGTTCTGACCAAATTATTAGGAGATGCATTCCCGATGAAGAGATTAAGAGTGTTTTATCCTTCTGTCACGAACTTGCATGCGGTGGACACTTTGGTCCCCGCAAGACTGCTGAAAAGGTGCTGCAAAGTGGGTTCTATTGGCCTACTTTGTTCAAAGATACTTATGAATTTTGCAAGACGTGTCCTAGACGCCAGATGGTGGGAAGGATCTCAAAACGAGATATGATGCCCCTCAGCCCAATTCTAGAAATAGAACTCTTTGATGTTTGGGGCATCGACTTTATGGGTCCATTTCCTAATTCATTTGGAAACCAATACATATTGGTTGCTGTGGACTATGTGTCCAAGTGGGTAGAAGTCATTCCTAGTAGAACTAATAATAACAAAGTTGTCATAAAAGTTTTTGAAAGAGAATATTTTCTCACGCTTCAGAACCCCTCGTGCTATCATCAGTGATAATGATACTCACTTTTGCAATAGATCCTTTGAAGCTCTTCTACGAAAGTATGCTAAAACTCACAAGTTGTCCATACCTTATCATCCTCAGACCAGTGGGCAGGTTGAGGTTTCCAATAGACAATCAAGCTTATTTTGGAGAAGATTGTAAACCAAAACCAGAAAGATTGGTCCACCAAACTTGTAGATG
Organism: Agave tequilana; assembly: GCA_038442645.1. NCBI lineage: Eukaryota > Viridiplantae > Streptophyta > Magnoliopsida > Asparagales > Asparagaceae > Agave > Agave tequilana. The sequence continues at coordinate 35,533 of JAVJIF010003462.1, read as the reverse complement.
CCCTATGGGCCTACAGGACCGCTTTCAAGACGATTTTAGGGATGTCTCCTTATAGGTTAGTCTTTGGGAAGGCTTGCCACCTACCTGTTGAGTTAGAGCACCGGCCTTATGGGCAATCAAGCAGCTAAATTTCAACTTGACTAATGCCGGTGACCTTTGAAATTTACAATTTTCGAATTAGAGGAGTTGAGAAATGAGGCCTATGAAAATGCTAAAATCACTAAAGACAGAGTTAAGATTTTTCATGATAAACACATCATAAGGAAAATATTTGTTACTGACAAAAACAAAAGTCTTACTTTATAATTCTAAGCTTCATCTTTTTCTAGGAAAGCTAAAATCAAGATGGACTGGGCCATTCATTGTAAAAATCGTGTTTCCACACGGTGCTGTAGATATCAGTGACACCAAGAATGGAAATGACTTTAAGGTAAATGGTCAACGCCTTAAACCTTTCTTGAAATCGGTGCCGGTAAATGAAACGGCTACGGGTCTTTTCGACCTAGTGTATCGATAACTTTCCTCTTTTGCATTCTATTTCATACATCTATATGTTTCTTTCATAATTGGGGACAATGCATGAGATAAGTGTGGGGGAGCGCTAACATGACTAATATACCTAAAAAAAAGAAGAGAAAATATATATTAAAAAATTGAAAGAAAAGAACAATATTTTGATATATTTTTTATAAGAAATTAAGTTAATTTTAAGGAATAGGAAAATCATAATTAAGATTTCTTATACTTGGTCAAAATAAAATGACTTATTATTTTCAGGGTTAGGAAGAAAATTGGTGAAAGTAATTTAGTCTTGACCCTTACCTTGAAGAAATATGCACACTTTATACACTTACACACTTCGGGTTCAAAAACAAAGTTTTCTTATGTCTTATAAAAAAAAACATATATATATGAAAAAAAAACAAGTCTAATTATTGATTAGCTAGGTGCTTTGGCCTAAGCAAGCCTTGGTATTTATGCAAAAGATGATTAGATAAGTTTGATATATATATATATATATATATATATATATTATATATATATATATATATATATATATATCCTCTGATTAAGTTGGGTATTTGTGCCTCATGAAGTATAAGTATTCGCGCCTAAAAGGGGTACATTTTATAAATAAAACCCTTGTTTCGTGACCTTGTTTGCTCGAGTGTTTAAGTTTTTAGGGGTATTTTCTCACCTGGTGCCCTTAGACTATCCGGTTTGGGTGTCACCGACTAAAGGCTCATTACATGGGCAGATTAGAAAGCCTAATGGAATTGAGGAATAAATACCACCAAAAATAAAAATAATTAAGGCATAAGAGTTAATGTTAAAGAACCCTTAGTCAAACTTCACGGTCACAAAAGTGCATATGAATTAGGGTAATAGATTAGATGAGAAATACAATTTGACTCCTTACTTTGATTGAGGACATGTTTTTGAATATAGACTAAGTTTAGGAATGAAAAGTTCGATTTTCCTATAACTTATAGATTACTTGAATTCTTACAACAATACCTCAAATATTTTCTCTCTTTTCAAAATGCTTTTTGAAAATTTTAACATTTTTTCTCTTTCTTTATGGATTTTGTGGGTGCAATCTACTGAAAACCCTCACGAGACAAAACTCGTCCTCTAGGGATAACCTGGAGGTTTAACGGCTTGTTGCACATGCTCAGTACAATCGAGTGACCTGCAAAAGTGGTCTAATAATTGATTAGGATTAGTTTTGATGTTTTGCTCGAGGGCGAGAAAAAGATAAGTGTGGGAGTGTGATCGGTCACATATATTGAATATATATTGTCACATTACCATGTTTATTATCTAATAAATCTTATTAATAAGTCTTATTTTTCTTTATAAAATGCAGGCCCATTGCTAAAAGAAAGGGAAGAGAAACGAGCCCAAAAGCCCATCAAAATTCTGATTTAATTCAGAATTAGTTCGAAATAAGAAAATCAGGGCAGATCATGGCGAATCAGAAAAGTTGAAAGTCGGTAAAAACAAATCTTCCCAAATCATTCGGTTAAAGCCAAAGATCAAAGGTAGTTTCGTCAAATCTAGGAGCCGAAATAGGAAAACCAGTAAGAGATAAAGGTGTATCACCACACAAGGGAGTATCTCCAACCAGGTGTGGCCACCTGGCCACACCATGGCCGCGAATGCGGCCAAAGCCATGTTTCCGCGGCTTGGTTAGATTTGTTGGGGGAGCGTTTGCTCCCCTATCTTCGTACACCCTCCCCCGTTTGGTTTTTCCCTATAAATATTGCATTTTTCAGAGAAAAAAGGACCGAAAATTAATTTAATTTTTTCTCTTTATTTTTAGGGTTTAGGTTCTTTGTTAGATAAATTGAGAAGTTGCATCTCTGTTTCTTTATTTGTAATTCAGTCCAAATATAAGTGAGAGAGAGAGAGAGAGGAAAAGAGTGATTGTAATCTGAAGTTAAAGTGACATCAATAAAGGTTCAAAGCTTCTCTTCTTCTCCATTTCACGGGTATGTCTTATTTTATTTACATGTCTTATTTTACATTATTCATGAGTAGCTAAACTTGTTTTCTGAGCTCACTATCATCTCTCTCTTCGATCGCTCTTGTTTTGAATAGTTTTGATGTAAAGAACCCAACAGAATCATATGTAAGCCTTAAACTAAGCCTTTCTTCTTTGAAAGTGTTCTTGAAGGCACATGAGGATGGGTTTGGATTTCTAAACTTCTATTTCTTTTAAAACATCACTTGAACTTGTTTTTATTTCATACTTGAAAGAAAACTTGATGATTTAACATTTAGTTCAAGAGGATTTCTTAAAACAAAGAGTTAAACTTTTCCAAACAATCTTATTTGCTTTACTTAAGACTTTCAAAACTCAAGCTTAAGTTTTTGCCTATGATCAAGTTGAGGCACTAAAATTTCAAGAGGACATATCATTGAGTAGTAAGATAGTAAGCCCAGATCTTTTTCTTATATTAAAAATAACAAATCAATCTTCAAGCTTTTTAAAGATCACTTTTTCCAGAGCCTTCTCTAAATTTTTAATTTTTTCTTTTAATCACTTCCTTACTCTCCATTCTCTTTTTCAATATAAAAAAACTAACACCATTCTTTGCTTTTTAAAACAAAAACAACCGAAAAGCTTTCATCGCATTCCTCCTCGTAGACACGACCCGTTAGCCGAAAACTGGACGGTAATTCTCACTGCTTTTTTTGCAATCACCATGTCATGACCTGAAATATGAAATTAGGAGAGAGTGAGCTCAACAGCTCAGTGAGGGAGAATCAATGAGTATCAAGGAAAGGAAACACAATAATAGGGAGCAGGTTTTTCTTTAACAATTATGGCAAGTATAGATGAACAATTAAATGCGAAAAAAGCAATATCTCATAATGAATAATTAACACAATGATTTATATAGTCTGTGTGATGGTTTGACTTTTTCTAATAACCGATTCTCTTTAACTTTTCTTAGTTTTTCTGTTGCAGATTACATGGTCTAGGAATTCAATAAAATACTCGCTCAGTTATTTATAGCTTATGCATGATTCTGTCTTAAGCACTTTCAGCACGTATCATCACATATCTCATATATCATAGACGAAGTACAATAAACATACTCAAAATTACATGGGATAATTATCTGTCCCGGTGATACCATATCACAATATCACCCCATATTATCATAAGTATAGTTTATCCATATAGATAATACAAATCTCATATAATCATATTACACTTCACAACATTCGAATATAATACTTAGTAATATACACATCGCATATTATGCATATGCTTATACAGTCACAAATAAAGTGTGAGATTTTCCGTCTTCCCTTTCCACGGCTCTCACCCGGCCCCTTCCTCCAACATATATTGATGTGTATTTTTATATACATGTTTTATATCACTTTTTATGCCTATTATTTGTCACACTTAATGCTGCATGGGTATTTTGTTAATGTTATTTTGTAGATTTTAAGTCAAAAGTAAATTAGAAGAAAAAAAGCAAAAATTGATGAATCGATGATATCAAGTGAATAAAAGAGATGAAGAACCAGAAATCTGATGCAGAGTTGGAAATCTCAATAGAGCCTTGCAAAATCAGAAATTTTCACAAAAAATCTGAGATTAAAATGGATCAAGAGTTTGGCCACCCAGCCATAAATTTTGGCAAAGCAGTCGTGGACCAGTCAACGAGAATGCCAAACAGTGTCAATACCAGTCAAAAAGCGGAGCTTTATTACAGCTGGAAGTTCGGCCAGCTGGCCGAACTATGGCGCCAACTGTGGATATTTTCATTTCTCAGTAATCCATGTAAATTTAAAAACCTAAGTTTTTGTATTCGATTAGGGTTTACTACTACTCTGTTCTATATAAAATGCCACCAAGTCTCTTGTATGCTACACGGTTTTTATATCACTCATTTATTTTAGCAAAAATAAAATAAAACTTCTGCTTTTAGCCCTTAAATCTCAGAGCACCTTTCAGCGAGAAATTTTTCATAGAAGCTTCATCATTTTGGTGCTCTCTTACTTTTCTCTTTATTTAATTTTATTCCATGATCTGTCCTAATATTATAATGTGTTATATTTTCTTATCTATGAACTAATTTTTAAACTAGGGCATGTGTAGGGATTGTATTAACATATAATTGTATTTTGAGCAAATTCTCCTACGTACTTTATAAAGTTTGAGGCTTTTTCATGCTGCTAGTTGTTAATCTTGTGCTTTATGTTATAATTGGTGCGCACAATTAATCAGAAGGTTAGGTTAGAGTCTGAAAGGAGATAACTTAGTAAAAACTTAGGATTAACAACTATAACTTGAGATATAGAGATATAAGAGTTGTGCAGTCATGTAGGAATATACGTCACATTTAATGCATCTTCTAACTAGCAATCTACTAGATCGAGAGATTGTAGATTTTAAATTTAAAAGATAGATTTGTATTATTTGAGAGAAAATACTAATTAGGTTAGAGAATTCTGACTGTTAGCATGAGTAAGATAATTAGCACAAGCATAATATTTTATCTGATTACAATTACCAAATCATTACCATAATTCTTTTCATATATAAAGCAACCCTTTTTAGTAGTAGTTTATTCACAACATCTTCCAATTTAATTGATTATTCAAATAGAATTAGGAATTTTGTTGATACTTGAAATAACAATCCTCGTGGGAACGATACTACCACTACTTTATTATTTGTTAACGATTGGTACACTTATCATTCGATTCACACCAAATTTTTAGCGCCGTTGCCGGGGGCTGTATAATTTTCAATATCAACAATATCGATTACTATTCTACTTTGAATTCTGTTTAGATCTAACATAAAAATCTTTTTCTCTGCAGGATACATGGAGTTCAACCTCAACAGAACACAGAGTTCGGCAAGGCAATTGAAACCTCGGCCAAGTAGCCGAACTCCTATTCTTAACGAAGTTGAGTTTTCTTTAGACTTACTGTTACCAGTAGATGAGACATTTTAGGAGTTCAAATTCTTAGAACCTGATCCCGAGATCGATAGAACCTTCAGGTGCTTATTCAAGGAGAAACGAGATCGAGAAAATGTGATAGAGGAGCAAAACGAGAGAAAAGCTTTGAGGGATTACGTTGTTCCCTCTCTAACTGGAGCCAATTCATGCATCATTGCACAAACAATTCAAGTAAATAACTTTGAACTGAAGTCGGGAATAATTCAGATGGTGCAACACACATATCAACTCGGGAGATTCTCATATGACGACCCTAATGAACATATCTCTTTCTAGAGATATGTGATACACAAAGGATAAATGGTGTGTCACCGGAGGTAACAAAGCTAAAATGTTTTCCTTTTTTCCTTAAGGATAAAGCGAAGATATGGTTCAATTCTTCACCTAAGAATACCATAGCAATGTGGGATGGATGGCGAATAAGTTCCTCACAAAGTACGTCCCTCCATCTAAAGCAGCAAAACTCCGAGGTGATCTCATAACCTTATCCCAACTTGAATCCGAAAGCATTTATGAAGCTTGGTAAAGGTATAAAGAATTGATAAGGAAAGTCCCACATCACGGACTTCCTGCTTGGTTGAAAATCCAATTCTTCTATAATGGATTGAATCCAAATACCAAGATGATAATTGACGCGGCCGCGGGAGGAGCACTCATGGGTAAGGAACATGATGAGGCATACGAGCTTCATGAAGAGATGGGGTCAAACGGCTATCAATGGCAATCAGATCGAGTGATGCCAAGGAAGGTGGCCAGAGTACATGAAATAGACGCAATCTCCGCAATACATGCACAACTTGCATTGTTAACAAAGAAACTCGATGCAACCAATGTAAGTGTCATCCAAACCCAAAACCCTCCATATGATGCATTTGCTGCAGGCAACCAGCCAATAAAGGACAAACTAACAAGTTTGGGTTCCCTTTAACCGAGCAGGCAAACTACGTGAACAACTTTCAAAGGAAAAATAATCCCTATTTAAAAACGTACACACCAGCTTGGAGGAATCTTCCGAATCTAAGATGCAGTGATAATAACAACAACATTGCTTCAAGGGCGAATAACTTTCAACAATAGCAAGCAAGTCCACCACCACCACAAGAGAAGAAGCCAAACTTGGAGGTGACAATGCAACAGCTTGCCGCCACTACACAAACATTCATGACCACCACAGACACCAACTTGAAGAACCAAGTAGCTGCAATTCATAACATAGAGGTACAGATGAGCTAAATTTTCAGCCTGCTGTCCAATCGACCACAGGGATCGTTATCAAGCAACACAGAGGAAAATCCCAAAGAACACGTCAAGGCAATCATGTTAAGAAGTGAAAAAGTTCTAGCAGAGGACCAAGTATCCAGAGAAGAAAAACCTACTACAACAAACACTAAGATGAAAACTCAGAACAGGAGGAGGAGGGAGGAGATGTACAGAGCCAGAGTTCAGCTACCCAGCTGAAATTTTGGCCAGGTAGATGAACTATGAAAGATTCTCAGACTCTGCAAGATCCACAAAGAAGTCAGTTATCAGGCCATATATGTTCCCCCACTTTCATTCCCCCAGAAACACAAGCAAAGAACTTCAGATAAGCAGTTTGTTCAATTTCTGAATATGTTTAAAAAAACTGCATATTAACATTCTTTTGCAGATGCCCTAGCACAGATGTCCAAGTACGCAAAGTTCTTGAAGGAGATCCTAAGAAAAGAGAAAACTTGAGGATCATGAAACATTAATGTTGAATGAAAAATGCAGTGCAATTCTGCTAAACAAGCTTCCTACAAAGCTTAAGGATCTAGGGAGTTTTTCTATACCTTGCATTATAGGAAACTTAAAATTTGACAATGTTTTATGTGATCTTGGTGCATGTATAAATTTAATGCCTCTCTCTATTTTCAGGTATTGGGTTTGGGAGAATCGAAGCAGACTACTGTCTCACTCCAATTAGCGAGTAGATGATAAAGTACCCGCTTGGTATTATTGAAGATATGCTTGTTAAAGTCGACAAGTTTTATTTCCCTGCATATTTCATCATACTTGACATGGAGGACGATAGTAATATACCCCTCATATTAAGCTGACCTTTCTTAGCCACAGGAAGAACTTTGATTGATGTGGAAAAAGGAGAACTCATCTTCGGGTGCAAGATAAGCAAGTTATTTTCAAAGTTTTTAAAGCCACGCCACAACCATTAAATGTCGAGAATTGCTTCAAAATTGATACCAAAGACAAGCAAGTAGTTTAAGAACCAAAAGAGGGAGGAGCTCAAAAATTGCTTAGCAAAGAGTCCAATCAGCCCAAGTCCACCAAGTCCAAGAATGCAAAAATTGAAAATAAAGTTTCTACTTGAAAGCTGCATCGCCAAACCAAATATGAAAGAAAGTCCAAAAGATTGCATAAAACTTATCGAGGCTAACACCTTCTATACATGAGCCACCATGAAGATAAGAGAAAGTCAAGCTAAAGACTATAACTTAAAGTGCTTCTTGAGAGGCAACCCAAGTTTTCTAACTTCTTTTATTATTTTTGTATTTCTAATTTTCTTTAGTACTAACTTGTGTCTTCTGTATGTCAGATACCCCCCTCTGCAGACTGATCCAATACCCCCAGATGAACCACAAAATCACCACAACATAACACCAGAAGAAAGAGTACCAAAGGACCAGAAGTTCGGCCCAGTGGCCGAATTTTCGACTAGCTAGCCGAACTCTGGTGGGTGTTTGACCAAGAATTTTTCAGATGTAAACTTTTCAAATTACCTATTTTTCTAAGTCTATTTTCGAGATATGTAGTTTTCAAAATTGCTTTGTTTTGTGATAAATCAAATCTTGATTTAATAATGAATTTTTTTTTCGAATTTAAAAATTTTGGTGATTATCAATCGAGATTTTGTGCATGGGGACATAGCACAATTTAGGTATGGGATAGGGGTCAAAATCTTTTGATTTTTTTTGAAATCTTTCCTTATTTTTTAACTTTATCCTTTCCTTATTTTTATATTATTTATTTCATCCTCTTTAACTTGAGGGAGTTGTATAGTAGGATTTTTCTTTTGTTTGTTTTTCTTTTCTTTCTTTCTTTCTTGTAAAAAAAAGTTTTTGTGGTAATACCTAATTGTAAGGGATTTAGTAATCATATAACTTGAATTGGAAAAGAAAGATCAATTTGATGAAATTTTAAAGTCTTTGAGTAGAGATGAAAAATTTAAAATATTATTCCCATCTAGAATTTGTCTATGTGAATATGAATCGTATCTACACTTACACAATAATTTAAACTTGGGATGATGAGGATAACTTAATACAAAATAATAATAAGAATCTTAACTATTGATTAACTAGATGCTTTGGCCTCAAGAAGCCTTGGTATTTACTCGAAAGATAATTAGATAAGTTGAAAAATAAAATAAAAAATATTTATATATTTTAAAGTCTAATGATCAATTAGTTAGATATCTTGCCCTTAAGAAGTCTTGATATTTACATGAAAGAGAATTAGATTTGTTATATATATGAAAAAAAAGAAGTGCTTAAAGGGCAACGAAGTGGTAATACTTCAAAACTTCTATTATATGTTTTGTGTGTGTTATAAATTTTAAGTACGTAAGTTTGAATCAAAATCTCAAGTTAAGAGCTATACACATTCACGAAGATGTATAGGATCAGAAAACTTAGAAAGGATAGTGATATAGGCTAAGATTTGAAAATCTTTATAAAGTAGATGATAGAATTCTTGATAAGAGATTGAACTTGATAATGAGAGTATAGTAATTAGAGAACTTATACATTAGTTATGCTTACCACTCCAAAAAAAATTTGTCTTTCTTTGTTTTTATCTTCTTTATTTTGGGTTATCTTATTTTTGATTATCCTTTTTATGTTATATTTTCTCATCTTTTAAATTCTTTCGCCGAATTTTGTGGGTGTAATTCACTGAAAATCCTTACAAGACAACACTCGTCCACTAGGGTAACGTAGGGGTTTAAAGACTTATTGCACGTGCTAAGTGCAACCGTGATTCCTATGAAAGTGGATTAGGATTTTATTTTTAGGATTTTTAGTTTTTTTTCTTTTTAGATTAGGATTTTGCTCGAGGACTAGCAAAATGTAAGTATGGAATATGATGTGTGTGCTCTATATGCACGTTTTATATCACTTTTTATGCCTATTATTTGCCACATTTAATGCTGCATGGGTATTTTGTAATGTTATTTTGTAGATTTTAAGTCAAGAGCAAATTAGAAGAAAAGAGAAAAAATTGGCAAATTGATGATATTAAGTGAACAAAAGAGATGCTGAACCAGAGATCTGATGCAAGTTGAAACATCTTAATAGAGCCTTCATGCAAAATCAGAAATTTCACAAAAATCTGAGACTGAAATGGACCAAGAGTTCGGCCACTCAGCCGTATATTTTGGCCAAGCTGCCGTGAACCAGTCAACAGGAATGTCAACTCAGAGGTCAATAAGAGTCAAAAAGCGAAGCTTCATTACAGCTGGAAGTTCGGCCAGCCAACCGAATTTTCAGCCAGCTGGCCGAACTATGGCAGCAACTGTGGATAGAATTTTCCAATAATCCATGTAAATTTAAAAACCTAGATTTTTATATTCGATTAGGGTTCTACTACCTCTGTTTATATAAAACACCACCAAGTCTCTTGTATGATACACAATTTTTTATCTCTCTTTTATTTTAGCGAAAATAAAATAAAAATTCTATTTTTTACCATTAAATCTCAAGGCACCTTCAGTGAGAAATTTTTCAATGAAGCTCCATCTTTTTGGTGCTCTCTTATTTTCTCTTTATTTGATTTTATTTCATGATCTATTCTAATATTATAATGTGTTATTTTTTCTTAGCTATGAACTAATTTCTGTAACTAGAGCATGATGTAGGGATTGTATTGAAGATATGATATTGTGTTTTTGTGTAAATTTCACTACATACTTTATAAAGTTTGAATCTTTTGCATGTTAAGTTGTTAATCTTGTGTTTTATGTTATAATTGGTGCGCATAATTAATCAAAAGGATAGGTTAGAGTCCGAAAGGAAATAACTTAGTAAAAACTTTTAGGATTAGCAACCATAACTTGAGACGTTGAGAAGTAAGAGTTATGCAGTCATGTAGGAATATGCATCACATTTAATGCATCTTCTAACTAGCAATCTACTAGATCGAGAGATTATAGATTCTAAATTAAAAAGATAAATTTGGTATTATTTGAGAGAAAATACTATTTAGGTTAGGGAATTCTGATTGTTAGCATGAATAAGATAAATTAGCACAAGTATAATATTTTTATCTGATTACAATTACTGAAATCCTTACCTAGTTCTTTTCATATATAAAGCAAGCCGTTTTAGTAGTAGTTTATTCACAACGTCTTCCAATTTAATTGATTATTCAAATAGAATTAGGAAAGATTAGTTGATACTTGAAATAACAATCTCGTAGAAATGATACTCTACCACTACTTTATTATTTGTTAATGATTGGTACACTTGTCATTCGAATCACACCAAGTTTTTGGCTCCGTTGCCAGGGACTGTATAATTTTCAATATTAACAATATCGATTACTATTCTACTTTGAATTATGTCTGCAGATCTAACATAAAAATCTTTTTCTCTACAGGATACATGGAGTTCAACCTCAACAGAACACAGAGTTCAGCCAGGTAATCGAAACCTCAGCCAAGTAGCCGAACTCCTGTTCTTAACGAAGTTGAGTTTTCCTCAGACTTACTGTTACCAGTAGATGAGATATTTTAGGAGTTCAGAATTCTTAGAACCTGATCCAGAGATCGATAGAACCTTCAGGCGCTTGCTCGCGATAGAGGAGCAAAACGAGAGAAAAGCTTTAAGGGATTACGTTGTTCCCTCTCTAATTGGAGCAATTCATGCATCATTGCACCAACAATTCAAGCAAATAACTTTGAACTGAAGCCAGGATTAATTTAGATGGTGCAATGTACATGTCAATTGGAAGATTCCCACATGACGACCCCAATGAACACATCTCTTTCTAGAGATATGTGACGCATAAAGGATAAATGGTGTGTCACCGGAGGTAATAAAGCTGAAACTTCTTCCTTTTTCCTTAAGGATAAAGCGAAGACATGGTTCAATTCTTCACCTAAGAATACCATAGTAACGTGGGATGGATGGCAAATAAGTTCCTCACAAAGTACGTCCCTCCATCTAAAACGGTAAAACTCCGAGGTGATCTCATGACCTTATCCTAACTTGAATCTGAAAGCATTTATGAAGCTTGGCAAAGGTATAAAGGATTGATAAGGAAAGTCCCACATTACGGACTTCCTGCTTGTCTGGAAATCCAATTCTTCTACAATAGATTGAATCCAAATACCAAGATAATAATTGACGCAGCCGCGGGAGCAGCACTGATGGGTAAGGAACGTGATGAGGCATACGAGCCTCATGAGGAGATGACCTCAAACCTCAAACAGCTATCAATGGTTATCAGATCAAGCGATGCCAAGGAAGGTGGCCAGAGTACATGAAATAGATGCAATCTCCGTAATACATGCACAACTTGCATTGTTAACTCCATCTTCTCCCTCCTACCGGCTCCTCCTGGCCCCTTCCTCTGAGATATATAGATATATAGATATATATATATAGATATATAGATATATATATATATATATATATATATATATATATATATATATATATATATATATATATATATATATATAGACACACACATATTATATATATATATATTATATATATATATATATTATATATATATATATATATATATATATATATATATAATATACAATAAAATAATGACACCGTATTCCCCCTCCTACCGGCTCCCGCCTGATCCCTTCCTCCAATATATGTATGAATGCAACATATGTAAATTCGTATACCCACAGAAAATAACCAGTTCATCCACAATACAAAACATCAATCAAATATTATAAATTTTGCCTTCCGGCTTATCAATTTCACTTTCAAAGAATTTCATGTGGCTTGGTATATATGCATGATATATATATAAGTTGACACTGTAGTGATCTATTCATTCTAGTATGGATTGAGTTTTCATTCACGTTATTAATATTCGGCCTTTGATCACATTACTTTTATATATATATATATATATATATATATATATATATATATATATATATATATATATATATATATATATATATATATATATATATATATATAACCAATATATCACGCGCATTCAGGTTCATACAATTCTCAGTACACACGCATGATAGGATCAATCAATATTAGATTGTGGTAATGACGCTTTCATACTTGTATTCAAATAATCACTTCGTGTATTGATCATTAATCACAATAACTAATCTCATACACATATTTATTGCACATTTCAATTTCGTATAACTTAATCATGATTAAAGTGGAAGTTTGCTTGCCGACATACACCTTAATTTAGTTTTCGAGGGTTCATACCGCACGTAATATACCTATATCGTCATGTGACATGCAATATACATAGGTGCATGCACATACGAACATGCCCGCACATCTATCATCACATGTATTGATAGGAAATCTATATCAATGAGTTATTATACAATCCTTGGTTTACCATATTAGTTCCCGAAGTTATACTCATAATAATCTTATATACGTATTCTAATTATCAATACTGTACTTTATTATCGAACTTTCCTACTCAGTTTACTTAATGTATTTAATTCCATTTCCCCGGATTTCAGTTCTCAATATCATTGATTACATTAGTCTTTTAAAATATATAAATTTATCAATTCCGCCGGTATCGGTCCATATATTATACGGATGTTGACTTAAGATTATATTAGAAGGAAATCCCAATAATATGATATAACTGATTATCATGTAGCAATGATATATTGCTAAAGTAAGGTGATAATAAGGAACTTATTTTTTATTCCTAAAATAAATAGATGAGTAAAATAATGAGAAGGACGAAACTAAGAATTTTATATTATATGACGGATTCTAATAGGTTAATCTTCTTGCAGGAACGGAAAAATAGAATCTATTACATTAAAATTTATAATTCGATTGTGTTTGAAGAATTACAAGTAATTCTTAGATCACTAACGAAAGAGAAACCAAATTAGAGAAATAAAGTTGTCGAAGTCAGTAATCATAACTCATGAATTTGGAGGAAAGCCTGCAACACTTGCAATTTAATTCATCTTGAGACATAATAAAAAATAATAATATCCGTCACTATATAAACAAGTAATGAACTAGAGTACAGAATTCATCAGACCCTAAATGGTCTTCTTAAATGTATGGAGAAATTTTTTTAGTCTCTACATTCCATAATTCTATCTCATCTACCACCTGAACTTACATGAAGCGGAGTTTTATCCTTTTTAGTTAAATCAAAAACCTTCATCTAAGATAACTATCACTGGAGATATCACCTCAATTCTCTACCTTACTAAGATTTTAAAACTCGGAATTAAACACTGAATGTTACATATTCAATTTCAAGTATAAGTTAGTAGATTTGATTAGGTATAGACCTCTGAGACAACATGTCAGATCCTCAATTGTTCTAGAATTTACGACAAGAGTGGCCAATAATTTCATGCCAACTGTCGTGCCAAGTCAGTTCAGTCACTAAGAGAACTAAACATAACAGGACTGATAAAGATTAATCACTTAGAAGGATTAGACACCAATTCCTTTACATTAGGATATTATCAACATAACTCAACATGAAATAAAGATTTAGGTTATACATCCGCAGACAGAAAGTGTTATGAAATATTGAGATTAGAAATATTGAAATTTAGCTCCGGGCAAGGTGAAAAGGACCATCACTCTCGCCGGAACTACCCATGCGAGTACCCTTCACATAATTATACCCGTGCCTTGTTCGTTAAAAAAATTGGACCAATTTTACGTTAAATTTTATATTTGTGGGTTGATTCATATGATGAGCTAAAAATACTTCTAACTTTCAAAAGAATAAAGGACGACATTTTCAAAAGTTAGAGAACGAAATAAGGAGTCAATTAATCTGATGTAAGGTGAATAGTTCCTATTAACCAATAGCCTTCAACCTATCAGGAATGAACGGCTAAAGGTATGATTCATAATAAATAAGTCTAACAGGAAACGTTGATCACAAGACTATGTTAAGTCCTCATAAATCATGAATCAAGACAAATATATTGCTCGATTTCAGATCTCATTTGTGTTTCCTTTATCGTATACACTAATTGACCATCAACATGTATAGGACATAAAACAATTCGTACAAAAGAGATCACATGTACCAACAGAGACCAATAAGAAAAGTAGTGAACAATATATAAAGAATGGATCAGTTACTCATATCGCGACAGTACTCTCACAGGTTTCGCCCCTTTCATAATCAGTTCCAACATAAACGTATGTATCTATATTTGCCATTAATTCTATGATTTATGTCATCTATTTTCATTAAGGTTTCCCCCGTTAAAGAATCGATATTCAAGATTGGTTAACTAACCTATACAAATGGGTCTCGATAACTTATGATTAATTATTTACTTCAAACTTGTTTTGGTGATAATTGATATATGAATTCATGAGTTATAAACCATTGATACTATTTGAACAAGAAAAGGATGGATCATCAACTCTCTTTCAAGTCAATTTATTGAAAAGGTTTATCCACAACATTGACATTTCCATATATATATATATATATATATATATATATATATATATATATATATATATATATATATATATATATATATATATATATATATCACAAAAATTAGATTTTAATTATAACTATTATGGAATAATTATACAAGAGACTCCTTCGCTACACTATATACACTATAATGTCCCTTCCCTTTTTATATATCAAAATTATTTAATTAGATCAACCCATAAGCCTCAAGATCAACATCATATCATTCCCTACTTGAGTGGTTCGTAAATTTCCAATGAGATTTTCAAAATAAATGGATTAAGGAAAAACCCAATTACAATAAACTCCTTTGATTTCGACGCTAGGAATTTCAAGCAATGAATTTTGTTTAGTGATTGGGATAAAATCAGCTCTTGAAAAAGTGTATTTTGAAATCATTGTAAAAGTGTGTGTGCTTTGGCTTCCTCGATACTTCTGTTATAGCATGATGACTATACGGGTCGAATCCATAGGGACGGGAGCGATAGAAGTATTAACAGTCCGTTCACATATTATGTTAACAGTTCTTCTTTGTTAAAGAAAGAGAAAAGAAAAAGAAAAAAAACTAAAAGTGATAGATGGAGAAGGCGATGAAAACGGCGATGTGAAAACAATTGAGAAGTGGTTGTAAAATTGATAAAACAAAATAAGAAAATAAAGGTGAAGTAGAAAGTGAAGTGATTTAGAAAGTGGATTTAAAACAAAATAGAAAAGAAGGTGAAACTTGTTATGACGAAGATGAAAACAAAGGTGAACTAAGAAGTGATGAAAATAACGATAGAAAAATGATAAAAAGATTTTGAAAATAGTTTTTAAAACAAAGTAAAAAGAAGGAAAACAATGAAAAAAGCTCATGGCTACTAACTAATTGCTCCACTAACATGCTAACCTCTTAGTGATACTTGCCTCACATGGATCCTCGGCCATCACTAGTCCTTGACTTCAAGAGCATTATAAAGCATGTCACATGAAATTATTCTTCATATTCAAACACATCCATTCCACACAACAAGGTGCAAATTATTATTAAATCATCATAACCAAGTAGAGATGAGCATGAATAAAGAAGACATTGCAAGTTAGCTTGTTAGTAGTTAAATATTAGAATGTTAGAATGTTAGAATCCATCATCATAAACCATCAATGGCTCTTGCAAGAGCAAGACCCAGTAGAGGTTATTAGATTCATGTGGATTATCAAGTAAGAAGTTAGCTAGCTAGTAGTTAGTAGTTTGATGTCATGAGAAGAAAAGTTAGCTAAACCCATGTAGAAGATGGAGAAGGTTACAATAGAGAAGAAAAGAGACACCTTTACATAGATTGTCACTCTCTATTACATCAATATCTTTCTCTCACTCCAGAATTAACTCAGCCCTACTACAAAATCTAAAAAGAAAGAAAAATATAAAAGAAAAGAGAAGAAAATTGTATTCTATAATTAGAAGAGAGAAATCCTAGCTACTACTCTCAGTTGCCCCGTTTCTGGCCCTCAAATACAGTATTTATAGGCAAACAGAGCTAGGGTTTAACGAGACGAGGCCACACGTCGATGATCAACGCGTGGATGCTCCATATAGCCACAGAACATGATAAAGTATCACATTTTCGCTGCAATACCAGGGACTTAGGTCCCTAGTTTTGGTCCGTTACTTCATTTGGCTTCTAGGATCTTCCAGATGTATTCTGTCTTGCGTAGTTTGGACTTGTATTTCTTTAGATACGTCTTCAAATACGGGTATCCACTGTGATCTTCTAGAAGCTCCCTTATATGGCATCCAATGTTGATTTAATTACCCGAAAATGGGTTTAATTAGGCTCTTATTATCCCTTTACCCTTTTAGTCTTGATTATTTGCAAAAGAGACTAAAACACGGGTGAGAAGCGTTATTTTATTCATAAATCGGTAGGAAAATACGATGTAATGATGCATAATCGTAGACTAATCATACCCCACAGTTATCTTTTGCTCGTCCTGAGCAAAACAAGAAAAGGAAAAACTAAACTAAGAATGTGTTACACACCACTTTTGCAGGTGACGCTATTATACTGAGCATGTGCAACAAACCATTAAACCTCTATGTTTCTCCAAGAGAAGAAGTTTTGTCTCCTGAGGGTTTTCAGCGGATTGCACCCACAAAATCCATACAGAAGAAAATAAAGTTAGTGTTTTGAAAACGCTCTTTGAAAGAGAGAAAAGTTTTTGAAATATTTTGTAAAAATTTAAGCGATCTAAGGTCATAAGTTCACAAAAAAATATTCTTCCTTAAAATTAGTCTATATGCAAGATCTTGTTATCAATTAAGGTAATGATTGAAAATTAGATTGAATAACTTTATCCTTCATAAAACCTAAATAATATGCACTTTAGATAGTGTAGATTTTTGAGATTTTAACTCCAATCATCAAGCCATTTATTTATATCTATATATTTTTCTTTTTTTCCTCCTAGTTTTCTTAGGCTTTCTAGTTTACTCGGTAGTGAGCCTTTAGCCGATAACTCTCAAATTAGATGAACTTAGGACACCAGATGAGACAACATCCCTCGGGCTTAAGGACTCGAGTAATCAAGGTCACAAAATTTTGGGGGATTATTTATTTCTTTTGACCACTGTTAGGCGTGAATAATCATGCTTCTTGAGGCATAGTTATCCACCATTAATAAGTGAATTTTTATTCATATATGCCATATCTTTTATTTTTACTTTAATGGCATTTTAGGTCTTTATTTCCATCTAAAAAAAATGTGCAAGTGTGAAGTGCATACTATCTAAGACAAAAAATCAAGATAAAAGTATCTCTCCAATCTCTCTTACTTAACCTATAATTTTAACCAAAAATAATGTGTAAGTGTGAAGTGTATACTATCTAAGGCAAAAAATTCAAGATAAAATTATCTCTTTAATCTCTTTTACTTAACTTATAATTTTAAATAAGATCTATTATTTTGACCAGGTTTAAGATGTCAAAATAAGGTTTCCTTAGTTTCTAAGATCGTCTTAATTTTCTTAAAAATAGATAAAAATTTGTCTCTTGTTTCAAAAAGTTTTTAAAGAAAGAAAAAATCTTATACAAAAGGAAAGATTTCTAAAAATATCCTAAAAGAAGTAAAAAAGAAAAAAATCTGAAAACTCTGCATTAGTAGACCCTTCCCCATGTTTATCTCATGCATTGTCCTCAATGCATCATGAATATATGTATGCATGAAACAAATAGAGAGGAAAGGAAAAATTACTTCAAGGTGATGGTTTCAGTGGTGGTCTAAGTGGTCAACAAAATGCAGCCCAATCCAAATTCCGTGAAGTTCTCAGGAACCCACCAATAATCTCTCTAATATAACGCACAATTATGATGTATATATGGATGATTTTTATTAGGAATTTTACCCTATCTAATTTTCAAATCTTTACAATAATTTCAGAGTCATTATTATCAACACCTTTATCCCAGAATAAAGTATGAAATTATGGAATGATTGATTTGGATTCAGAAAGTACAGGAACTAATACTAACTCAGAAAATTTACTGAAATCAAGTAAAGGTTCTGGAGTCAAAATTAGTTCAGGAAGCGGGTCTAAATCAAGAAGTTGAAACTCTAGTATACATTCATTTTCCTATAATAGAATGTGACTTTCAAAAATGGGTGATTTAAGTTCAAGAATGAAAGCTATGTGAATCATGACGGACTCTAAAATGTTGCTCAAATTGGGTAATAAAACAGAAGTCAATATTGATTCAGAAATTTGAACTGGATCATAAATTTGAGAATCTGGGTCACATTCTTCATTGAGTTCAATTTATAAAAATGAAAACTTGCCAATTTGTCAATGAGACTTTCAAAAATATAGTATTGATCAAGTTCAATATGATGATCATTAAAGATTAGTGATTCAATTTCAAGATGAATTAGCACAGGATCTAATACTGACCCAGGAAAAGGATTGAAATCAAGTAAAAAACACCAGAGTCATTATTGAATCAGAAAGGGGAACTGAGTTACCAATTTGTGGTTCAGGATCATATTCATGCTCAAGTTCAATTCAAAAGAGGGATAACTTGCCAAAATATCAACATGGTTTTCAAAATTCTAATTTTGTTCAACTTCAATGGGTATGCTGAAATTGAATCTTGGCTTCCTAAATAACATGATTCTTTGGTCCAATCAATAAAATTAGAGATATAAGGATTGGTCAAAGGTTGACAAGAGAGAATTCTCTCAGTCTTATTGATCAATCCACTCAATTTTGAATCTAACCTACTGATAGGCCGGGTAACAGAATTTTGAGTCTGAATCATGTCTCCTATACTCTTTGCAATTGGTTCTTTTTGAGAAGGTGAGCATGGAAGTTGGTTTTGAAGATTGTGGTGAAATCGTGAGTCCATCAAATTTTTAGATTGTTGCTCAAACTCGCACAAGGCTTCCATAGTCATTTGCAGGATAGATTTTTTCACAATTAGATGTTCTGGGAAAAAATATGTGAAGCTTGAATATGGAAAAATGGTGAGTCCAACAAGTTATGAGATTGTTGCTCGGTCTCACTCAAAAATTTCATGCTCTTTTTCAAGATTGATGGGTTTTCATTTTGAACTGATGCTGAGTATGAATCTTGGTTTCCAAAACAACTTGATTCTCGGGTCCTAACAAAATGGTTAGCAACGTCAGGAATGGTCAAGGGGTGGGAATGGAAAGTGTTGACCATTATATCTATTTCCTAATTATGAGCTGTTTGAACCTAAGTCATGGCTTCAATTATCTTTTCAAAGTCAATTGGTTCATCATTCTGTTGCGATTGAGTTTGAAAAGATGGGTATAAAGGTTGGTTTTGGAAATTTTGGTGAAACAGTGAGTCCATCAGATTTTGAGATTATTGCTCAGACTCACGCAAGAGCTCAATACTCGTGTCCAAGACGGATGATTGGTCATTTTGAAAAAGTGGGACTAAGAATGACTCTTGAAAATATTATGGAATTGGGGAGGCCAACATTCCTGAAATTTTCGTTCGGCCTACTGCGTGGCTTCTATACTCTTTTCTAACTTAGATTTTTCTTCTATGGGTTGTTGTAGAAAAGGAATATATGAAGCATGATATGAAAAGTTTATGAGGATTATAAATCGAGCTTGTTTTATTTGGACTCAAGTATGGCTTATACGACTTCCATACTCTTTTCTAATTCGGATTTTTCTTTAATTTGTGGTTCTGAAAAAGGAGTATAGGAAGCAAAATTGGAGAATGAATATTGTGAAAATTGTGAAAATTATGAAAATTGTGGACAAGGAGGTTGAAAATTTGACTCGGCGGAGGTGAATCCTCATTGACTCAGTGAAGAGTTGAAATTATTTTGAAAATTTTGGTCATAAGATCGAGGATATGAGTCATATTGAGTCGATAAATTCAATCATACATATTCGATTAGTTCATGTTATATAAAGCCAGGTTGAAGTTATCCAAGTCAAATGAGGTCGGTGTGAAGTATGGATTCATATTAGGATTGAAAGAATTGTTGTTGAAATCTATTTCACAAACAAACACAAACAAAAAAAGCAAATAAACAAACAAAAAAAAGAAAAAAATCAAAACCAAGCCTATACAAAGGTTGACCTAGACTTAGATGACTCCTAACTGGTCGATTACCCAGGGAGCTTATTGTATGAACCCGATCATGAGCTAATCAGCCAGGTAGGGGCAAAATGTGATGGGAGGTATCCGTGCATAAGTAACGAGCCTTAATTACGCCAAACCACCGGATCTTTGAGGCATAGCCTCTTAATCCCCAACCTTAGACACCGATTTGGAAAGAGTATGGTTCTCACAAGTTTCACCCTCGGTCAATCTCTTAATAAGTTCGAGATATCCCTAGGGGCCACCATCTATCAATTTTTATTACGGCTTGGGTTATGTGAGTGGGGAGGTGATTTTTGTACTAAGAAAGAGTAATGACTTTCCCACTTTATCTTATAGTGGGTTATGCCCTTAAGTTCAATTCATGCAAGTGTGTAATATAGGCGAGAATAACACACAAAGCGAGTAAATCACCTACGTATTTGTCCTATTCTATATGCTACACTATATGACACCTCAGTTCAGATCACAACAACAAAATAAAATAAAGTATATGTGAATTGAAATTTGAGACGTGCCTAAATGTAAATGTCTAAACCGTTTTAAAACACATCCAATTACTGTATTTTAATTCTTTAATTTATTGCAGTGTTCAGGGAATCAAAGCAGAAAAATAACAGTATAAATCCACTAGCTATTATAATATGCACACCCCAACAAAACAAGAGATATATTTGCCACAAATTTGCAGTGAAAACGTTAATAAAAACATTGCTAATGGGTGTTCTGCAATATTCAGTTTCTGTAAAAATTGACCTGCACACCAAAACAGAGAAGAAAATGTTAACAAAAACATAAGTTCAAAGTCATTCCAGTCCCCGGCAATAGCGCCATTTTTTTGATCGGAATAAAATCAGTACTTGAAAATGTGTATTTTAAAATCAGTGTAAAAGTGTGTATGCTTTGACTTCCTTGATACTTTTGTTATAGCATGATGGCTATACGGGTCGCATCCATAGGGACAGGAGGCGATAAAAGCATTAACAGTCCGTCACATGTTATGTTGACAGTTCTTCTTTGTTAAAGGAAGAGAAAAAAAGAAAAAAAACTAGAAGTGATAGGTGGAGAAGGCGATAAAAACGGCAAGGTTAAAACAATAGAGAAGTGGTTGTAAAATCGGTAAAACAAAATAAAAAAATAAAAGTGAAGTGAAAAGTGAAGTGATTTAAAAAGTGGATTTAAAAACAAAATAGAAAAGAAGGTGAAACTTATTGTGAAGAAGATAAAACAAAGATGAACTAAGAAGTGATGAAAACAGCAATAGAAAAATGATAAAAAGATTTTGAAAATAGTTTTTAAAACAAAGTAGAAAGAAAGAAAATGATGAAAGAAAGCTCATGGCTGCTAACTACTAATTGCTCCACTAACATGCTAACCTCTTAGTGCTAGTTGCCTCACATGGATCTTTGGCCATCACTAGTCCTTGACTTTAAGAGCATTACAAAGCATGTCACATGAAATTGTTCTTCACATTCAAACACATCCATTCCACACAATAAGGTGCAAGTTACTATTAGATTATCAAAACCAAGTAGAGATGAGCATGAAATAAAAAAGACATTGCAAGTTAGTTTATTAGTGGTTAGATATTAGAATGTTAGAATCCATCATCATAAATCATCAATGACTCTTGCAAGGGAAAGGCCTAATAGAGGTTATTAGATTCATGTGTATTATCAAGTAAATGGTTAATTAGTCAGTGGCTAGTAATTAGATGCCATGAGAAGAAAAGTTAGCTAAGTACCACGTTGAAGATGGAGAAGATTATAATAGAGAAGAAAGGAGACACCTTTACATAGATTGTCACTTTCTATTACATCAATCTCTCTTTCTCTCTCCCCCCAGAATCAACTCAACCCTACTACAAGATCTAAAAAGAAAGAAAAAATACAAAAGAAAAAGAAGAAAATCTTACTCTACGACTAGAAGAGAGAAATCTTAGCTATTGCTCTTAGTCGCCCTGTTTCTAGCCCTCAAATGCATTATTTATAGGCAAAAGGAGTTACGGTTTGACGAGATGAGGCCACGCGTCGAAGATCGACGCGTGGATCCTCCACATAGCCATGAAAATGGGGCAAAGTGCCGTGTTTTATGACAATACCAGGGACTTAGATCTCTGGTTTGGTCGATGCTTTATCTGGCTTCTAAGATCTTCCAGATCTATTCTGTTTTGCGTAGTTTGGACTTGTATTTCTTTAGATACGTCTTCAAATACGGGCATCTACTGTGATCTTCTAGCAGATCCCTTGCATGGTATCCAATGTTGATTTAATTACCTGAAAATGGGTTTAATTAGGCTCTTATACCCTTTTGCCCTCCTAGTCTTGATTATCTGTAAAAGAGACCAAAATATGGGTGAGAAACATTATTTATTCATAAATTGGTAGGAAAATGTGATGTAATGATGCAGAATTGTAGATTAATCATTGAGTTCATGGGGAAAATTGAAACAAGCATCATATTTGAGTCCATGTGATTCTTAATAAAATATAAAGAAAGTTTTAAGTAGAATTTCATCAAAATTTCTCCTTCACACAATTAAGAGAAATCTACATAAATAAATCAAGGTTAAATATCAATGGATCAGAATTTGAAATTGATTCTAGATCTAAAAACAAAAGGGGTACCCCTCACGTCCACCTTCACCTCCACCTCCCGCTGCCTAGCCAGCCGCCGCCTGGCCCGTCCTACACGCCGCCGCGCCCGCCCTGCCGGCCGCGTCGGATCAGCAGCCACCAACACTGTGCTATTCGCGGGCCACCACTGGTGCGACAACTTGCTGCTGCCTCACCACCAGAGAGGGAGAGGAGGAATAAGGGGGAAAGAGAGAGGAAGAGATTTAGAGAGAAGGAGATCAAATTTGGGGGAAAAGAAGTTGGCCGCCGATTGTATGCAGGGAAGAGAAAGGAAGAGAGGAGAAGAATTTAGGGAAAATTAAAGGGGAGAGAGAGAGAGTTGGTGAATTTAGTGTTATTTTTTCTCATTTCCCCCTTTTTATATACGTGTGGGAATTATTATCAGGTTGCCACATCACTGCTCTCATTCCAAAGTGGCCGAAGATCATGCCATATCCCTCTCCCATTAACTAGCTTAGGATTTAATATTAAGGTATTTAGTGGGGTAATATACATGATATAAAAAAAATACAAGTACATGTAGATAAATGCGCGCGCGCACGCGCGCGCGCACACACACACACACACACACACACACACACACACACACACACACACATATATATATAAATGAATCAATAATTATGTACACATGAATTTATACTTATCCCATTTCATTTCACCTCAAAATTTCCCCATAAAATATTTAAAAATTTATTTTACACAAAAGCTAATTGAATCATTGCTTTTGATAATTTTGTATAATCTCTTTGTTCGAGGATTAGAGTGTTAAATCAAGATTTTAAAAATCAGGGTGTTACAGGCTCTTCCACGATAGGATTGATGTTAAGGTTGCTTGGGGGATCACGCCCCAGCTGTGGCAATGGATTTGCCTTTGGAGGTGGTCCCATTGCCAGTGGTTGGCTACTTTTTTGAGGCCATGGCTTTGGAGGATTTATGAGGAAAGGTTTGGTAGGAGAGAAACCTGAGTTTAGGGACTCAGCTCTCAAAGAAAGTATCAATTTTTTATGGTGATTTTTTGACATAAGTGATTAGACGGTCGATCAAATGAGAACAGGGATAGGGTATATATAAAACATAACACAATCACATAAAAGAGAGAGGGAGACACACATGATTTTACGTGAAAACCCTTAATTGGAGAAAAATCACGAGGAGGAGGAGCTTCACTATAGTTCTCAGGTTACAGAAATGTGTTAGGTGTCCTAGAGTTGGGACGGTTCAAGGTCTTCTAAAACCAGAAGTGTTCGATGTCAAAAAAGTCTGGTCGATGTAAGATTTCTTTGAATGGCTGAAAAATTACAATGAAATGATTCTGATTAAAAAAAGGGAGAAAAACTGATTCTTCCCTTTGTTTAAGGCTGGATTCTTCGTGTGGCGATGAAGAGTGATTCTTGTTCTCCATTGACCGGCCGACTGTCAAGCTTCTCTTCAGGATGCTCTGAAGACTAATCAGAAGGGAGCTCTGGTTTCAACAGACTAAGTATTTATAGTCTACTGATTACACTTTTTCTCTTTCTCTCCAAGAAAGCAAGAAGCTTTTAGCTTTTATGTTGAGAATTCTCAGCTCCCAATCTCTGAAAAAGCCTCTTCCTTTCAAAAGTCATCCTCTGTTTTATAGCTCCTCAGGCTATTTATAGGGAGATATAGAGGTATTATTATCCCTTAAAATTCCTCCTTAATGGGGATTAATCCCCATTATACGGGGAGTTAATTAACCCAGTAATGGGGGTCAGTTACAACATAAACGCGGGTCTCGCGTTGGACGCGGACCTCGCGTTTCTTGTTGTAGACGCGGGCGTCTCAGAATGCAGAGTTGCTCAAACTCATGTTTGAAGTGAGACGCAGGGTTTCTCAAACCCGCGTATGAAGTGGGACGCTAAGTTGCTCAGACCAACGCTTGAAATGGGACACGGAGTTACTCAAACTCGCGTTGGAACGCGGAGTAACTCACACTCGCGTTTGATGGGATGCAGAGTTACTCAGACTCGCATTGAATGCAGGTTTACTCAAGTCCACGTCTGAAGTCTCCATGCTTTTTGGGATGTGAGGTCCGCGTTTTAGTCAAAATGTGACCTTCGCATTGAAATGACCCTCGTATTTGATGACTTGTCCTTAATGATTTATAGACAACCTACAAAACTCCCTCCAAAGTTTTTGAAACTCTGCAGTTGAGTGGGATGGATTTCGAAACACTTTGGACTTCAGTTGATTTTGCGCTTCCCATGATTGGACTGAAATCTTTTGAGATGCCCTGAGCTTGATCATGTCTGGATTGTGGTCTTCGTGAGTGTACTGTTGAACTGCTTGAAGCCTCCAGGAAAGATCATCGCAAGTGTCTTAGAAACTTAATCTAGCACTTGCTATGAGCTCTGATTTGTTCGTTGGTGTACTATTGAATCGGTAGAGTTATCGATTGCTTTTGTCAGTATACTATTAAACTGATTGCAGAAGTAGAGACATACTCCTTGTATGTGAGAGAACACAGCCCTCATAGATGTGGTCATCATGCTGGTGGAGTGGAGACGCAAACTTCAGTAGAGTTGAGGCGCAACCCTCAATTCCTATAGAGACACGGCTCTCAATTGCCATAGAGTCGCGAACCTTGAAATGCAAAGATCGTGTTAGATGCTTCCAGGCGCGAATGCAGGCGCCATGTGAGACACTGGCTCGAATTGAACTCGAGATACGTGTCGCGTATCTCAGCCTTTGAAAGGCCTATAATAGACTCGGGTCTTTCAACAGTCAATTCACTTTGATTGTCATCATCTTCGATCAGACCCGCGTCTAAAGCTCTTGAGCTTTCTAAAAAACCATAAGGCTCAGAGCTTTTTCTAATCTTTTCACAGATTTCACCGTGGTGATGGCTCCAAAAGCAAAGACTGTCGCTAACTCCTTCAGTTTCGTCACTGCTGAGTCTCGAATTTGTGGTGTTCTTCCTTAAGAAGCCCCATTTCAGGTAAATGGAATGGCTGTCGCCACTAAGAACATGAAGAGGCTATGTCCTCTTAACTTCTTTTTGAAGTTTCAAAAACTTCTGTTGAAGTTGATCAGTCAATGCGGATCTCACATGTCCATGTTTAATTTGTGAGTGCGATTCTTACGCTGATGAGCAAAACGCGGATCTGGTAATCTTAGCATTTCTTACTTTGTCAATATGACCCTTGCGTTTGCAAATTGAACACAAGTTCGGCGGGCTCCACGTCTTGAGACTTCTGAACATGGGTCTCATTTATGAGACATTTGAGTTTGTAGTTTTTCTTTTTTCTAAGTATGGAGTCTGGACGCGGGCTCCATATGAGCCTCACGTTTTAGTCATAAAACATGAATCTCATGATTTGACCCCGCGTTTGAACTCCAACACTCGGTATAATTCACTATTTCTTTAGAGTACTGATTTTGTGTTCTCCTATTTGCAATTAGGTATGCCTTGAATCCTTTGGCTAAGAGGAATCATTTCGTATATGTTGGTGGTGTCGACCCCAACTTTCTCTTCAGTCTGCGAAAGACCGTCCCTGCATTTACAGGTACAAACGAGGACTGCCAAGCCTGTATAACTAAGGGTGTTGTCTCTACATTTCGGGAGCTCATCGCAGACATGATTTTTGAGTCTAACGACCATTGTCTGTTCAGAGGACCAGTGTTCCTTTTGGAGATGCCATCGAAGAGGATGAAGAGATTCTATTTGATGGGAATTACAAGTGGCTCCGTCAAATTGGGGAGCACCGCTTCTTCCTCCCCAACATGGAACGGATGTTTCCATTGTCACATCTATAGTCCATGTCTCTTCCCCATTACATGGACTGGGAATTGGTCAGAGCACAATCTGGCCTCACAATCAGGAGGATCTCTAATCGCGCTGCTTTTTTCGTTGGCCATAGTAGGGAGATTCTTGCACTACTCCCAGGCTTGATAAAACAGGAATTTTCGACAGGCGAGACTCCCAAGGAAACTGCCACTTTCATCAGCAGATTCATGAAAGTGAAGTGTGAATTCCCTCAATTTGACTTTCGGGCGCCTGGATGGGTGCATTCAATAACAACCTCTTGGTGGGCGAAAATGGTCTGCTTTGTCCTTAAAGAATTGGAGGAACCATTAATACAGTGCGGTTGTATCCCGCGGTCAGGGCCGTGTGCCATGGGATTGCCTCAAGCAATTATAACTGTTTTGAAATTCTTGAGAAGTATAACCCTGATACTTGCACATCTTCACTCCCGTTGGAGAAATGGGATTCGCTCTCTACGAGATGTTTAAATTGTTAGGGCTGTCTATGGGAGACCTGCAATATGAGGAGTACATTCTCAATACTGAGGAGTTACATTTGCTAAAGCGGGATGCGCCCCAGGTGTACGAGACCTACTGGGAGGTCTTGTGCCATTTTCATATTTGGGCTTAGGTGACCGGATGGAGGTCCAGCGGAGTCAAGCAAATGTCTTAAGCTAACTATCTCTTCGGTGGTCTGGAGGAAAAATCGAGCTTAGTATCTCTATTGGAAGCCAGTACTAACACTGATATTGTAGAGAGGATCTCTGAATCCATGACCTCGTATATGACAGAGTCGAACGAGGACACTTTCAAACTAGATACGATTTCTGGTAGTTTTCACTATCAAGCCAAAATTCCCATTTTAGACAGAGCCTTGTTGGCGGGGCTTTTGATGCTATGGCTAAAGCGATGCGTTGTGCCGACATCTCCATGAAGTCATTATTGCTGATGTGGTTTTACCCGGCTATTCTCCTTGTTTTATGGTCAGCCCCTCAGCTTGCTTTCCGCTATGGTAGGTTGACTTCAAAGTGGGCTTCGAATTTTATGTCAAAACTTTGCTATGTAGTAACGGAGGAAGATAGGGAAGGCAACGTGATTGTCGACCCAGATGGCGAGCCCAGGATGAAAACACCAAATCCTTGCATGGAATTGCCTTACACATATCTTATGGCATGATATGTCATGCACTGCCCGTCTTTGATGTTAGCGGTGCAGTCTTCTGAGAATTCTATTCCATTCGCCAGCGGCAAGAGCGTTCAACTTGGAATGGCTGGTACATGCTAATTAGTCTACAGTTCTGCATTATTATATCGCATTTTTCTGCTGATTTATGAATAAAATGTTGGTCTAAACTATGTTTTGGTCTCTCTTGCAGATAATCAAGACAAGGAGGCAAAAGGGTAATAAGAGCTTAATTAAACTCATTTTCGGGTAATTAAATCCGGATTTCTGGAGGCCAAGCAAGGGAGCTTTAGAAGATGCATTGAACCTAGACCCTTGCGCACGTCAGACAAATATCCTGACGAAAATACCAAAATCCAGATATACCAAGAAGGTCCTAGAAGCGACGAGAATCTCTTGCCAAAAACCAGGGACCTAAGTCCCTGGTTTTGCCGCAGAAATGCGGCAAATGCCGCGTTTCCACGGCAAAGTAGTGGGGCCACGCGTCGATCTTCGACGCGTGACTTGTCTCGTCTTCTAGAACCCTCCTTTGCCTATAAATACTGCAGGGTTTGGCCGAAACGCAGGCAGATTTAGATTTAGGCTAGGTTTCTATCTTTTAGTGTAGGGTAGTGTAGGTGTTCTTCTTCTTTTATTTTGCATTCTTATTTCGTTTTTAGATCATGTATTAGGGCAGAGAGATTCAGAGAGAGATTGATGTAATAGATGGTGACAATCTATGTAAAGGTGTCTCCTTTCTTTCCCATTGTAATCTTCTCCATCTTTTACATGATGCTCAACTAATTTCTTCTTCTCATGGCAATCTAACTACTAACCACTAACCATCTAACCACTTACTTGATAATCCATATGAATCTAATAGCCTCTACAAGGCCTTACTCTTGCAAGAGCCATTGATAGCTCATAATGATGGATTCTAACATTTTAACATTTCTAATACCTAACCCACTAACTTACTAATTTGTAATGTCTTCTTTATTTCATGCTCACCTCTAACCGGTTTGATGATTTAATAGTAGCTTGCAACTTATTGTGTGGTATGGATGTATTGTTTGAATGTAGAAGAACAATCTTATGGGCCATGCTCTGTATCGTCTCTTGAAGCCAAGGATTAGTGATAGCCAAGGATCCATGTGAGGCAACTATCACTAAGAGATTAGCATGGTTAGTGGAGCAATTAGTAGTTAGTAGCCATGAGTTTTCTTTCATAGTTTTCCTCTTTCTTCATATCTTATTTTAAAAATCAAATCCAAAATCTCTTGCAGAACAAACACTAGCTTTGCATCTCCCTGCTCTAGAAAGCAGGGACCCAGCTTCAAAGACAAGCCGCGAAAATGCGACTCTGCCGCGGGTATGCGGCAATTTTGAGATAATTGGGTATCTTGTTGTGGGCTTTGTTCATTGTAATAGCTAGTTGATCTGTATTATTACTTTCCTACTTTGATTGCCTACATACTGCAATAATTAAAGAACTAAAATACGGTATTTAGACGCTTTTAAAACGGTTTAGACATTTGCATTTAGGCACGTGTTAATTCAATTCCAATATACTGTATTTTGTTCTATTGTTGTGATCTGGACTGAGGTGTACATATGACATTACATATAGCATAGGATAAACACGTGGGTGATTTATCGCTTTGTGTTATACTCTTGTCTATATTGCACACTTGCACGAATTGAAATTAAGAGCAAACCCATATAAGATAAGGTGGGGATTTCATCACCCTTCCTTAGCCCAAAAAATCACCTCCCCACTCACACAACCCAAGCCCTAATAAAGATTGATAGACGTTGGCACCTAGGGATATCTCGAACTCATTAAGAGATTGAACTTGTTTTGAATCTTACTCTTGAAAAATCGGTGTCTAAGGTTGTGGATTAAGATGTTACGCCTCGAAGATACCGTGGTTTGGCGTAATTAAGGCCCGTTGCTTACGCACGGATACCTCCCACCGTATTTGTCCCTACCTGACCGATTAGCTCGTGGTCAGATTCATACAACAACCTCCCTCGGGTAATCGACCAGTTAGGAGTCATCTAGGGCTAGGTCAACCCTATTATAGGCTTGGTTTTGATTTTCTTTCTTTTTATTTGTTGTTTGCTTTTTCTTTTTGTTTGTGATTGTTTGTGAAATAGAATTCAACAATAACAATTTTTTTAATCCTAATATGAATCCATATTTCACACCAACTCCATTTGATTCAGATAATTCCAACCCGGCCTTTACAATATGAACCAACCAAATACACCGCGTTAGACTTATCTGAATCAATACAACCCATACCCCCAATCTTATAACTATAATTTCAAAAATAATTTCAACTCGTCACAAAGTTAATGGGGATTCACCTCCCCCGAGTCCAAGTTTTCACCACATTGTCCACAATTTTCACAATTTTCACAATCTCCATCCCCAATTTTGCTTCCTATACTCCTTTTTCTGGATCTCCCATTGAAGAAAAATCTAAATTCGAAAAAAGTATAGAAGCCAAACAAGCCATGCTTGAGTCCCAACAAAAGAAGCTCAATTCACCAATTTCACAATATTTTCATAATTCATCCTCAATTTTACCTATTCAACATGACCAACCATCTACCATGAAAACGAGTATGGAGTGCTTTCGTGAGTCTGAGTTTCAATCTCAAAATATGTTGGACTCGCAATCTTCACTATCTTTCAAAAACCATGATTCTTATACTCCCTTTCAGGACCATTCACTTGAAGAAAAATCACATCTAGAAAAGAGTATAGAAATCTTACAGGAGTCTGCGTTACAATTTCAAAAATCTTCTTCTCAGTCTATTGATAAGTTGGAAACACAATTGAGTCAATTGGTCCACATTTATATGAATGAGGAAATTCTCTCTTATCAACCTTTGATCAATCCAAATATCTCTAACTCTATCAATTTGACCCATGACTCTTGTTGTTTTGGAAGTCAAGATTCCTATACCTCCATTCTAGAGTATCCACTTGAAGAAACATCACATCTAGAAAAAAGTATAGAAATCTTGCAGGAGTCCGCGCTACAATTTCAAAAATCTTCTGCTCAATCTATCAATAGGTTGGAAACCAATTAAGTCAATTGGTTAGCATTTATAAGAATGAGAAAACTCTATCTTATCAACCTATGACTAATTTAGATATCTCTAACTCTATTAATCTGACCCAGGACTCTTATCATTTTGGACACCAAGATTCAATTTCAGCACACCCATCTGAACTTGTCCAAACTTCAAATGTTAAAAATCCCATTGATATTTTGGCAGGTTATCTTTTTTCCGAGATTGAACTTGAGCATGAATATGATCCTGACCTCAACTTGATAATTCAATTACACTGCCTGATTCCATAATGACTGAGGTGTTTTTACCTGATTTCAAGATTTTTTTCGAATCAACATTGGATCCTGTGCCAATCCATCGTGAAATTGAATCACCAATCTTTTATGATCAATAAATTGAACTTGACCAATTTCATACTTATGAAAGTCTCATTGACAAATGACAAGTTCTCATTTTTATGAAATTGAACTCAATAAGGAATGTGACTTTGATCCTCAAATTTGTGATCCAGTTCAAATTCCTGAATCAATAATGACTCCTATTTTGTTACCCAACTTGAGCAACATTTTAGACTCAGTTTTGATTCCCATACCTGTCATTCTTGAACTTGAATCACCAATCTCAGAGAGTTACATTCCATTGTGGGAAATGAATGTGAATTAGAATTTCAACTTCTTGATTTGGACGCACTTCCTAAACCATTCTCGACTACTTTACTTGACTTAAGTCAAATTTCTGAGTTAGTAATTGTTCCTATGCTTTCTGAGTCTAAATCAATCATTCCATCTTTTCATACTCCATTTTGGGACAAAGGTTTTGATAATATTGACTCCGAAATTATTTTGAAAATTTGGAAATTAGATGGGGTAAAATTCTTAATAAAAATCATAACTGCATACATCATTATAGTGGGTTGTATTATAGAGGTCCCTGGTGGGTTCTTCCGAACTCCACGCAAATTGGATTGGGCTGTATTTCGTGGACCAATCAAACCACCACAGGAACCATCACCTTGAGATGATTTTTTCTTCCCTCTCTATTTGTTTCATGCATACATACATCACGATGCATTGAGGACAAGCATGAGATAAGTGTGGGGGAGGGTTTACTAACGTAGAGTTTTTAGATTTTTTTTTTACACTTCTTTTAGGATATTTAGAATTTCCTTTTGTATAGGAACTTTCCCTTTCTTAAAAACTTTTTGAAACAAGAGACAAAGTTTTGATCTATTTTTAAGAAAATTAAGATGATCTTGGAAATTAAGGAAGCCTTAAATTATGACATCTTAAACCTAGTCGAAATAATAGATCTTGTTTAAGATTATAGGATAAGTAAGATAAATTGGAGAGATAATTTTATCTTAAATTTTTTGCCTTAGATATTATGCACTTCACACAAACACAATTTTTGGGATGGAAACAAAGACCTAAAATGCTATAAAGTAAAAATAAATAATATATATATATATGATATAAATAAATAAAAAAATAACTTATTAAGCTGGATAACTATGCCTCAAGAAGCATGATTATTCATGCCTAACGGTGGTCATAAGAAACAAATAATCCCTCTTAGTTTTGTGGCCTTGTTTACTCGAGTCCTTAAGCCCGAGGGATATTTTCTCATCTAGTGGCCTAAAATCATTTGTTTGGGAGTCATCGGTTAAAGGCTCACTACCCGGGTAAATTAGAAAGCCTAAGAAAACTAAGGGAAGAAGGAAAAAAAAGAGAAAAAAATATATAAATAAATGGCTTAATGGTTAGAATTAAATCCCTGAAATTTTCACTGTCACAAAGTGCATAATATCTAGGTTTTATGAAGGATAAAATATGCAACCCAATTTTGAATTCTTACCTTAATTAAAAACAAGATTGACTAAGTTTATGGGAGATTAATTTTTTGTGGATTTATGATCTTAGATCACTTATATTTTTGCAAAAATATTTCAAAAACTTGTATCTCTTTCAAAATGTGTTTTCAAAATACTAACATTTGTCTTCTTTCTTTATGGATTTTATAAGTGCAATCAGCTGAAAACCCTTAGGAGATAAAACTCCTCCTCTAGGGGTAACCTAGAGGTTTAACGGCTTGTCGCACGCGCTCAGTGCAATCGCGTCACCTGCAAAGGTGGTGTAATAACATTTGTAGTATAATTTTTCTTTCTTGTTTTGCTCGGGACGAGCAAAAAATAAGTGTGGGGGTGTGATTAATCTACAGTTCTGCATTATTATATCACATTTTCCTACTGATTTATGTATAAAATATCGGTCTAAATTATGTTTTGGTCTCTCTTGCAGATAATCAAGATAAGGAGGGTAAAAGGGTAATAAGAGCTTAATTAAACCCATTTTTAGGTAATTAAATCCGGATTTCTTGGAGGCCAAGTAAGGGAGCTTCTAGAAGATGCATTGAACCTAAACCCTTACACACGTCAGACGAATATCCTGACGAAAATACCAAAATCCAGATATACCAAGAAGGTCCTAAAAGCGACGGGAATCTCTCTCCAAAAACCAGGGACCTAAGTCCCTGGTTTTGCCGCGAAATGCGGCAAATGCCGCATTTTCAAGGCAAAGTGGTGGGGCCACGCGTTGATCTTCATCGCGTGGCCTTGTCTCGTCTTCTAGAACACTCCTTTGCCTATAAATACTGCAGGGTTTGGCCGAAACGCAGGCAGATTTGGATTTAGGCTAGGTTTTCTATCTTTAGTGTCGGGTAGTGTAGGTGTTCTTCATCTTTTATTTTGTATTCTTATTTAGTTTTTAGATCATGTATTAGGGCAGAGAGATTCAGAGAGAGAAAGAGAGAGATTGATGTAATAGATGGTGACAATCTATGTAAAGGTGTCTCCTTTCTTCTCCATTGTAATCTTCTTCATCTTTTACATGATGCTTAGCTAATTTCTTTTTCTCATGGCAATCTAACTACTAACCACTAACCATCTAACCACTTACTTGATAATCCATATGAATCTAATAGCCTCTACAAGGCCTTGCTCTTGCAAGAGCCATTGATAGCTCATAATGATGGATTCTAACATTCTAACATTTCTAACACCTAACCCACTAACTTGCTAACTTGCAATGTCTTCTTTATTTCCTGCTCACCTCTAACCGGTTTTGATGATTTAATATTAACTTGTAACTTGTTGTGTGGTATGGATGTATTGTTTGAATGTAGAAGAACAATCTTATGGGCCATGCTCTATATCGTCTCTTAAGCCAAGGATTAGTGATGGCCAAGGATCCATGTGAGGCAACTATCACTAAGAGGTTAGCATGGTTAGTGGAGCAATAGTAGTTAGTAGTCATGAGTTTCTTTTACCTTATTTTAAAAACCAAATCCAAAATCTTTTATCTTTTCATCGTTGTTTTAACCATCTTTGTTTTCATTTTCTTTACCACAAGCTTCATCTTCTTTTCTGTTTTGTTTTCCAAACCACTTCTCTTTTATTTTCACATCACTCTTTCATCGCTTTCTCCACCTATCACTTCTGGATTTCCTCTTCTTTCTTCCTTTTTTCATTCTTTTACAAAGAAGAACTTGTTAACAACCGACGTGAATAAGAACTGTTAATGCTTCTATCGCCTCTGTCCCGGTGGATTCGACCCGTTGAGCCAATGCTATAATGGAAGTATCGAGGGAACATTAGCACATACAAGCTTTTCATTGATTTCACAAAACACACATTTTAAAAGTGCTTGTTTCCGATCGATCACTGATGATCCGACAAATTCTTTAGAGCAGCATGAACTACCAGCTAGTAAGATGTTTCCCTGACTTTCCTGGAGCTTCATACGAGGAGCGATTCCTTGACCAACCCGGTACTAATGGATTCATTATCCTTTCATCGGGGGTCTTTTGTAGTTGATCAACATTCGCCCTGGGTATTTAGTCTTCCACCAGCGGAATATTTGCACCATTGAGCCGTATTTTCCCAGTCGATTCACTTGCTAGTTTGGGTACGACTAACTGTATATAGGAAATCCAAAAATAGGCTTTCGCTTCAGTGGCAATTTGTACGATTGGGCGAGGGCATGGTATTTCAGCGGGGCTGGAGGAACGGA